>JAUJYZ010001046.1:0-302500 GCA_033675265.1 Actinostola sp. cb2023 | reverse complement strand
GCTTGGACATTGCAGTGCACTGTACTGGATTAGTACTTGGTGTGGTTGTCTCGTTGGCTTGCCCAGTAAACTAGCTTGGACATTGCAGTGCACTGTACTAGATTAGTACTTGGTGTGGTTGTCTCGTTGGCTTGCCCAGTAAACTAGCTTGGACATTGCAGTGCACTGTACTAGATTAGTACTTGGTGTGGTTGTCTCGTTGGCTTGCCCAGTAAACTAGCTTGGACATTGCAGTGCACTGTACTGGATTAGTACTTGGTGTGGTTGTCTCGTTGGCTTGCCCAGTAAACTAGCTTGGACATTGCAGTGCACTGTACTAGATTAGTACTTGGTGTGGTTGTCTCGTTGGCTTGCCCAGTAAACTAGCTTGGACATTGCAGTGCACTGTACTAGATTAGTACTTGGTGTGGTTGTCTCGTTGGCTTGCCCAGTAAACTAGCTTGGACATTGCAGTGCACTGTACTAGATTAGTACTTGGTGTGGTTGTCTCGTTGGCTTGCCCAGTAAACTAGCTTGGACATTGCAGTGCACTGTACTGGATTAGTACTTGGTGTGGTTGTCTCGTTGGCTTGCCCAGTAAACTAGCTTGGACATTGCAGTGCACTGTACTAGATTAGTACTTGGTGTGGTTGTCTCGTTGGCTTGCCCAGTAAACTAGCTTGGACATTGCAGTGCACTGTACTAGATTAGTACTTGGTGTGGTTGTCTCGTTGGCTTGCCCAGTAAACTAGCTTGGACATTGCAGTGCACTGTACTAGATTAGTACTTGGTGTGGTTGTCTCGTTGGCTTGCCCAGTAAACTAGCTTGGACATTGCAGTGCACTGTACTAGATTAGTACTTGGTGTGGTTGTCTCGTTGGCTTGCCCAGTAAACTAGCTTGGACATTGCAGTGCACTGTACTGGATTAGTACTTGGTGTGGTTGTCTCGTTGGCTTGCCCAGTAAACTAGCTTGGACATTGCAGTGCACTGTACTGGATTAGTACTTGGTGTGGTTGTCTCGTTGGCTTGCCCAGTAAACTAGCTTGGACATTGCAGTGCACTGTACTAGATTAGTACTTGGTGTGGTTGTCTCGTTGGCTTGCCCAGTAAACTAGCTTGGACATTGCAGTGCACTGTACTGGATTAGTACTTGGTGTGGTTGTCTCGTTGGCTTGCCCAGTAAACTAGCTTGGACATTGCAGTGCACTGTACTAGATTAGTACTTGGTGTGGTTGTCTCGTTGGCTTGCCCAGTAAACTAGCTTGGACATTGCAGTGCATTGTACTAGATTAGTACTTTAATTTACCGTCCAGTGGAAAAAAACATAAATGATTGTCAAGTTTGTTCATTACAAATGCAAAAATATTCGAATATCTGCGCGCGCGTGCTGTGTACTCTCATAGAGCACGCGGAATACACATCCTTCGGCCAATCAGAGCGCGCGTTATATCATAGTTATTTTATAATGGTACGTTGGATGGATGGTTGAATGGGTTGTGTGGATGGTTGGGCGAATGGATGGTTGTGTGGCTGGATCGTTGGGTGATTGAATTGATGGATGGATGAATGGATGGATAATTAGTTGGATGGTTGGGTAATGGGATAGATATATAAGTGATGGGTGAATAGAACACTTCTACAAATCTTAGTGTTGTTGTTTTATTTGTTTGGTAGCGTCGTGGTATGGTTACAACCTACTGGCTTGTTGGTAAAGAAGGCTTTCACAAACCCCTGCCTGATCCAGCACCGGACATCAACGAACCATTCTTTGACACTCTCGACGTATATTACGCTAGCTAAGCATTAATTGCTGGTTTGTAATCAATCCCTGGATATTTAAAGTACAAAGACGCAGCGGCCATGTTGGTTGAACAAACAAGAGAAGCTAATGAGGAATGCTTTGTTATCGGGAACCAATATGGCCGCCATGAGGGGATTAATACAAAAGAAAATGGTGTTGCATAATTACATGGTTGACGGAAAACTCCGATCCCATTTTCTTTTGTATTATCCCCCAAGGCGCAAAGCATTATGTGCTATGAGAAAGTAGAGAATACCCGATACAGACACTGATGAATAAAACATCAGTTCTATATCAGATCTGAAATAGATACCAGTTGATGTTTTATTCATCAGTGTCTGTATCGGGTATAAGGGTCAATGCATCTGACCAAATGGACAATTTCCATTGGTCTGATAGCTCATGAATTATGATTAATGAGCATTAGAAGCTTTTATATGCCATTTTGTTATAATGCATGTTATAATGTCACCCTTCTTTGTTTTAAAAATAAGCCAACGGATCTGATTGGCACTTTACATAACAATGGTTTATGTCAATCAAATACGCGACATTGACATAGAAATACATGCAGTGACGTCCACCAAGTTCACTTCAGACTGTTTACTTCTCGCTCTATCACAATGATATCCCAACACGCATTTAAACTACTCAAGTATGTTAAGGCCAGGACTATCACCAAAACGAGGCTATAAGGCTATTTTATTTCGCTGTTTTCTTCTGTTTTGTTGAAACTCCACCAAACTTTGCAGAGTTAATTAACTCCACAATATTCAGATTTTGTAATAACAACTTTTTGTTAAGGTGGTCACGTGACCTCCAGCCTCACTTCTATGTTCGGTCAAACTGATTTTGAATTAAAATGAGCCAATTTCATGCACAGAAATAGTTATACATAGATTTTGTTTCAATGTATCAGAGGTGTACAAATCTGCCCTCATCGCTGGGAAACTAATGTTCATTAAGGAGTTATTTTCGAAAATAGGTCACGTGACTTGATTATTCAATCAGATTTAAGTAAATATCTCCTTAATGCATATCATTGACCCAGCGATGAGGGTAGATTTTTAAATGGTTGTAGCGGGTTGACCAACCCGTTCTAGCGGGTTCATCGCCTAGTATAATACTAGAGATTTTAGGTTTCTCAAGCCATTCTAGCGGGTTGATGATGAAACGGTTGTAGTGGGTTCGGTTGTAGCGGGTTGACCAACCCGTTCTAGCGGGTTGACATAACCCGCTCTAACGGGTTACAATTTTTGCCATATTTTTAAAAGCTCTTATAAAGTTTTTGCTGCGAGCGAAACGAACTAATCTAGGGCTTCCTGTGTTGAGATGGGGTTCCAGTGGCGTCTTTTGATACCGAATAAAATCGAGATTTCTGTTGGTCACTCGCTCGAGATAATTTTCGGAGCACGCAGTATACTATGACCAGCGGTGGTCATTACATGCACGGGTGCTCGAACATGGTCTTTGGCGGCTATCCAATGTTACGTTGTGCTTACACTCAGAAAAGAAATGTGTCAAAGAAAGCGAAGGCCGGCTCGACATGTTCATAACGATATTATATATTTGCTGCCGACATCGACGACATAAATCTTCTACAAGAACTACAAGGAAAGAGAGCGATTGTGAACCTTCGATCCTGAATCGGTCACTTTCGGAATTCATTCGATATTACTCGGGGAATTTAAAAATCGGACGCGCATGCGCCTAAATTTGTGACGGATAGAAAAAAATACAGCCTCCATTTTTCAAGTCGGAAATTCCACAGGAAGCCCAACTAAAAAGGAGTATCGCTAATATCTCTAATACTCCAGTTTCGAGTTGTTTAGACACCGATGTACTCCTTGACAAAAGACGCGTTTGCTCAGGCTTAGCCTCAATTCAGTGTAAATTATGCACAAATACCGACGAGAACGCGAAAAAGTGTTGACATATTCAACAATAGAAACCATTTTTAATTGCACGGATTAATCTCTGGATTGAAGCTAAGCCTGAGCAAACACGTTTTTTGTCAAGGAGTACAGCAGTGCGTAAACAACTCGAAACTGGAGTATTGGAAGCTGGGTCAAACACTAAAACCGTGAAACTTTAAATAACAGATCCTCCATTGGTCAGCACCTGAACATGGTATTGCATCCCTATTGAATGACAGCCAATTCAAATTCTTAAGAAATGCAACGGGAAATTCGATTGTTTGATCCACGAAATGCTATTTAAACCCAACCACTTTACTACACTTTTGACTTGATAATGACGTTGGTACGTCGAAACGTCGTCTAAACATGTTATCGCTGAACTTAAAGTTAAATATAGCTAATTGCATAATCGTTGTCGGGTTGAACTGATCATAAATCATAGAAGCTGAGACCGCAAAGATGGATGGGAAATCAGTTCATGACCCGCTTAACATACAGACATATTCAGTGTTCTCGTAGTTTTGAAGGTATATGAGCTATTTAATTAAGATCCTACAAGTCTGGATAAAAAGATCGATGATTTGACGATGTTATTTGAGAGTTTTAATTTCCCAGAATTCCTTTTGGTCATAGCTTTCATGATTTTCAACCCGACAACGATTATGCAATTAGCTAAGCACATGGGCATTTTGTTTGCGCATGCGTGAAATGACAACATGAACACAAAGACCCTCTGACACGCGCATATATCCCGCGCCATCCCGCGCTAATTTAAATACCAGGAATAACAAACAAGATGGCGAAGTTCTATCTCATATTTTTATTTATTAACTTGTCTATATGAACATATGCAACTCTAAAATGATGGATTCTATTTTATCAATGCTGAAGGCATGCTGCAGTTGTCATAACCAGTATTTACGATGCATTATGAGTTGCATATTGCAAGGAGAGGGAGGTCCAGACATGACAAGCTAAACTGACAATGGCTGCCGTCTTCGTCGTATACATGCACTTTGAACATTCATAGCAGGAGCTATGCATTTTTTTAAAGTCATTTATTGTGATGAATGGAATGACTATTGAATAATCTTCGCCTCCGTAACATTAAGCAGCTTGGGGGTCGGTAGAAATCGAAAGATAATTTGACTTGAATGCTTGGAGTCCACATTTCTGTTCGTCGCGAGTCCCGTAAATGGTAAGCAAAAATATTGCACTGATGCAAAACAGTGGAAGCAAGTTTTAATTTTCTTAACAACTAATTTTTCTGCAAAGTCTGTTCTCTTATTTATACTTTCAAAGACTTAGAATAAGGAAATAGACGAAGATATGAGAGATCGAACCATGGCTTCGAGAAGTAACACAAAACATCAATTCCGCCATTGACACCGAGTATAGGGTGAGAAGAATCTATTAAATCTGACAGCTATGCATTTTTTGAAGCCCCATTCTCTATAAAAACTGAAATTATATAAAGGAATGAATGCTGTGGTAATTATCTCCAACTTGGGGGTCGGTAAAAATTTCAAGAAATATCTCATTAAAGTTCGACCTAAATTGAACACTTCTACATATTCACCGGGCCATAGCTCGAAATCGCGTCCACCTGAAAGACCATTTCATTAAAATTCTAAAAGTTTACTTACATCACAATTACCAAGCGTTAATCCAGTGCTGTAGAATACTTGATTGTAGCTAGAAATAATTAACGCTGAACATCCAACTCCAAACACCACAGTCGCATTTCAATGTAAAATATCTCGCCATCAAAAGAAATAACAGCGGCCAAAGATATACCCAGGGGAAGAAGTGTTTATCGTCTTTTAAAATGAGTAAATTTTCATGACGTTTAAACTTTAGAAACGCGTAGACCTCCTACAAAATATCCTTCAAATGAGCTATCGCGCTGGAAAATGGTTCAGACGTCACTGGTCAATGCTGTGTTGGCGCATGCGCAGACAAAATACCCATATGCTAATTAGCTATATATCATTAACAGGGGCGTAGCTAGACTGTTTTTGCGGCTACGCAAAAGTTAAACAGGGCCGTAACCAAGGGAAATGAAGTGGGGGGCACGCGGGGCGAGCGCCGTAGGCGTTAGCCGCTATAGCTATATATAGGGGTGTTTGGGGGCAGGTCCCCCAGAAAATTTTGAAATCTAGAGGCTCGAAAATGCTATTTCCAGCGTTCTCCAAGAGCTATTTGTGATTTACGCGTATCGCTAATTACTTCCTACACTGTCTCAGCAAACCAATGTATATTGAATAAAGTGTAACACTTGCGAATTTCGATAAGTGAATCGATAATCCTTTACTTCGCGAAAGTCCGTAAGAACGCGCTATGAATCGTGCTATCTGAAGGCTGGTTTCCATGTGATCGCTACGATCGATCGTCCAAAATGTGTTCGCAGCGATCGCAGAGCTCCTGTGGTTTCCATATCGCTATGATCGCTAGAGTGTGGTTTCCATTTGACCATAATAATAATAAAAATAAAAATAATTTATATAATCACGTATTCACTTAGGAGCTATCAAAATTACTCGTTAAAACGATCACTGAAAAACAATACCAAAAAGACAATTTCAAGGTTTAAAGCAAGTTTACACAAGTGTTTATAACACAACTCTCCCCCGCAGATCTTCTTAGGTGTTCTTTCCACCGTCTCACTGAACAACCAGTTTGAACCGGGTCCTAAACCGTATAACAACGTGGGATGTATTTGGACTCGAAGACCGTGCGTCATAAAAGAAAAGTCTTTGGAGATACAAACGAACAACTTTAATAATTTCATATGAAAATAACTGAAATATAAACAATAATAGTTCTAAAATGAAAATCCCCAAAATATTTAGTACGCATTTGCGTACTGCTGGCTACGCCCCTGATTAACAAGAATCTTCTTATCCATAAACTTTAAATAGCACGTATTTTGTTTTCTATTGTTTCATTGGTGCCATTTAGCACTAATTAGTTAGTACTGTTTTCAACCCCAATTATTAACATCGTGAATAATTATTTTTATTTTCATTTCTCAAAATATATTGTGATAGCATTTGTTAATTATGACCTTTGCTTGTTTGATGTTCGGTGCATGTATAGGAGTAGGTAAAGTACAAGTATTAAGATTTGCATATTTCGAACATTACATCAAACCAACATACAGTCATTCTCATAAAGGTTGTCCAGATGAAAAGACTACAATAAAGTCACGTGATTCAATATGTTTAGTTCCTTGCGTGGAACTTCAATTTGAGAGAACTGAATGTAATGCCGGTGGTATCAACTCGCAGTTCCGCGCGCAGAAATTGAAAACATAATGAATCACGTGACTTTATTGTAGTATTGTAGTCTTTTCATATGGACAACGTTTTTGAGAATGACTGTATGTGTATGTATATAAAGTAACGTATAATTGTTGGTTTGCACGTGACGTCATGGCTGCCATGTTGGATTCCGATAACAAAGCATTCCTCATTAGCTTCTCTTGTTTGTACCACCAACCACGTGACGTCATGGCGGCCATGTTGGATCCCGATAACAAAGCATTCCTCATTAGCTTCTCTTGTTTGTACCACCAACATGTCAATTGCTTGATTTCATTAGACGTTATTTCCGGTCTCGTGAGGAATTTTCATCAGCTGAATTGCACCTTTCAATAGAATACTCTCTGCTTGATAGCACATGGAGGGCAGTGTTTGCCCGTCATTTGAAGCAAATAATGAGATTCAAGGAGTTTTAACAGCTGATTGAAAGCCAGCAATTATCGTAATATCCACTTCGCCTTCGTCGAATAATTGTTCAATGTAACAATAGACCTTTTTACCGATACGGCGGCCATTTTGGATTCTATTGTTTTGGCTAAAACATCATGGGATGCTCAGGGTGCAAATGACCCAAAAACTGTAGAGAGTGGAGTCGCGTCAATATATTATTTTTCTATTTCACTCTAACCATAGTGTTGTATGGCTTAGATAGATAGATAGATACTATCTACATGTGTTGTGTATTGTTGTATAATTTTGTACAAATTCACTGCTTTAACCCTTTGACACCCAGAGATTTTTGAGTTTTTTAGCGATTTTCTGGACCTAATCACGTCATAGGAAATTTCGATTCCATATAAGGGGTTTCCATGGAAATCTTGACAGTTCTGAATGCCTGTGGGCTCGCGTCTTCACGTGTTCTGCCTTTCTTCTTGGGAGCTCGTAGGGGCTAGTAGTAATCACTACTCGAAAAGGCCAATTTTGCATTTTTAGAGTGTTTATAGCCATTATTCACCACAGAAGCCCCCAGGACAGCATCATTAAGCTTGACTGGTGTGGTAGAGACCGTTCTCCTGGAAGAACTCAGGAGGAAGATACGAATTCACGAACACATTTCGGCAGCTCGATCAAATTTTCCAAAATGGCGGACTCAAAGTGAAATCGTCTCTCTGGTCTTTCTGTGTTGGATTCCAAGGACCTACAAAGGCATTTTTGGCGACTTTGGACTTGTAAAGAATGCAACCGGTGCAATATTTTGCATGTAGGACCGAGTAGCTCGACACTCTATATATTCTTAAAAAACAGAGATTCGGGGAGATCTATGCCGAAATTCCCGGATGTTTCCCGGCATCCTTTTCGGGCGTGCAGAAGGAAAACACGTGTTAGCGAAAGTGGTCCTAAGGAAATGGCTATTGTTCGGCGAGTTAAGGAAAAGAGAGGGCAAAATTCACGACTATATCAAGAAGAGAGATGGAAGTTTGCTGAGAAATTAATTAAGTGGCGTTTTGTTTCGCAAGGATGTATTTTGGAAGAAAATCCAAGTCAAATGTCGGTCATTTTCGAGGTGTAAAATTGCGTCAAAAACACGCATTTTTGATTTTTATGGCAAACAAATTGAACTAATGCCCAGAAATCGGACCTGTAATTCAGTTTACTTGAGGTTAAAATATGAAGAGTTATCTAGTTGTCACTAATAACTGGCCATGAGATCGATGTTACGAAAATTCAGAAAGTTAGAATTTTTAAAAGCAGTATCGATTTTTACGGGCGGTTTCGGGCGCCGTGGGAGTCAAAGGGTTAAATTAGCCATTTCAAAAACGAGTGGAGGACTGGGAACGAGTTTTTAGAATTAATCTAATTAAAAAATGAACCCCATCACAAGAAAGAGCATATCAGAATTGATAGTATGTTTATAAAGTTTCGATTGGTTTAGTTAGATATTGAACGAGTAACAGCTTTCCAAACATCTCAAAATTTACAAAGAAATGTATGTTACAGGGGACAAGTGTCCCCCGTAACCATACATTTCTTTGTAATTTTTGCAGTTTTTGAATGTCTGCAGTTCAGTTGCTACTTGTCCAAACCCTATCAAACTCCTGAAACTTACTAATTATGACATGCTCTTTCTTGTGATGGGGTTCATTTCTTAATTAGATTAATTATAAAAACTCGTTCCCAGTCCTCCACTCGTTTTTGAAATGGCTAATTAGGTTTTCGTAGTTTTTCATGGCCAAATGGTTACTAGCTTGAACCCTGGACATCCCATAATTCAAGATGGCCGCCATATCAGTAAAAAGGTATATTATTACATGAGCGCGCGTTGGATACGAGGTGATAAATAAGTTATAATCATCTCATATCCAACAAACGCACGACCGCGAACTCAGCTGTCAAGGAAGCTAACATTAATTTTCTGTAAAATCATAACTAATGCCACGACATACGGGAACTGATTAGCCAAAGTAACCTTGCCACGTGTTTAGTTGGTTACACTGACATTATCACGATGCAAATGAGTGTCATTCTAGCTCATTTCCCAGCCCAGTCCATTTATCAGGCACCATCAGGAAATACCTATGCATAGCTTCAGTAAAACGTGTTCTGTACAATTCTGGTGAAACTACTGTAGGCATTTTTCCTTGGCCGCCGAGTATTCCACTTGACTTGACGTACATTTCCAACTTTTTGTCCCACGTAAAGGTGCGGATGAAGTCTACAATCAACAGAATTAGGAGAATCGTCACATAGTTCATATATATATTTTGATTATTGTTATGTAACCATTCAATTCAGTATATAGCTAATTCCATCAAGGACCTTTGAAAATCATAAATCATATCTAAGCTGTCTATCTATCTGGAAATAGTCTATCTGTCTATCTGTCTGTCAATGTTCTCGTCTTTTGAAGGTCTATCTTAACTAAGATCTATCTGGATCTAAAGATTGATCTATCTATCTATTTATCTATCAGAATTCCTTTTGGTCGTAGCTTTCATGATTATCATCCCGACAACGATTATGCAATTAGCTATATACTGCTATCTATCCTTCATCTATCTATCTATCTATCTATCTATCTATCTGTCTGTCTATCTGTCTGTCTATCTGTCTATCTATCGACTTTCATGTAAAGAAGTTTTTTATATACTGTCTGTCTGTTGTCGCTTTTAAATATCTAGGTGCTATCTATCTATCTATCTATCTATCTATCTATCTATCTATCTGTCTGTCTCTCTCTCTCTCTCTCTCTCTGTCTGTCTGTCTGTCTGTCTGTCTGTCTGTCTGTCTATCTATAACGATCTATCATGTATCTATCTATTATCTATATATCTATCTATCTATCTATCTATCTATGCTATCTATCTATCTATCTATCTATCTGTCTGTCTGTCTGTCTGTCTGTCTGTCTGTCTGTCTGTCTGTCTGTCTGTCTGTCTATCTATCTAAACTAATCAAGCAAACCAACTTCGAAACGGGTGTGTTTAGGATCGAATGCGAGATTGTCTATTGTTCTTACACTAAGGATATTTACTGTGGATTATCTTGAATGATTAGTGTACATCACCTATAATCCCGATGACAAGCTCTGAACGCATCTCGTCAATCCCCACAAGTAATGAATAATCCATGACCATATGTTGTGCTAAAAACTCTGTATCGTTATGAATTGCCTTCGATAGAACAGCCTTTGAGTGAGGGCGTATGAAGATTGGATATTCTCGAATCACTACAACACAAAACATACAGAACACGAGAGTCGTCACAAGCCATCATCATTACGACAAAATATACTTCATAAAATATTAATGCTTAATGTTTAATTAACGCTTAATGAAACACATCCTCGGGAACCCAGGGGTATATTCTGTCGCTCGTTAGTCGCTCCCAGAAAAATACCCCTGGGAACGAAATCTGTTGGAACTTGTTCCAGTAGTCAAAATTCAAAATGGCGGCTGTCCTATTCAAACCAGAATATACTTGATACTGAGTGGTCGACCTTCCTAGGTCGATCAATTAGAAACGAGAGTATTTTGACTTCCGGAACAAGTTCCAACAGACTTCGTTCTCAGGGGTATTTCTCTGGGAACGACTAACGAGCGACAGAATATACCCCTGGGTTCCCGAGGATGAATGAAACAAGAATAAACTAGATTACTACATAATGATCATGACTTACTTTCCAATAGGTTTTCGTCCATAAGAACATCATTTTCACCGGCTGATACCTGCACGTATCTACTGCGCATTGATCCTTTGAGGTCGAACGTCTAGCAATAAAATAGTATCAAATGGTCTAGATAGTAGTACTTAAAGTTGTAATAATTCGTAACAAGAACACGACACTCTCAAAGTTTATAAGAGACATAATAGTATCATTATCATTGCCAAAACAAAATGTAAAAATAATGTTATTAAAAAATAAAAATAAAAATAAAATAATAATATAAATCATTGTCATTTAATAGTGGGAGAGAAGAACTTAAGGTAGAGCCAGTGTTTTTCTTCAATAATGCGGGGAGTGGTTACCAATATCCCAAGTCAGGGGCTCATGTTTTCACAATTAAGGGAATTTAATAATATAAACAAATGTCGATACAGATGTGTTGATCCAGGATCTAACTCTGGACCTCTCGCACAACATGCCGGTGCACTAGCACGCTGCGCCACAGAGCCGTACGTAAGGACAAAAGTATGGGAGAGGGGAGGTGAAGGGATTTAGAGAGGGACTTAAGGGTGTGAGAGGGGAGGTGAAGGGACTGAGAGAGGGACTTAAGGGTGGGGGAGGGGAGCCGAAGGGATTGAGAGAGGGACACAAGGGTGGGAGAGGGGAGGTGAAGGGATTGAGAGAGGGACCTAAGGGTGGGAGAGGGGAGGTGAAGGGACTGAGAGAGGGACTTAAGGGCGGGAGAGGGGAGCCGATGGGATTGAGAGAGGGACATAAGGGTGGGAGAGGGGAGGTGAAGGGATTGAGAGAGGGACTTAAGGGTGTGAGAGGGGAGGTGAAAGGACTGAGAGAGGGACTTAAGGGTGGGAGAGGGGAGCCGAAGGGATTGAGAGAGGGACATAAGGGTGGGAGAGGGGAGGTGAAGGGATTGAGAGAGGGAATTAAGGGTGTGAGAGGGGAGGTGAAAGGACTGAGAGAGGGACTTTTAAAAGTGGGAGAGGGGAGCCGAAGGGATTGAGAGAGGGGACATAAGGGTGGGAAATAAAGGTGAAGGGATTGAGAGAGGAATTAAGGGTGTGAGAGGGTAGGTGAAAGGAAAGAGAGGGACTTAAGGATGGGAGAGGGGAGCCGAAGGGATTGAGAGAGGGACACAAGGGTGGGAGAGGGGAGGTGAAGGGATTGAGAGAGGGACCTAAAAGGGAAGGGGAGGTCTGAGAGAGGGACTTAAGGGCGGGATCGGGGAGCCGAAGGGATTGAGAGAGGGACGTAAGGGTGGGAGAGGGGAGGTGAAGGATTGAGAGAGGGACTTAAGGGTGTGAGAGGGGAGGTGAAAGGACTGAGAGAGGGACTTAAGGGTGGGAGAGAGGGAAACATATTGAGAGGGGGACATAAGGGTGGGAGAGGGGAGGTGAAGGGATTGAGAGAGGGACCTAAGGGTGGGAGAGGAGAGGGTTTCTGAAGGGACTGAGAGAGGGACTTAAGGGCAGGAGAGGGGAGCCGAAGGGATTGAGAGAGGGACATAAGGGTGGGAGAGGGGAGGTGAAGGGATTGAGAGAGGGAATTAAGGGTGTGAGAGGGGAGGTGAAAGGACTGAGAGAGGGACTTAAACAATAAAGAGGGGAGCCGAAAATTGAAACATCTCCATGGGATCCAGGTGAAGGGATTGAGAGAGGGACTTAAGGGTGAGAGAGGGGAGGTGAATGCTGGAGAGGGTAAGGGTGGGAGAGAAGCCCACAGGGGGGTCGGGTCAGGTGAAGGGATTGAGAGAGGATTAAGGGTGTGAAGGGATCTGAAAGGACTGAGAGAGGGACTTAAGGGTGGGAGAGGGGAGCCGAAGGGATTGAGAGGGGGACATAAGGGTGGGAGAGGGGAGCCGAAGGGATTGAGAGAGGGACATAAGGGTGTGAGAGGGGAGGTGAAGGGATTGAGAGAGGGAATTAAGGGGAGGTGAAGAAAGTGAGAAAGGGACTTTTAAAAGGGTGGGAGAGGGGAGCTGAAGGTAGTGAGAGAGGGACTCAAGGGTAAATAAATAAAAGGTAGCAGAAAGCAATTAATTTCCAACAAAATAAGAGGAATTCTACCTTATCAATTTTACGATCGTAAAAGAAATTCTCCATAACAAGCACGTCTTGTCGCATCGTTGTGTTGGTTTGCGTGTTTTTAAAACCGATACGATAGACTCCAAATATCTTGGTCAACAACGTGGAACGCTGGAAGAGAAAAACATAGATATACACACACTCGATTGCAGAAAGGTTGTAGTATTTTTATTTTCTTCTAATATATCAGGAACATCAATTGTAGATAAGTATCGAATCAAGTCAGGCTACAAAATTATATATAATTATATAATTGTAATAAAACGTTTAGAAAGAAATTAAACAATAAAAGATAAGGAAAATAAACATCTCCATGATCCAATGAATCTATCATTGAGTGAGTGAATGCATGGCTGGGTAGATGGCTGAATCCACAGGGCGGTCGGTCATTTAGTCAATCGATCAAATTGTCCAATGATCTACAGCTATTTCAAAAAAGGTTGGTGAAGGTTTTGTTGCATCTTGCATGTTGCATACCAAGCCCGAAATGTATTGTGGATCATATGCATATAATGTCAGCATGCACATACAGAAGAAAATATGCCGGCTCCATATTGCGAAGACAAAGTTTGGGAAAATTCCCAGAGTCCATATTGTTGTGACATTTCTCTGATTCCATTCACATCGCCCATAGTGCATTTCGGGCTTGGTATGCAAGATGCAACAAAACCTTCACCAACATCTTTTGAAATAGCTGTATACTAAACTGCAATGTTGTAGACTCACTTTCTCTGTAATAGCTTTATTCATGTACTGGAAATAATGAGGAGCGAACTCCACGAACGATTGTAGCTCAAGGCGTGACATCTGCTTCAAGACGAAACGATCATCTGCAAATAAAATCAATGATGACCAAAAGAAAGTTTTTTTAAACTTCAAAACAAACGTTTATAGTTGATCCTTTGACAAAACAGACACATTGCATAGGCCATCTCATTCCCAGTACTTACAACTTCCTTCAAGCGGAGACCTGCTATGAGAGGATACGTTTATTATCGAACTCTTGGGACTACATTTCATACTCGTTCACTTACTGAAAGTGATACATATATAGTTTTAGTACTCTATTTTACAGTGTTATAGATTTCCTTTAACCAATGAATTTATCATACACACCGACGCAGCCCATACTAGTGTACTTGCTAGTTTCCATTAATAAATATTAGTTTAAAAGTACTGAAACCATTTCAGCGGAGTATCGATTGTATTATGGATAATTATTGTGATCAAACGTTAGAGTACAAACACTAATAATAATAATAATAACTAAAAGCGTGAAACAGTACTAAGTCAAGTACTATTTAGTACTAAATAGAGTGACGAAACAATAGAAAACAATGGAAACAGTACTATTTAGTATTATTTAGATGTAGTACTATTTCACGCTCAGTTTTAGTGTTTGTACTCTAACATTCAATGTCAAATGTCGTGATGGTCTCGTATTTCAAGAAATACATTATTTGTTATAGAAAATAATTTAATACCTAAGGATTTCGAGAATGTAGATCCTGATTTACCACCACGTGCACGCCACACCACACAGTGGGCCAGTGACCGAATGTACCTTGGAAATGAAATATTAGAATAGTTTAGATTGAACTTAACGAGGTGACTGGGGAATGAGAGGGATGATGACCAGTACCTCCTGTCCTCACTTTACATTGGTGCTGTACATTCACTACAGCTGGTCGACAGACATTGGCCTCTTCCTCTTCCCCCCCCTTTGGGTTCTGTACTTTGTTAGATTAAGTTTTAGAAACCAATAGAATGATTACCTTTCTTCACCATCTTCAAATGTGTGCTTGCGTAGGTTTTTAAACTGTTCTGCATAGTAAGCATTGCAGTAGAACCGACATACGTTGTATGAAAATTCTAGACATAGAAAACAAAGAAATGCACTAAGTAATCACAGCATAACGAAGGGAACCTCGGGTGCTCAGATAAATTATTAAATAAAAAAATGATGATGATGACTTTATATAATGCTGTTAAAATATAATACCACTTTCATTTGAAAGATGAGTCGCCAAGGATCACACGTCAAGTAAAGGCTGCACTAATACTCGTGCTTGCTTGCTTGAACAACAACTTACGCATTTGGATATGGAAGACCAGAGCACGATCCTTTCCTGCATCCTTCGGTTGGAATCCAAACTCCGAAAAAGATCCTACAAACACAAGCAAACTGCACTATGTAGTTTACGTGGATAACACATACACGTTATCAGCATAGAACTCAGTTACAGTGCGACTACACCAACCAAGGCCACCCAAACCAATTTTCATACAAATTATCCAATCACAATTGAGTATTTAAACAATAGAATCTGCACAAATTTTCAAATTTTCGCTTTAAAAGCATATATTTTACTTTATATGTGTATGTATACGATCAAGAGTGAACAAGAAACAGTTTAAATTGTAGAATTCGACATCATTCTGTTATTCAGCGTCACAAATGTGATTAGAAAATTTGATTCAAAATTTGTTTGGGTGGCCTTGGTTGGTGTAGTCGCACTGTAAATATCCTACAAACACAAGCAAACACCACGTAGTTTACGTGGATAACACATACACATTATCACCATAGAACTCAGTTAAATATCCTACAAACACAAGCAAACACCACGTAGTTTACGTGGATAACACATACACGTTATCACCATAGAACTCAGTTAAATATCCTACAAACACAAGCAAACACCACGTAGTTTACGTGGATAACACATACACGTTATCACCATAGAACTCAGTTAAATATCCTACAAACACAAGCAAACACCACGTAGTTTACGTGGATAACACATACACGTTATCACCATAGAACTCAGTTATTAATAATTATAACGCATCGATAAATTTTCGCGCGCGCCCATTGGTTAAAACGGGTCACGTGGTACGATTTTACTGGACGGATGTCAGGTAATATCCCCCAGTTTTGAGATGATATCCCCCACTTTGGAGAAAAATGAAATTATCTGAACTTTTTTAAGACTGTAATGTATTTTTAATAGGTAAACAAGACGCTCAATGAGCGTACACTCGGGCTTATGACAAGGACAATGTCAGTTGCGTGAGGAGAGACCTGACAATGACTGACAGTTGCGTGACGAGGGAGACTATGTATATACATGTATGTGTCGAGTTCATTTGATTTGCCTTTGACTTTGAGTTCATTTGATTACCTTTTGACTTTGAGTTCAATTGATTTGATTTTGATGAGTTCGTGTAAAGGCCCCCTCTCTAGCTTCAGATCCCGAAACGTCGAGTTTGGAATCGAGTTCGAGTTCGGGTTCGAGTTACGGTTCGAACGTCGAATAAAACAAGGACATCTTCTTCAATACAATATCATTTCTCTGACGTCATGACAATCAGTGACAGTTGAGTGACGAGGGAGACCATGTGGCGGGTGAGTATGTACATGATACGTCTTGAGGTTGCATAGGTCAGATGGTTCTGATAACGCCCTCACGTTTGTTTTTGTTAAATATATTTTAAGCGAGCTTCTAGTCCTTCTACCACTTCTAGTCATTGAACGATGAACTAGAATCCTGACCTTTAATAGCTTGAAGATCTACAGCTGCTTTCAAAACTAAGATTCAAATCTACTTGAGTCCTGTGTGTCGTTTGTTTTTTTCTTATCTGCTGAGTAATCTTGAAACTCGATACGATTAAATACGTCGCATACTTTCGTCATTCTTTGACCGGACTACGACGACGACGACGACTACCGAAAAACGCATTTTATAACTCGGGCTTCCTTCGGAAGTGCCCGAGTAATTAGCTTGTACAACATACATGTGGTGTACTTTTTCCCTTCTGGGGGATTTTAACGTCGATACGACAGGTATTTGAGGTATTTTTATAATTTTTCGATCCTTGAACTACGAACAAACGTCAAAATCGGCGCCCAAAAAGTCACTCAAATAAAACCCAAAATATCAAGCAAACCACTCAAAAAGTTTCAAAAACTATCAATCTTTTATTTTCGAATGCGTTTTTAGAAGTTTACACATGAAAAGATCTCAAACGGAACGGATATTTGAACTCGATGAAACTTGTTTTCTTCATCCGTCATTTTGTTTCGGTTTCTTCAACATTGGAGTCGACGTCGAAAATTTATCGAAGGGTTATAAAATAAATAAACCCCTTTCTGGCTTACTGGTATATCGGCTGATAATGTCCTTGGCTTAGAGATGGTCCTCAAAATATCACAGTTGCCCTCGAAGCTTCGCTTCTCGGCCAACTGTTCATTTTTCGGACCATCTCCCAGCCGCGGACATTATCAGCCGATATACCAGTCGCCAGAAGGGGTTTATTTACTAAATATCCTGCAAACACAAGCAAACACCACGGCGTAGTTTACGTGGATAACACATACACGTTATCACCAAAGAACTCAGTTATTAATAAATGATCCTGCAAACACAAGCAAACACCACGTAGTTTACGTGGATAACACATACACGTTATCAGCATAGAACTCAGATAAATATCCTACAAACACAAGCAAACACCACGTAGTTAACGTGGATAACACATATACACGTTATCAGCATAGAACTCAGTTAAATATCCTACAAACACAAGCAAACACCACGTAGTTTACGTGGATAACACATATACACATTATCAGCATAGAACTCAGTTAAATATCCTACAAACACAAGCAAACACCACGTAGTTTACGTGGATAACACATACACGTTATCAGCATAGAACCAGGAGCCCATTACTAGGAGCCTCCCTCTAGTAATAGGTTCATACGACATCATTTGCACAAATTGTGCTATTTTTAGATATGCAAATTTCCGAAGAATTTCAAATTGAAAAATAAAATGGTGGCCAAACGGAAGATGCGAGGACTTGATCCAAAATATTGATATTCTTATTCCATGGAAGTCCTAGTCTATTTTTCCCTTGCACAAGAACGAGACGAACTGTGTACAATGAATGTATCACATGTATCAATAAACTGACATAGTGCCAAATCGCTTAGTGGCGACTTTTAGTTTGGCGACTCACGATGTCGCGAAATTCTTCTACGTCCTTATACCTATCGCTTCATATGTTTATTCTTGTTTTATCAACTTTCTTCTGTTGGTTTTTGATTCACGATTTAGTCTTCGTAAGAATGAAGCGTTCTCACAGTGCCATTTCGACTCTGATGAAGCAAAATCCATCACCTTCATCATCACTGATAGTTTCAGTGGACAGCGACGCCAACATAAACAACCACACAAATGTGCACTTTGCTAAAAACCTTCGCCGAAAGATTGTCGAAAAACAACTGAAACTTTCAACCGACAAACCGTGCCTTAAAGAGCGGCAAAGAACCGGCTAAAACAAGAGGGTTATCACTGAGTGTATGGCGAAGTTCTTTCGCCAAAGGCGACTTCAGTTGGCAAAGAAGACAAGATAACCGGCACTCCAAGATCAGCCGCTGAATAAAAATGCGATAAAATCTCCATCCAGGCCACAGAAAAAGAAGCTCCCCTGTACCTCACTTCGCTGTTTTAGAAGGAACTTTGTGTCAATGTCGAGAATTTTCGACAAAATCCTACTTCAGTTCGTGATTCATTTTGCTGCGTTTCAGACAACAAATCAGTGCTAATTAGCAAAACACACCGGCGGTTTGTAATATTCATTAGCTAGGTTCTCACTGTCCTGCACAAGTTTAATTAGGATCTTCATACCGGATTATCCATGATACCAGATCGTTGAATTCCTTCTCAGAAAGAGCAGAAGATGTTTTGAACTAGCCTTTGAAATAGCTAGCTTTGTTTTGTAGAAATTCTCGCACTTGAAGTTTTGATATAAATAATAATACCTGGAGTTAGTTTTTTGTTGTTTTGTTTTTAATGTTTTCAATCTTTGTTCTTCCTCGCTTGATGAAGTACTGAAGTCAGACGACGAAATTATTCTGCAATTTCACTATAGCTAGATTCAGATTCTTCACTAGAACTACACGGTACGCTTTCGGCTGCCATCAGTGTTGAATCTGACGTTAATTCCTATTGTGTAAGTCGCGACATGATTGGTTCATCGCGCGGAATTTATAATGAATATTCTATTTTTAGCTCAATTTGTGCAAATGATGTCGTACAGACCTATTATAGGAGAGGAAGGCTCCTAGTAATGGGCTCCTGATAGAACTCAGTTAAATATCCTACAAACACAAGCAAACACCACGTAGTTTACGTGGATAACACATATACACGTTATCAGCATAGAACTCAGTTAAATATCCTACAAACACAAGCAAACACCACGTAGTTTACGTGGATAACACATATACACGTTATCAGCATAGAACTCAGTTAAATATCCTACAAACACAAGCAAACACCACGTAGTTTACGTGGATAACACACATACACGTTATCAGCATAGAACTCAGTTAAATATCCTACAAACACAAGCAAACACCACGTAGTTTACGTGGATAACACATATACACGTTATCACCATAGAACTCAGTTAAATATCCTACAAACACAAGCAAACACCACGTAGTTTACGTGGATAACACATATACACGTTATCAGCATAGAACTCAGTTAAATATCCTACAAACACAAGCAAACACCACGTAGTTTACGTGGATAACACATACACGTTATCACCATAGAACTCAGTTAAATATCCTACAAACACAAGCAAACACCACGTAGTTTACGTGGATAACACATACACGTTATCACCATAGAACTCAGTTAAATATCCTTCAAACACAAGCAAACACCACGTAGTTTACGTGGATAACACATACACGTTATCACCATAGAACTCAGTTAAATATCCTTCAAACACAAGCAAACACCACGTAGTTTACGTGGATAACACATATACGTTATCACCATAGAACTCAGTTAAATATCCTACAAACACAAGCAAACACCACGTAGTTTACGTGGATAACACGTTATCAGCATATAACTCAGTTAAATATCCTACAAACACAAGCAAACACCACGTAGTTTACGTGGATAACACATATACACGTTATCAGCATAGAACTCAGTTAAATATCCTACAAACACAAGCAAACACCACGTAGTTTACGTGGATAACACATACACGTTATCACCATAGAACTCAGTTAAATATCCTACAAACACAAGCAAACACCACGTAGTTAACATGGATAACACATACACGTTATCACCATAGAACTCAGTTAAATATCCTACAAACACAAGCAAACACCACGTAGTTAACGTGGATAACACATACACGTTATCAGCATAGAACTCAGTTAAATATCCTACAAACACAAGCAAACACCACGTAGTTTACGTGGATAACACATACACGTTATCACCATAGAACTCAGTTAAATATCCTACAAACACAAGCAAACACCACGTAGTTTACGTGGATAACACATATACACGTTATCAGCATAGAACTCAGTTAAATATCCTACAAACACAAGCAAACACCACGTAGTTTACATGGATAACACATACACGTTATCACCATAGAACTCAGTTAAATATCCTACAAACACAAGCAAACACCACGTAGTTTACGTGGATAACACATCACGTTATCAGCATAGAACTCAGTTAAATATCCTACAAACACAAGCAAACACCACGTAGTTAACGTGGATAACACATACACGTTATCACCATAGAACTCAGTTAAATATCCTTCAAAAACAAGCAAACACCACGTAGTTTACGTGGATAACACATATACACGTTATCACCATAGAACTCAGTTAAATATCCTACAAACACAAGCAAACACCACGTAGTTTACGTGGATAACACATCACGTTATCAGCATAGAACTCAGTTAAATATCCTACAAACACAAGCAAACACCACGTAGTTAACGTGGATAACACATACACGTTATCACCATAGAACTCAGTTAAATATCCTACAAACACAAGCAAACACCACGTAGTTAACGTGGATAACACATATACACGTTATCAGCATAGAACTCAGTTAAATATCCTACAAACACAAGCAAACACCACGTAGTTTACGTGGATAACACATACACGTTATCACCATAGAACTCAGTTAAATATCCTACAAACACAAGCAAACACCACGTAGTTTACGTGGATAACACATATACACATTATCAGCATAGAACTCAGTTAAATATCCTACAAACACAAGCAAACACCACGTAGTTTACGTGGATAACACATCACGTTATCAGCATAGAACTCAGTTAAATATCCTACAAACACAAGCAAACACCACGTAGTTTACGTGGATAACACGTTAGAGCATAGAACTCAGTTAAATATCCTACAAACACAAGCAAACACCACGTAGTTTACGTGGATAACACGTTACAGCATAGAACTCAGTTAAATATCCTACTATCACAACCACAGTTTATAGCATAGACATCAGTTGCAGCCTTTGCAGATTTATAATAACACTATTTACTGTGGAAGCCAATTTCACCAAAAGTGATTTAGTTACAGTGGGGTCCTCGAAAATATTTCCACAAATTGTTCTTTTATTCAAGTAAAAACTAGAACTGTCGATGGTTAGATTCACTGCTATAAACGTTTGAACACAGTGAAGATAAATCCATCACTTGCCTAAAATCCATAGTATTATTATCTAGCGTTATTTCGTGAACATGTCTTTCCTTCGTAGGTATTTGACACGACTTAGCTTATACTCTTTTTGTTGCAAAATAATAATTTACGACAGTCAATCGTGGTGTGTACTCGTATTCGCCACTCGATTATGTAACAAATACCGGCATCAGGCCGTTTGGTTATGCTATGTTCTCTGATAAAACATATGACCGAAGCTGTAGGACAGGAATAAAGACATTTTAGTATAATTTTAGACTTGGAATATAGAGTTTCGCGCGCTGTGATTGGTCGAGCGACCAGTGATTATGAGACGAAAGTAAAATCACTAACGCAGAAGTACTAGTAAAACATGTTTTTTTATCCTGAATTTCGTCTTTTCTCTGATATTCAAGTCTAAAATTATACTAAAACAATTATTCACCTCAGGCTCTGTGATTATGGTGAATATTCACTGATTAATCACTTCGCCTTGTGCGAGTCATTGTTAAATACAAATCACGAACGCAGGCAATTTTGAATGTAGCATAGAACATAACTATTCTTGACAAGTCAGACTTACTGTTTTCAGGATTTGCTTGCTGCTCACTGCACTCCAGCTTTTTCCCATCCACGCCGTAGTTAATGTCAGTATTTTCTTGACTAGTTTTGCAAAACTTGACTTTATCCATTTTTTCCATTGTGTTTTTCTTTCGTCCTGCTGTAAACTCTTGTTCATTCGCGATGATTTCGACATGCGCCGAGTTCGAGTCCAATTCCTCTTTGTCAGTTCCAACATTTTTAATTTCAACGTTGACAAAATCTTTGAAAATGAGTTTAAACAATAATTAAATTAAACTCTGTATGCTGTCGTACGTACGCAGGTCTATTGTATTCACATGGAGAAGAACACATATATACAGCTATTTCAAAAAAGGTTGGTGAAGGTTTTGTTGCATCTTTCATACCAAGCCCGAAATGTATTGTGGATCATTTAGAAATAATGTCAGCATGCACATACAGAAGAAAATATGCCGGCTCCATATTGCGAAGACAAAGTTTGGGAAAATTCCCAAAGTTCATATTGTTGAGACCTATCGCTGACTCCGTTCACATCGCCCATAGTGAATTTCGGGCTTGGTATGCAAGATGCAACAAAACCCTCACCAACCTTTTTTGAAATAGCTGTAGTAATTGCACCTATTTCAAAAAACGTTGTCACGTTCAAACCCGGCGGTCTGTGGCAAATCAGGTTGGAAGACTGGGTTCGAGTGTTTCGATTGGCTGAATTAGTTAGAAGTTTTTTTAGGTGTTTGCCCTCGATGAAAGACTAGTGGAAATATCACTTGAATGGATTCAACGTTCTTTCTTCAGCACATTGGATAGGCTATACAGTTGGAGATAATATTGTTAAAATTGAAGAACTGCTATCTCAATGGTTATAACACTCGGCGTACACGGTCTTCCAATGTTGCCACAGACCCGGGCACCTCCTTCGTGTACACAGTTTACGTAATTCAATAGAAACAACAAGAAACAACAAGAAACAACAAAAGACTCCAAGTTAACAATAGAACGAAGCTAACAAAGAATACAATGGGTTTCCAGTACACGTCGGAGGAGCCCAGACCCGTTCAAAGCAACAAGCATCAAGCCAAGATCGAAGTGAATATTTAATGCTGGTAAATTATTCAAATCAGACCTATTTTCTATGGAATGAAATGTGATATGCAAACAAGCACGTGACAATGTTCACATTTTGTAATTAGTCCTTACAGAAACAGTTGTGATTTAAATAATTTCGAGCGCAAAACCAGCATTCACTTCGGTCTTGGTTTGACGCTTGTTGCTTTGAACGCGACAACCGTTTTTGAAATAGGTGTATATGAGAATCGGATCGTTGGGCACGAGAGAGATCGTTGGACCACAGGCTTGCCACCCTCTGTTTCTGTGTTGGGCTTCCTGTGGCTTAGTTGATCGGCAGTTGGAAAATAAAGCCGAAATATGGTCGAAAATTCACTTCTTCAATTCTGTCCTTTTGATATTTTGAAGTTCTAAAATTGCTTTCTAAATAAAGATTAATATGTACTTCAGTATGTCATTTATTTATCAATTACAACTTTTTTTATCGAGTTTTGGAACAAAGTGTATTAAACTCGCTCCCGAGAGCAACAGGAAGCCCAACACAGAAACATAGGGTGGGTTGGACACGAGAGAGCACAAAGGTCCACAAAGCATGACAAGGCAAATACAAGATTGGAAAACGGACAGTTCAGTAATATCACCAGAACATGTCCAGGGAAGACAAACACGATAATACAAGCGGCATACATTTGAAGTATCATATACGTAGCATGCAATTCAAAATGGCGAAAAGACAGCATTACAGTTCGTTTACAAAGTGTTATGGGTATTTTGTTTCCCAAAATCCATTGTGTTGCCAACATTCCCAACATCGTTGAGACTTGTTGGAATCGTTTGAACGCGCTACCAGCACTTCCCACAAGCTGCAAACATCGTTGGGCCCAACAATGCTGAGAGCCTTTGTACGGGCCTTTACGTTGTTACACACGTAATCGTTGAATTATTCATAGTCTTTACCTCCATTACTGTCATCAACAGTGATCAGCGACGAAGTCTCGACACACAGCGAACCTTCATGTCTGTAACATAAATACAAATTCAACATTAACAAAGAATCTACTAGAACTTGTAATTCAACCAAAAATTGTCCTTCGCTCTCATTGGAACTATTCTATTGTTTACATAGGATCTCGATAGATCTACTCTATTGTTTACATAGGCTCACGATGGAACTACTCTATTGTTTACATAGGCTCTCGATGGAACTACTCTATTGTTTACATAGGCTCACGACAGAACTACTCTATTGCTAACAAAGGATCTCGATGGAACTACTCTATTGTTTACATAGGCTCACGATGGAACTACTCTATTGTTTACATAGGCTCACGATGGAACTACTCTATTGTTTACATAGACTCACGACGAAACTACTCTATTGTTTACATAGGACCTCGATGGAACTACTCTATTGTTTACATAGGCTCACGATGGAACTACTCTATTGTTTACATAGGCTCACGATGGAACTACTCTATTGATTACATAGGATCTCGATAGAACTACTCTATTGATTACATAGGATCTCGATGGAACTACTCTATTGTTTAAATAGGATCTCGATGGAACTACTCTATTGTTTACATAGGATCTCGATGGAACTACTCTATTGTTTATAAAGGATCTCGATGGAACTACTCTATTGTTTACATAGGCTAACGATGGAACTACTCTATTGTTTACATGGGCTAACGACGAAACTACTCTGTTGTTTACATAGGATCTCGATGAAACTACTGTTGTTTACATAGGCTCACAACGAAACTACTCTATTGTACATAGGCTCTCGATGGAACTACTCTATGGTTTACATAGGTTCACGACGAAACTACTCTATTGTTAACATAGGATCTCGATGGAACTATTCTATTGTTTACATAGGATCTCGATAGATCTACTCTATTGTTTACATAGGCTCACGATGGAACTACTCTATTGTTTACATAGGCTCTCGATGGAACTACTCTATTGTTTACATAGGCTCACGACAAAACTACTCTATTGCTAACAAAGGATCTCGATGGAACTACTCTATTGTTTACATAGGCTCACGATGGAACTACTCTATTGTTTACATAGGCTCACGATGGAACTACTCTATTGTTTACATAGGATCTCGATGGAACTAACTCTATTGTTTACATAGGATCTCGATAGAACTACTCTATTGTTTACATAGGATCTCGATGGAACTAATCTATTGTTTACATAGGCTCACGATGGAACTACTCTATTGTTTACATAGGCTCTCGATGGAACTACTCTATTGTTTACATAGGCTCACGACAGAACTACTCTATTGCTAACAAAGGATCTCGATGGAACTACTCTATTGTTTACATAGGCTCACGATGGAACTACTCTATTGTTTACATAGGCTCACGATGGAACTACTCTATTGTTTACATAGACTCACGACGAAACTACTCTATTGTTTACATAGGATCTCGATGGAACTACTCTATTGTTTACATAGGCTCACGATGGAACTACTCTATTGTTTACATAGGCTCACGATGGAACTACTCTATTGATTACATAGGATCTCGATAGAACTACTCTATTGATTACATAGGATCTCGATGGAACTACTCTATTGTTTAAATAGGATCTCGATGGAACTACTCTATTGTTTACATAGGATCTCGATGGAACTACTCTATTGTTTATAAAGGATCTCGATGGAACTACTCTATTGTTTACATAGGCTAACGATGGAACTACTCTATTGTTTACATGGGCTAACGACGAAACTACTCTGTTGTTTACATAGGATCTCGATGAAACTACTCTGTTGTTTACATAGGCTCACAACGAAACTACTCTATTGTACATAGGCTCTCGATGGAACTACTCTATGGTTTACATAGGTTCACGACGAAACTACTCTATTGTTAACATAGGATCTCGATGGAACTATTCTATTGTTTACATAGGATCTCGATAGATCTACTCTATTGTTTACATAGGCTCACGATGGAACTACTCTATTGTTTACATAGGCTCTCGATGGAACTACTCTATTGTTTACATAGGCTCACGACAAAACTACTCTATTGCTAACAAAGGATCTCGATGGAACTACTCTATTGTTTACATAGGCTCACGATGGAACTACTCTATTGTTTACATAGGCTCACGATGGAACTACTCTATTGTTTACATAGGATCTCGATGGAACTAACTCTATTGTTTACATAGGATCTCGATAGAACTACTCTATTGTTTACATAGGATCTCGATGGAACTAATCTATTGTTTACATAGGCTCACGATGGAACTACTCTATTGTTTACATAGGCTCACGATGGAACTACTCTATTGTTTACATAGGATCTCGATGGAGCTACTCTATTGTTTACATAGGCTCACGATGGAACTACTCTATTGTTTACATAGGCTCTCGATGGAACTGTTCTATTGTTTACATAGGCTCACGATGGAACTACTCTATTGTTTACATAGGATCTCGATGAAACTAACTACTCTATTGTTTACATAGGATCTCGATGGAACTACTCTATTGTTTACATAGGCATTCGATGGAACTACTCTATGGTTTACATGGGATCTCGATGGAACTACTCTATGTTTACATAGGATCTCGATGGAACTACTCTATTGTTTACATAGGCTCACGATGGAATTACTCTATTGTTTACATAGGCTCTCGATGGAACTACTCTATTGTTTACATAGGATCTCGATGGAACTACTCTATGTTTACATAGGATCTCGATGGAACTACATAGGATCTCGATGGAACTACTCTATTGTTTACATAGGATCTCGATGAAACTAACTACTCTATGTTTACATAGGATCTCGATGGAACTACTCTATGTTTACATAGGATCTCGATGGAACTACTCTATTGTTTACATAGGATCTCGATGGAACTACTCTATTGTTTACATAGGATCTCGATGGAACTACTCTATTGTTTACATAGGATCTCGATGGAACTACTCTATTGTTTACATAGGACCTCGATGGAACTACTTTATTGTTTACATAGGCTCACGATGGCACTACTCTATTGTTTACATAGGATCTCGATGGAACTACTCTATTGTTTACATAGGCTCACGATGGCACTACTCTATTGTTTACATAGGATCTCGATGGAACTACTCTATGTTTACATAGGATCTCGATGAAACTAACTACTCTATTGTTTACATAGGCTCACGATGGAACTACTCTATTGTTTACATAGGATCTCGATGAAACTAACTACTCTATTATGTACATACACAGAGTTGAACCTCACCAAGTGTACTGCCGCATTAGGGATTTCAACGAGTTAAAAATAAAGCCCCCAAAACAGTTTCAAATAAGCGGAAGGTCCACTCGTTATCTGTAATAACCCCATAGTAAAGGTGTCAGTATGTTGAGAGGTGTCTGTCTTGAGGCCCGTTTACACTAGCAATCTATCTGCAATTTTGTTAAGTGAGGTGAGCGATCTGAATGGCGCGTGTAAATGAGCTGCGACTTCGCCAGAATTAAAAAAAAAAGAAAAAGGCAAGGAATGAATTGAACAAAATAGTAGTGATAATTTCATACACACCCACCATGTTCCGTAAAATATTTTTTCCAAAGGAAGTAGCGCATGGTATCATTTTTTATTCTGTAGTTAAAATCGCAGCAAAATTGCATTGAGTATCGAATAACGCAAAAAAAATCGCCGCTCAAATCGACCGATAGAATTGCAGCCTAGAATCACCTGAATGTAATGTTTCCATGAAGGTTTTATGTAAGGCTTTAAAGAAAATTACTAACATACCTGTAGGCAGTGTTACTTAATATTGTAATTGCTGACTCAGCGAGCGAGCCTGAAGCGAGCGAGCAAGGAAGCAATTCTAATTCATTCATGTAGGGAGAAAAAATCTCGATTTTTACCCGGCATGCAGTTTCCAATAACCATCATGCAATTCTCAATAACCATCATGCAATTCTCAATAACCATCATGCAATTCTCAATAACCATCATGCAATTCTCAATAACCATCATGCAATTCTCAATAACCACAATGCTTTTCGCGACAACTCCTACATACGCTGAGCTGAACACATTCGGCTTCGTTGGAAGTTGAGGGAAGTTGAAGCGAGTTGTTTTCCTATTCAAGCTTTCGCGTTTCTGATCGGTAAATGTCGTGCCAAAGATCTGTGACCCTAATTAATTTGTACATGTGTATGTTTCTTTAGCCGGTATATCCTGACTCGTAAGCCCATCAGATATACGGTATCTTGTGCTTTTCGTGGGAATTGTGTAGTTGAGGATCGTATTTGAGATTGCTGACCGTGTGTCAGTTTCAAGTGTGAATTCGCATTGAAATCTCAATTATAAGTAATACATTAGTTATTCAGACTCGCCTAATAATTTGCATACTTGTCACTTACATAAAACAAAACATTTCTGATAACAACTACGGTATCTCCCTAGCGCTCACCAACTCTTATCCACAACTACCGGTAACAATGCATTCACCGTCAGCATTCACTGCTGTTAGGTAGCCTAGTATGTATATACATTATGAAAATATTAAGAAAAATATGCACAAAAATATTATTATTATTATTAAAAAGTAAAATGTTGTATATATCTATATGTTATATCTAAATAGCTAAAACAATGTTATATGTACATTGTAATATGCTATATCCAAACTGTAAAAAAAACATGTGAATCTCAAAATATTAATTTAAAAAAATACCTGTAGGCATTATCTTGTTGTTGTTGTTTGATGTGTTGTTGTCCACCGTCAGTGTTCTGTTTTGTTCCTTTTGCTATGCGACCCAAAGTAACTTGAATCTCACACAAGCGGTGGTTGTATTCCTCAGTGCTATAGGAAGAAGAAATGATGATCTTAGCGTCTGTACAGGAATACCATTTTACTGGAAGTAAGGAGCAAGGATGGCTTAGTTGGTTAGTGCGCGGCCCTCTAAACGAGAAGTGCCCGGTTCAATTCTTCATGACCTCACATCCTTGTTTCGACTTCCCTCTAATCCGTGTTGCTGATTGCAGCTTTAAATAAGGCCGTAAAACGGAGCACTGATGGAGGGAGGGGGTAAAAGGGCACACCATCCACCTCCTGGGAGACCAGTTTCGACTGAAGGGGCTACGGACGTTAAATTTAATAACTTTACCTTTAGTACACTTCCTAAATGGATATCATGTACACCTTTATTATCTCAATCTGGGCGTACATTTGACGACTAAATTTTGTATTGAGATAGGTTTAGATAGAGAGTTTATTAAGATAAAATATTGCAGTGCAGTTATCTTTACAATAATTTATAGAATCTAATAACAATTTCAACTAACATTTTTTTAAATTATCTAGCTGGAAAACAATAACTCATCGCATTGTTAGCACATAAAAAGAACGTCGAGCATTTGTGCATCCTTTTATTCCTTGGGAAGTCGAGTGCCTATCCACACTTAATTTCAATTTGACACGGTTTTCATTGTTCTTCCCAAGGCTGTATCTTTATTTGTGCAAATGAAAGAAAGACAGAAGGTCGCTACGCTTGTGATTCCACTTGTGTTTTGAACATTTTAATGACGTCAAGTGGGTGTCAATAAGAGTAAAGACAACTCAAAACCATCTTCAATTTGTTAATTTTACAATAACAGAGCGTAATCTCGCAATCTGATTGGCTCTCAGCCGTTGTCAATAAGAGTACAGACACACTGTATGGCGAATCGCTCGCGCACGGAGCCAGCGCGCGCTTGAAACAATTTTCTTTCAAACTTTTTCCTTGTTTTTGGATGTTTTTTGACTTTGTTATTGTAAAAAACAAATTGAAGATGTTTTTTGCGTTGCCTGTACTCTTACTCGCTACGCTCGTGATTTCACTTGAGTTTTGAACATTTTATGACGTGAAGTGTGCCGGTGCCAATAAGAGTACAGAAAACGCAAAAACCATCTTCAATTTGATAAACAGAAAATATTTCTTCAGTTCCGTGTTCAGTGACATAAGTTTATTCATACCTCAGAGCATAAGCAATAATAGAGCTGGGCTCTTTTTCGTTCACTACAACAAGAACCTTTTCACCAGCAGGAAGGAGATGGTGTTCATGGCTTGGGCTGCAAAGTGAAACATTGATAGGTGTAATGATTAGTCTTAGGACATGCGCAATCATGAACTGAGCATGCACAATACACATTAGAGGAGCATGTGGACACGAGTGTGTGTCGAGGTGTTGTGTTCTCGTTATCAACCATGTCAAGCAAGGAAGGAAGGGTGGAAGGAAGCTGGAAGGAAGGAAGGAAAGGAAGGAAAGGAAGAAAGGAAGGGTGGAAGGAAGGAAGGAAGGAAGGAAGGAAGGAAGGAAGGAAGGAAGGAAGGAAGGAAGGAAGGAAGGAAGGAAGGAAGGAAGGAAGGAAGGAAGGAAGAAGGAAGGAAGGAAGGAAGGAAGGAAGGAAGGAAGGAAGGAAGGAAGGAAGGAAGGAAGGAAGGAAGGAAGGAAGGAAGGAAGGAAGGAAGGAAGGAAGGAAGGAAGGAAGGAAGGAAGGAAGGAAGGAAGGAAGGAAGGAAGGAAGGAAGGAAGGAAGGAAGGAAGGAAGGAAGGAAGGAAGGAAGGAAGGAAGGAAGGAAGGAAGGAAGGAGGGAAGGAGTGCTCATGTAACTCACAATGATGATGCAATGGGTTGAAAAGTCGAGCCAGGAAGGAAAGATGAAATTATGTTCTTCATTTTGTCTCTTCTTCGAACAACAGGCGTTCCTGAGACAAATTCAAATTCGTTAGTAACGATAACAAAATCTTCGACAAAAAATATCAAGCAACAGAATAATAGTTGTACACTGATGAACACCAAAGGAACAACCATCCACTAAGGGGCAAGATTGGTACCCTGTGATTAATTGGAACCTGGAAACCACCAATCACAGAAAACCCAATCTCTGCTATCAATAACTATCACATACCATCTGTAGACATAACAGGTGAATCGGATTCTCCGTTTTCTAAAATCAAGATACAAATCATTGCATAAACGCCTTCAAATCTTAAGTTACCAGGGGACCCTCGTGACCAGTGTTCACTGAAAGCCGCGTAGCGCGCTAACCACTCGCCCAACATGTATAAAAGTATACATTTTCTTAAAGCTGAATAAATGCAGATTCTAAATATCATCTGATGATGCTTGAGATTATTTCCTATTTTGTAAATATTTTTTGTTATTGCACATTTTAGAAAACTCGACCAGCCTTGTTCAAAGAGTAGCGCGCACGCGGGAATTCAATCGATTTCTAAACGGAAAGTGTCACTGTAATGAGCACACTTTGTTCTAAAAAACAGTGTCTCCGATTCCCGATAAACGCTTTTGTTGAGGAGATATTTGCTGTCAAAGTTCATTAACGTGGTTTTAAGCGATTTACACGTAAATCATCAAATAACTTTAAAACGAGGCAACGTATCAAAAATCGGAGACACGGTTTTCTAGAACAAAGTGTGCTCATTACAATGGCACTTTACAATATGTACTTCCATTTAGAAATCGATAATTCCCGCGTGCACGCTGCTCTTTGAACAAGGACGGTCGAATTTTCTAAAATGTGCAATAACAAAAAATATTTACAAAATAGGAAATAATCTCAAGCATATTTAGAATCTGCATTTATTCAGCTTTAAGAAAATGTCTACTTGTATACATGTTGGACGAGTGGTTAGCGCGCTACGCGGCTTTCAGTGAACAGTGGTCATGAAGGTCCCCTGGTACCTTAAGCTAACTGTTGATATACTGAACTGTATTCTTAAAACTGTACTTTAAAAAGTTTTACCAGGTCGTTGATATTTCGACGCAGATGAGCCAGACAATGAAAGGGGACGCTTGTAACGCCTGTCTGAAATTTGGCTCGATCCCAATCCCTCACTAGGCGTTAAACTGATGCGACCTGATGTCAGTAATGAAGGATTTTCCTGAGGAATAAATGACACAATGAGACACGAAGAAAGTGCCGTTGTTGAAAAGTAAGGCTATCCAGGCTTTGCGATTAACTCCCATGATTCGCTTTTTCCACTCAAGGCTGACTGATTTTGAAATGAGTCAATATTTTACCTTCTTCTCTTCCATGGCAGTAACATCTGAATCGCTACGACTACGAACAATACCATCACTAGTTCTCAACTCATCACTGTTGTGATGTGAAGATGAAGAACGACACGCTGTTATGGTAACCCGAGGTGGTGATGAAACAACTCTACGATGGCCACGAACGAAAGGCTTGGAAACAACACTAACGTTAGCCGTCGACTCCGATGCACTATGGCCAGCGTTGCTATCGTTTCTGGATATGTCTGCATTATATTCAAGGCCATTCCTGGTATCTTGTTCGTCTGTTTTACCCGATCCTTCGTTTGGATTTATAGGTTTAAAATACGCGGGTTTCCTGTTGCTTGTGTCAAGATCTGACGTCTGGGATTCTGTATCAGAGGACTCCATACTTCCAGACTCTTCGTTTGATACCAGCGGCGAAGAGCTTCCCACACTCCATGGAGAGAAGGCAGGAGATAGACCAGGCGATGCAAATACGTACTGAGCATGCATGCTGTGGTCTTCAGTCGTCTCATCTGTATTTTTAGTTGTTAGATTCTGTACATTCTGAAATTGAAACAGTTCACTGTTAAATGATTGCTAGTTGATAGAAGTGTGTGAGCGATAGATTCAGGGCAACAGGGTCATCCGTTCCAAAATTGTTGCGGAGCATCCCTCGTATGGTGTCAAGGGCGCTTTTTGGATGCTTCCCTCTCCACTTGTTTTTTCTTTATTTTATTTTTATTTAGTGTATATATTATTGTATTTATTGTAGATTATTTGCATTTTGGAGAAAACTTTAATAAATAATAAATAAATAAATAAAATTTGTAAAGTGCTACCCTCGTAAAATAAAGTCGTTTATTTATCTATGAGATACCAGAATTAAATATGTACTTACATTATCCACTTTATCTCCAGACTTGGTTTCACGCTGATTCGCCGTCACAGTGGCTTTGTTACTTCTCTTCTTTTCAGCTTGAATAAATTCTTGAAGCCTACACACAAAATTACAATAAAAACGAACCAGTGAGATGAGTATTGGGTGCATAGAATATGGCCCTCGGGATGTATATGGCTTACCGTAGGGTCCCAGTCTGGGACCCTATGGTTAGCTATCACATATACTTCATTATGACAACGTTACCAGCATGGTTGTATCTTGTGGTGTAGTGGTAACACATCGGACTAGCATCCTGAAGCCGTGGGTTCGAGTCCCGCCAAGACACTAATTTTTTCTTTCAAATTCTTTCATTTTATAAATGCCGGGTCAATAACGCTGTACTGCGGGCGCCGAATCGAGAAAATACAGTAACTCTGAACTCTCTCTATACCAACTTGCATGCAAGGACACTCTGCTTGGTCTCAAGGGTGTCTGTTCCTTGGGACCATTCCTACCGTCATCATACTCACTTATACAGTCGAACCCCAGTAAACGGACAGCCATGCGATCAAGCATACATGTAGGTACAGCCATGCGATCAAGCATACATGTAGGTACAGCCATGCGATCAAGCATACATGTAGGTACAGCCATGCGATCAAGCATACATGTAGGTACAGCCATGCGATCAAGCATACATGTAGGTACAGCCATGCGATCAAGCATACATGTAGGTGTCCGCTTACAGGAGGATTGTTTTTTCAGTGATAAGAAACTTAACCTGTTGTTCCAGTTTTCCACAATGTCACACAAAATCCTTTTGAGTCCATTCAAACTATCAGCGATGACGTAACCCAGTGCTATCTGGTCTTGTCTGTCTAGATGGTCGCAACTCGATACGACACGAGGGTTTTGTAAGCCTTGAAGGGCAATAACTTTCTTAGTGACCACTTGGACTTGTTCTGTAAAGCGGCTATTGTCCTCCTGTACTCCACAAAACACAAAGAAAAAGATTGAAGTCTATTTCTGTTAAAGCAATCACTGAGGTTCGCCATTTCGGAGTTAACGTTTGCAGGCAATTGTGGGACTATCTTAGGCGACGCCAATTACTGTCTATTTACTGTAAAACATTATTGTATGTACCCCATTCCAGGGCTCGAAATAGAAAAAAAAAATGGCCAGTCAGTGTTTTATTTTTTTGGCAGGACAAATACATTTTGGCCTGCCATTTAGTATTTTTGACCTGCCACAAATATACGAAACAAAATGTGCATTTTTCACCTTTTTAGTAGCAATCACATTGTTAGGCCATGCCAAGCGAAAAGAGACTTTCAGTATGCAGTACACAAAGCAAGTAAAGTGTAATCATACATTGAAGAATGATCATGCCTGATTACAAAATCTTCAACTGTAATCATACATTGTGGTCATAGTTTTCAGGCCACTGACTGTCATTGCGACTCACTGTAGAGAGTGAAATGGGTTAATTTTACTGACTTGTAACTACAATGTACTCTCATTATCAACATTATTTTTTGCTATTTAAGAAGAAACACCAATGAAGAATTAAACATCAAGGTACTCAACAAGAACATGCTTAAGTCTTACTGATGTGCTAATTGATGCAAAAATCGAGCGAAAAAATTTAACAACTCAACTAGAGTTTTGTGGTGTCTTTCTTTGAAAATGAATGCTATATTTTGTAACAATGAATCCCGCACTCATCGAAATGATCACAAAGATGCAGGAACTTAATATATGCTTCAATATTGTACTTGGAATTGTTCCCCTCCATTTTTCCCGTCGTAGATTCGTCACAGAATCGTTCTGCAAAGCAAATGGCGTGCATGCTAGCTTGGGAGCCCAAAATGCATGCTGGGTTATATTACAAGAGAACACCGCTGACCTGATGACCTGCACCTGCACTGGCTGCATTTGCACGCACGTACACTACCACATTTGCGCTGCTGTATTCAGTTTATTTGCCGATATTTATATTAAAGCTTAATATCGATCGACTGTTCACGGAAAGGACTAGCGAATAAAGGAAAATGGTAAGCAAACAAAGTAAAACAATAAACTACAGTGGAGCAAAATTTCCCCTGCCATTTTATTTTCCATTTGGCAGTTCAAAATTATTTTCGCCTGCCAGTAGTAAAATTTGACCTGCATTTTGGCCATTGGCAGGCCGCTATTTTTTAAAGTGAATGGGTTAACTAAACATGTTTAGGTGTGAATGGAACATTACTTTTTTGTCGCCGTATTTAAAATGAAGCGACCCCTAAGACAGTTCTACGACTCCCCACCAACATAAACTGAAATGGCGAATACAGCACACAGAGGATAAACAAGCAGATTGTACGTTTTACCAATCACTTTTGCGCACAAACAAAGAGAGTTTGAATAAAATTAGTATGAGGTATGAAGCTGTTATTTAATTGATTGGAATGATAAGAATAAAAATAAATAAAGATTTACGCAAATTAGCAAATAGTTGCCGTTTCAGATGCGCTTTACAACTATTAAAAAAAAACTAGACAAATAAATATCTATACTAGTATATTCAGGTACTAGTATATCTAGTACTAGGAGCATGTCAGACGGTTTGTAAAAAGGTGAATAACAGTTAGTTTTTAAAGTTGGAAGTTTAAATGAACAAGGTTCTGAGAATGCAATAGGATTCTAAGAGATACGAAATCACATTTGAACAAATAATTTTTCTTTGAAACTTATCTTTACATTTACAACTGAAAATGTTGCTTTGAAACTGCTGTTACCTCAAGTTGTGTGGTAAATTGGTGTAGTTTGGATTCACGTTCAGGTGTGTGGTAATCAAGCTTATCCATTTTGAGGTCATCTAATCGTTCAAGTATTGACGCGAACACGGTGTCCCCCCTGAAATCAGACGTGCATTTTATCATGACAAGTAGTTTTGTTGTTGTTGTTGTTATTGTTGTCGTCGATGGTAGTGATGTTGTTGATAGAGGTTAGAGGTGTTATTGTTCGGCCTTATGCGACGTGGGGCAGTGAGAAATGATGATGTCTTAATGAGAGGTGTTGTTGATGTCGATGGTGGTGATGTTGTTGATAGAGGTTAGAGGTGTTATATATTGTTGTTTTTGGTGGAAGTGTTGTTGTTACTATTGTTGTTGTCGATGGTGGTGATGTTGTTGATAGAGGTTAGATGTGTTATATATTGTTGTTTTTGGTGGAAGTGTTGTTGTTACTATTGTTGTTGTCGATGGTGGTGATGTTCTTGATAGAGGTTAGATGTGTTATATATTGTTGTTTTTTGTGGAAGTGTTGTTGTTACTATTGTTGTTGTCGATGGTGGTGATGTTGTTGATAGAGGTTAGAGGTGTTATTATTCGGCCTTATGCGGTCATAGTGGGGCAGTTAGAAATGTTGATGATGAGAGGTGTTATTGTTGTTGTTGTTGTTTTTGGTGGTAGTTTTAGTTACTTTCATTGTTGTTATTGTTGTTGTTGCTGTTGTTATTGTTGTTGTCAGTGTTGCTGTTGTTATTGTTGTTGTTGGTGGTGGTGGCAGTTATGTTGTTAAAATTAATTGATTTACTCATTCGATAAAAAAGCAAATGTTACAATTTATATGTTGTCAATTCTCTACTTTCTCATAGCACATAATGCTTTGCGCCTTGGGGGGGGGGGGGGGGGGGGGGGGGGGGGGGGGGGGGGGGGTAATACCAAAGAAAATGGTGCTGCATAATTACATGGTTGACAGAAAGCTCCCATTTTCTTTGGTATTACCCCCCAAGGCGCAACGCATTATGTGCTATGAGAAAGTAGAGAATATAAAATTCGATTTTCCATTCAATAACAAGTTGCTTCACACACCTGTTCGAAATTGCTTGTACGTCTCGCATGCAGTAGCTGGCTTCACGTACGTCAGCAGTCGCAGATATGGAAGGAGGAGGGATGGCAGTTTCAAAAAGTTTAATTGGTCTGTACCTGTACAAGTTAGAACAATATTAACAGTGCTGTCCATAGACAACAAGACTACGTGTACGGTACTGCAAAACGGTTGTCTCTGACAAAGACCATCAGATATTCTAATAACGAATTAGATTTGGGGGATGGGGGATAGGGGATGGGGGATTGGGGATGGGGGATGGGGGATGGGGGATGGGGGATGGGGGATGGGGGATGGGGGATGGGGGATGGGGGATGGGGGATGGGGATGGGGGATGGGGGATGGGGGATGGGGGATGGGGGATGGGGGATGGGGGATGGGGGATGGGGGATGGGGGATGGGGGATGGGGGATGGGGGATGGGGGATGGGGGATGGGGGATGGGGGATGGGGGGGGATGGGGGATGGGGGATGGGGGGGGGGGGGGTTGGAGATGTCTGAGAAAACGTCTTGCGAACTGACAAAGGAACGCCAATATTTAAAGATGACATGACTTACTTGAATGACGCCACCATGTTAGCAAATGCAAAATACTGGAAATGTTGTCTGTGTAGCGAGTGTCCACATGGCTCAACGCTGGCTCGCCGTGAATATTTGTCAGCATAGAAACGAAGCTCGATGTACTTGGCAAACGAGAGAGCCCACGCATCGGCGGAGAGCGGTACAATGGGTGTCACCTGCACAATGCGGTTGAAATAAGACACACGATGCAACATTGCGAAAATGCAAATAACTATTTTATAAATATTTAGGTTCAAAGATGAATAAAAATTAAGTGAATAATAATAATAATATTCATCATCATCATCATAATCATCATCATCATCATGATAATCATCATCATCATAATAATCATCATAATCATCATAATGATAATCATCATCATCATCATCATCATCATCATCATCATAATAATCATCATCATCATCATCATCATCATCATCATCATTATAATAATCATAATTTATTTCTTAAAAAACGCCTGTCACTATAGTCTCACTGCTTTTTACAATATAATTTCTCCTTTCTCTTTCTAGGGCTAACGCTCACTTTAAAACTAATTTCACTCAATTTTTATCGATAGTACTTGCAGAGAATCGTGACCAGAATCGGGAAAATCGGAAACGATTCTATTTCCCGATATATCGCCGATGTATGAGTAAGATTTTCCAGGACCCCAGTGATATTTGTACAGCAGACCCACTACTAACCTGTTTACATTCCTTACACCAACTCCATGTGAGTATGGTATGTTGGAACCCTGGGATAGGTGACTCTAAGTTCTTCATATTGATGTACACTGAACCATTACCGTGTGCAAAATATCGCACGTGGTCAACCATTGGTATGTCACAGTTTGGATTGGGACACACATACGAAGGCCTTATGATAACAAATCCACAAATCAGTGTTAGGATTGGGCGAATGTAGAAGACCCCAAAAGATGATTAAAATGTATCAGGGCTGTAATAAGGGTTTTGAAAGCAGCCGTCGAGTAGCCACGAGCTTACAGTTCTTTCAATACGAGTAGTCATATTTACTACTGATAAACTTTTGTGACTTCTCGATCTCATCAACTCTTTTACGGAGTGTAGCATTATTATTATTATCTCATATTTGGCTGTTTCGAGCTCAAACAGATACATATGTATAGTAATCATTCTCTTGATCTTTGCTTTCTCCTTTCTTCTCTTTTCTTTTTTTCTTCCTCTTCCTTTTGTCTCGACTATGTCTACCTGTTTATAGAGGCTGACTCGAAAGCTGTAGCTGCTTCAGCCTCTATGCACATATCTATTTACTCCCTCCTATCCTCTTTTTTGTTATATTATGTCGTACATAGATTAGTGAAAAAATGTAATATATCTGTGTGAATAGTGCAAAGTAAACTGAAACTGAATTGAAACTGAAACAGCCAGAGATTTGGCAAAAAAGATGGTTGGAGGCTTCCGACAAAAGTCCTTGAAATCTATAGTCGCGGCTTAAATGCAACTTGGGCACGGAAAATGCTTGGTATAAATTTGTCAAAACGACAACCGTGTTCAACAGTTCTAGCTGTACGTCTAGGAGCGCGTCTAACGTAAGCTGTAGCTAACACAAAGTTAGGGTTTATATAGGGTTTATATAAGATGTATCACAGTGAACAACAACATACAACAGTTTACCTGAAGCAGTATCTTTCTAAAAATCCACCAAGAGTGATATCGTTCCTGCCATAGAACTCCATGAACACAGCCCTGAGAATATCAATGTACAGGCAATCGATCAGTCTTGTACATGACTGCCCAAATTCGGCCAGTTAAGATCATTGAGGATCTGAGAGGATTTTGAAGTTTTTCACGATACCGAGGAGCCAACCTATGGAATAGCCTAATGCCCAATGCAAAACAAGCTGCCAGCATTTATGCTTTTTGTGATATATAAATAGCACAATTAATGTTTTATTGTGGATTTTTATACAATAATTTCTCTGTAATTTCAATGTAATTTTATTTCTCTCACGGCTCCCTGGGAGAGTACTTGATAGTGAAAGGCTTGATAGTAATTATATTCCCTTGTGGCTTTATAGACAACAGATTTGTAGTTATAACTACAATACTTACCAAGGACTAATACACGGTCGTGGTGAGTTGTTCGATTCACTGGAATAGCTACTGAATAAGACAGCAATACGCTGATGATGGATGGGATCTAAACAGTCGACCTGCAGTAATACAATGTGATTGATTGTAACAAAGGTTGTTCACTAGCGATGCAAGTATAAACTTTTAAAAGTACAACAAATGGAACAACTTGGTTCCTTGATCCTTCGTTTGTGCACATGCTTGCAGATTTCACAATGAAATAACGCTTCTTGTGTTTGCACTTAAGCTTGCGTCGCTAGTGAGGACTACAAGATTTGCTCCTTACATGTGGATACAAAGTATTTTGAACGCTATTTAAAGGCCGAATCAAACACAAACATAATCGATATAATGAGGACTACAAGGAGTGAGGACTACAAGGAGTGAGGACTGCTTTATTCAGCAGATGATAATTACCTCCACTCGCTATCCACTAAAACGACCACAAAGATTTCGAAGATGAACGATGTAAAGACAGTTTGTACAACATACCTGCTTATTAAAGTGTACAGGAGAGGCGGGCTTTACTTGTGTAGGTTTGGAGTTCGTTGAACTTCTATCTTTATCCAGAGTCAAAGTGTTTCTCACAGGGACACTATCAGCTGCCATTGCTCTCTCGTCGGAATTTTCCATGTCCAGTAGCAACCATTTGGACTTCCTTCGTTCTTCATTTGAATCTCTACTTCTTTTTAACTGAATACGTCCACCCTGAGACCTAAAGTCTGCTATAACACCTTGGATAAATTGGTTATCTGTATTTATCACTACGCTTGACCAAACTAAAGGATGCGACGACAACATCTGAACTCCTTTGTTGGCCGTTCGTTTAGAAAGAGGAGGCTCAAATTCATCCAACTCTTCCTCAGTAAGATGGGTGGTTTTTCTCTTAGTGCTAAGCCTAGCGGACCAGTAGATATCCTTCGGGAGACGATACCTAATGGCGGAATTTGAGCCTTCTGGGGTAAGCAGATATGGAAGCGGGTGTTGTACATAGGGTGAACAGGACAGCACTGTTCGATCGAGGGTGTTTTGAAAAACTCTTGCTACACCAAAGTCTTCTTCTTGAATGGCATCATCACTCTCACCAGTCATGCTATCTTTGCTGTTAATGTTTAAATGAGTCTGTGAATTCTCAAATCTCTCGAAGTACAGCGAAGGATCTTCAGGCATCGCGAATTCATCCATTAGGAATGCTGCTTCTAACTTTTGACTGTGTGTAACGTACGTAAGGAACTGGACGATCTTTTTCACCTTGGCGAGAACAAGACTATTGCCACCACGCAAAGTAACGGTACATCCCAGCTCTGGCGGGCAGCCATCAAAGAACATCAACGTCTTTGCCTCGCCATTCTATTAAAACAGTAAGGCCTGATTCAGACGTCAAACTTTACATGCACTTGTGTAATATAATGGATAATTAGGCGGTCTTTAATTTAGTTATGTCGAATTTCTTTGATGATATCCTCCAAGCTGTTATTAACCAGGTAGTTTTAAATGTTAGCCGTCTGAATCGGGCCAGTGTTATGAGATTTGTTGATTTCTGCAATATGTATCCTCAAATTCTTTCTTTTCAAACATCCAGTCATACCTAACAATTAGTCACCAAAGGCGAGGTGAATATCGGTGAATAATAACCGAGACGAAGTCGAGGTTATTATCACTGCTATTCACTGAGCCGGAGGTGACTAATTGTTTTAGTAGAATTACACAGGTGATTATTTGAAAAATTAAAAATAAATAAGCATTTTAAAGAAAATAATTCTTTATTTCATATTTCCATTTTGTCAAAACGCTGTAGGTAACTATCGAGAAATAGTCCGAAGTTGTCGACCAATTAGCGCGCTTGATTTTCTATAATCACCTGTGTAATTCTACTAAAACTAGAACAAAGTGAAAACCACTACCTTTAAGATATATTTTTGTACTCCAAAGTGATGACAAGTCCCTAGTTGAGGACGACTCAACTGCTCCATAGATCGCAAAACATCTGCCTTGGTACATCTTGCTACACGCTCAATGACTTCCTGTCCACAATAAATGGTACAATAGCTAATGCTATTTTGTACACATAACTATTTAAACAATAGTGGAGCCTATCTATACTGTGATATTTACCCAAGGAATCTGTATGCTCTTACACTCAAATATTTGCAAACATCAGTGCAGTTTGGAGGAGCATCCAGTTTCTGAGGGCAAATTTCATAGCATAGGCTCGAGATAGGAACTACTGGTTTCGATACCCGGTTCTCCACCAATGTTAGAAGGAGGCTCAGGTAGACGGCTCTGCCGTACCATTTTTTATTCCGACAGGTCTTTTCTAGTACTAAATTACAAGAGGAGGTGCGGTCATATTTGTAACGACTCGCAACTGGCTGTCTATCATAATCAATGTCAGCTTCATGAAGGTTCGTGATTGGCTATATAGTAACGTGATTCTAGATTACCACTGTCAAATACGCAATTGATTCGTAAAGTAATCTAAAGATTTGATATAGCTAAAGTTTGAAATACTGTGTCAAAGTTATACTGTTAGGTAACATAAATTATAAGTTATCTAACTGTGTCGAATTATTGTAGATGAGAAATAATAATAATAATTTTATCAAAATGTAGTGTTTGGGTGTGGTAAGTAAGTGAAAACAACGTAAAAGTAGGTGGAGTGGTAGAAGTAAATAGGAATCCGATCTAAAATGTAATCTGGTCCTGATCAGGGCCGTACACAGCACAGAGGCAGGGGGCAGTTGTCCCCTAGCAAGGCGAAAAAGATACCAAAAAATACTGAGAACTGTACTATTTTTATTTTTATTTTGCTGTTACTGATACGTACTGCCCCCCCCCCCCCCCCCCCCATTGCATTTTGGGTTATATACGGCCCTGCTGATGGAATCGTGCCTGAATAGTATTGACTTGATATCTTAACAAATGAAAGGAATGTAGTCATTCTGTCTAAGGATATATTTGAAATAAACAGAAAGCAGCGGTATATACCGTAGTGAAAGGTCTAAACACTGCTTACCGGTTTAACATTAAGAGCGAGTGTGATGCCGTATCGTAACAGCATGTCTTGGGCCAAACGAGATACAGTCTTCTCCACCAGCAACACGTTTGGTCTTAGCGCTGCTACACGAGCAACAAAGTTCTTTAGGAATTCGTACTCTTGTAAAACCAGAGAATCTAACGAGGCCAGGCGGTTTTCTTTACGCTGAAGAACGTCATTACAAGCATTTGAGTATGTGAGTATTTCTAACAGTTTGATAATAAAAGAATAAGGAATGGAGGAATATCCAAAGCTACAATCTTGGACAAAACTCGTCGAGACACTACCCCCCTCCCCCCAGTTCAATGTTGATGTTTCGGAAACTAGACACACGAAGCATTACTTTGGACAACGAACAACTTGATTGTTTTTGGGAGGGGGGGGGGGGGGGGGGGGGGGGGGGGGGGGGGGGGGGGGGGGGGGGGGGGGGGAAGGAGAGAGGCTAATCCCCTTTGGAAGCCGAATTTTACCCAAAAGCTTGGAAGTGTCTCAACAGTTTTGTCCATGCGTAACAAAATATTCAACTGTAATCATTGCTATTATGATGAGATCTCCCTCGTTATTATCATTATTTCAAAGCCAACACCACCAGCACAACCACCGTCCATGTGTAACAAAATATTTAACTGTAATCATTGCTACTATGATGGGATCTCCCTCGTTACCAGTATCATTATTTCAAAGCCAACACCACTAGCACAACCACGCCACCATAATTACCATCATCACACACCTCTCATCATCATCAGTCATCGATGCCATCATCATTATAGACACCACCATCATTCGATATTCATCATCATCATTCATCAACACCAACGACAACAACAACCAAACGAAATTAATATTGAATAATAAAAATATTAAGTGATACCTGATAATCAATAGCACAACAAAGGACAAGAATCTTGGGATTATTGAAGGAGCTACACATCTTTTTGTTGGAGATATTCTTGGTAAAGCCAACACCCCAGATAACCTGGCAGTCACTCTTGCTTCCTCCGGGAATCTTTTTAAACTTAACATATCGTCTTATGTCCATATCGTCATCATTACGTACGTCTGGAGAGACCTTAACGACAATGAGATAAATAGATAGATAAATAGATGATAGATAAATGTATATTATTACATGGCAAATAAAATTGGTGAATTGTGTTTGGTCAATTAGTGGTCCATAACTTCCAGTACGGACCGTAGTGAATGAAAATAAATTCCTTTTTGTGTGTATTTGTTTGTGCAGAAGCCATATAATAACCATCTTATTAACCTTGTTTGTTCGGTCCGTACTGTAAGTTATGGATCCTCGTTTTCTTCACTTTTTTATGGCCCACGCGCGTAGAAACTCAGTGAAAAAAACTCGGTCCATTACTTACGGTACGTACCACATACTCGGTTAACAAGAGGTATATATGTCATATTTTAATAGTATCATATAATAGCAGTTAGATGTGTCGTTTTGTACCCAAAGAATGTTGCTTTGCACATAAGAAGATCTCAGTTTGATTATTGATGACCTTAAATGCACCCACGTTAGACTTGTATATAATCGGTGCAGCTCAGCTTAGCGGGGGAGAGGGGAGTGGTTGGGGGTTGTTTAAATAGAGTTCATTGATTGATTCAGTATGAATAAATAGACCTTGTAAGCAAGGTACCGGCTAGTACATGAAATATGGAAGCTTGGTATACACACTAGTTATATGCTTGAAGAGTTGGGATCCCTGTGGGAGTGTGGATTTCGAAGTTTGTATATGAGGTTGATTTTCGCTTTTAGAAAGCCTCCCTTCTTCAAATACTTGCTACAAATAAAGATTGATAGCTATGTTTGAGCCGTATTTAGTGGGTTTCATGTCGGTTGGATTTCGACTTGTTTTCACCTGAACACATATAAAGTTGTAACTTGTTTGAAAATAATAAAAAACAATAAATAATGAAAATGACAATCAATACACGAATGCAAATAAAAGTCCAATCCGTCAAGTTATTTTAAATGAACTCATGACCAAACACGAAGGTATTTAATCTCATATATTTTATTGCTGAATAATGTTAATATTTCACTATTCTACAGCGAACAATGCACTGTAATAAAGCTTTTACAAGAGGAACACACATTATGAGATTTTGTTTCAGTTACCAATGCTCCAATGCTTGGTGAGCTCATTGTTCTTGGAATACTTGGACAATACCCATCACGGAACACAGATTCTCTGCGGTCAGCTTCTGCGTTCTCCAGAAACGCATGACTAAACGACGGCTCAAGTTTATGAATGCAATAAATGCACACTCGACTCTCGCAGATCTCGCACGCACGCGACCATCGCCCAAATAAGGAGAATGTTCTCTTGTGACAGCAAAAACAAAGCTTTCCATTGCGCAACTCGTTAAAGAGACCATCCCCTGGGTCAATAGCCTCTAGTTCAAGCTTTGCTAGTCTTTTTCTCATGTGTTTTACTTCCTTGAGAGTCAGGTAGATTTTTGATGTGATAGTTTGGTAGGAGCGTGGGGAAGGTAACAACGGTTCACAATTATCACACGGAAGGGCGTCGTAGCTTGTTCGGAATAGGACATTCTTAACATAATTCTCTTGGAATGGGCTCTCACTTGATGGACTGGCACTATGACTACGCAATTCAATAACCGTCGCTTTGAAACTTCCAGAGCTGTATCCCGAGCTCTCACTTTTGATCGATTCATCCAATTTAGTCATATCCAGCTTGGGAATATCCACTCCGAATAGGGAAGTCGGGCTGCGTTCGGAGATAGGTGACGGCGTATCCCACTGGTGAATCAATTCGATCAGTTGAATATCAGGCTTCAAGCATTTACGCATTTGGGTAAAATCCAGATATTCTTCTGGACTTTCTGGAGGAATTTGGTGAAGGTATAACTCTCTGGGGAATTCCATCTCTGGCTGTGGAGTATGATTTAGCTGTTTTCCTTTCCGTATTTCAGACATCAATTTTTCATGCAAATTAGGGCTAGTCTTTGGTGGTGGTTTCATTTTACGATTTGAGGAGTTTGCCAAGAGTGGTCTTAAACGAACAAAGTCTAAAATCTCATCGTGTGGGTCTTTTTTCTTTCTTTGTCTTGTCACTGAGACGTGATTAAGCTGAAAACGTCGATAGCGAATGTCGTCTAACAGCATTTCAAACGGAGCCTTTTCGTGCGAGGCAGGTGGTAACTTAGCATGAACAATATGCCTAAGAGTGACTCCTTGTTGTAATTCTCTCATTGTTTGCAGCCAGAGTTTTGCCCATTCGGTTGCATGGGAACTTTGTAAATAAGCACAGTCGCTAAGGCCAATCCCATGACCCCAGCTTTGTGTCATTACTGCTTGACCATTGCAAAGCTGGTGAAACAATTCTGACAGTTTGAAGGCTTCGTTCACCAGAGTGCGACAAATTCCTCGAAAATGGCCTGCCGGGTTCGATATATCTCTAGTCAAATGATCTGTACACCTTTGCAACACAATTTCAAGACTAATTTCTTTAACACAACCCTCTTTCTTGGATACGCGTTTTTCATTTCTCGAGAAACTAGAATCTTTTGGCATCCCTTCCTTCCTTTCGAATTCTGCAGGAACAGGAACGTCTCGCTGATCACACGTCATATCAAAAATTAATTTTTCAAGCGAAGGATCCAATTCTCTCTCCATGAACACTTCCATGCCAAAGTCTAAGCACTCGTACACTAGACTTCCTAGGCGAAACAGAACGTCGCTGTTCTTCTGTGGCGGCCATTCCGAGCAGACGCTTGTGAACTCAATCGATCCATCTTTGTGTATTCGTGTGGTTTCGAGACTGACATCAATGAACTGCGGTGGTAAATGCTGAAAGCTCTCTTTTTGATTTGATATCAATTCTTCAGCACAATGATAACATACTGCCCATGCTTGTTCCTCGCTCAGAGGAGCCCGAAAACTCTTTAGTATGTCATGTATGTTCATAGCTCCACACTATCTAAAGACTTCATGGAAAACACGCTTTACAAATCCATGAAATACGCGGGAGGGTTTCGTAGCCGTGTAAGTGAGAAGTAAATAATTAATTCAGTAAGAACCGACAGAATCCCTAGCTGAGTAGAACGATATATATTTGAATAAATTACAAATACAGCATTCCTTACATTTGTGCGCCCACCAAAAACAAAAAGATAATAGCGACATGTTCTCCCCTTGGCGCAAGAAGTAAACGCGCATTAATTTAAGTCGCTATTCTAGCCACTGATTGGTCGATCACACAGTGTGACATCAGAATATTTGAAACCAGACGCCCTTTGGGACTGTAATCATTGTCAGTGAATCAGGGCCTGTTTACATGGTTCTTCCCAGCAGGCGAATCAACCTAGCAGCTATTGAATTACGTCAACTGTGCCGTTACACGAAGTAAGAGTCTTAATTTTGCATTCTTTGGTAACTGGACGTCCTATGAGCCCTATAGCCGATGCCCAGAAATGTGAATATATATCTATCTTCAGAAATGTAAACATCTGCATCTATATATAAATTATGTTATAAGTATAAGTATAAGTACTCGACTATTCTGTCTATTGTAGTGGTCAACCCGAAAGCCTTCGCTACTTTGGCCACTACACACATTTACCTAATTGTAAAATATCTATTTGCCTGATTATTTTCAAAATTTTACTTTACTCCACAACTCTGTTCCACTGTAACAAAATTAGTGTGAATAAAGAAAAAACTGGAAAACTATAGCGAACGAACGGGGAGCAATCCTAATCTCAGGTAGCGAAATTTATACATGTTGCGCCAAAAGCCTGGTTCACACAATACAATACAATACAATACAATACAATACAACTAGGCTACCTAACAGCAGTGAATGCTGACGGTGAATGCAATGTTAGTAGTTGTGGATAAGAGTTGGTGCCGGAGAGCTTAGAGTGATTCCAATAAATCTGGGCACTACTAATTAGCTGTCAGGTATATTAGATGCAAAGTAACAAAAGACAACAAAAGAGTGAGTGTCTAATAGTGTGTAGTGGTGTAGTTAGTAATGCCCAGGTTTATTGGAATCACTCTACTGTAGTTATGAAATGTTTTGTTTTATGTAAGTGTGCAAATTATTAGGCGAGTCTACCTTTCTTTGTTTTGAATAGTATTTGTCTATTTGAAAAACTGGATAGCTTATGAATAACTAATGTATTACTTATAATTGAGATTTCAATGCGAATATTCACACTTGAAACTGACACACGGTCGCCGGCACTAATCAGCTCAAATACGGTGATCTTCAACTACACAATTCCCACGAAAAGCACAAGATACGGTATCTGATGGGCTTACGAGTCAGGATATACCGGCTAAAGAAACATACACATGTACAAATTAATGAGGGCCACAGATTTTGGGCACGACATTTACCGATCAGAAACGCGAAAGCTTGAATACTGTAAAATACACATGAATACACTCATACCCAGTCTTTCGCGGTACTTCTCTTTCAAAATGGCGGATGTAAACAAGGAGAAAGCTAGGGGAAGAAATCACTGGAATCCCAGCACTTTTTCAATAATTTTTGCGCCAAAACTCGGCCAAATGGCAGCCATGATACTTTTCTATTTTAGTCTTTCTTTGGAAGAATCTGGCGACATGATTTATTCGTATTATGGAGGATAAACTACATGGAAATGTTGCTTGGTTATCGAACTTTGAATTGAGACGTGTGGAGGTTGTTCATCAGTTGGTGAGACATAGCTATGAGCAGGAGATTTCGGGCTACTTCAGCATTTCTACGACTTATATAAGGGCTGATATGGGGGAAAAAAACACGAACTTTACGGCCTTCTGGCGAAAAAATGAGTCATTACAGTGACGAATGTTCATGCTGTCGTAAGAAGTATAGTGGTTTTGAAGGTTTCTAGACGTGTGAAGGTAAGCCAGATGTAATTGTCGGGAAGTAAACTTGAATTTAATATTATTTCCCAGTCAATCTCTTATAAAGTCGCCATATTGTTTTGTTCAGAAACGTAGTCAGTGCGCATGCCCATCCGCCATGTTGTCTCGGATTTTTGCCCATGTTCAGGCTATAGCGTATGTAGGAGTTGGCGCGAAAAGCATTGTGGTTATTGAGAATTGCATGATGGTTATTGAGAATTGCATGATGGTTATTGAGAATTGCATGATGGTTATTGAGAATTGCATGATGGTTATTGGAAACTGCATGCCGGGTAAAAATCGAGATTTTTTCTGCCTACGTGAATGAATTAGAATTGCTTCCTTGCTCGCTCGCTTCAGGCTCGCTCGCTGCGTCAGCAATAACTTTTATTTATACACGATAATATTTAAAGCTAAAGCTGGCGACATGAGCATAAGCACAAACAACATACGCAGACTCAAGCAACAATAGTTTTCTCATTTGTTCCTTGCTAAAGGGCTGAAATGTAAACACGGCAAAAGAGAGTTGTGTATACCAGGACAAAAGGAATTTTACGGTCACGTGCTCAAATACGCAAAATGCACGTGTATATGACGATTGGTTAGTTCGGTGTCGTAGGTGTATATGCTTGATTTCATTAGACGTCACTTCCGGTCTTTGCCCGTCATTTGAAGCAAATAATGAGATTCAAGGAGTTTTAACAGCTGATTGAAACCAAGCAAATCCTGTGCTACTGTAGCTAGTACATCTTATTGCTTTTTAATTTCGACTATCTTACTGTTATCTTCGTTGGTCCAATAGACCACTCATGGTTCTGTACAATGACAGCAAGTCGAGGTTGTCATTGATCAAATACACTAAATAAATGTATCAATTGCAACAAGTGTGTAGAATGAAACTTTATACCGTGTAAAAAGGACTCACTTCACTGAGAAGTGTCACAACTAAAATGATCTATCATATTGTAAGTAGACCTAACAATATGGAGTATTATACAACGTCTGCGTGAGCAGCGAAAAGTATCAGGTTCTTTGAACCAAACTTGTATGTACTGTTACGTGTTATCCTCTATAAATAAAGTTGGTAGAATGATTCCAATAAACCTGGGCAGTCTTGACGCCAAGCGGTTTTTCGGGCTTGCTTTTAACAACCGCCCCCTCTCCAATGAGGCCCCTGCTAAAGCGGTAGTCTAATAAGGCCCCTGCTAAAACACAAGGCAAACAGCTAGCGGTAGTCTAATAAGGCCCCTGCTAAAACACAAGGCAAACAGCTAGCGGTAGTCTAATAAGGCCCCTGCTAAAACACAAGGCAAACAGCTAGCGGTAGTCTAATAAGGCCCCTGCTAAAACACAAGGCAAACAGCTAGCGGTAGTCTAATAAGGCCCCTGCTAAAACACAAGGCAAACAGCTAGCGGTAGTCTAATAAGGCCCCTGCTAAAACACAAGGCAAACAGCTAGCTGTAGTCTAATAAGGCTCCTGCTAAAACATAAGGCAAACAGCTAGCGGTAGTCTAATAAGGCCCCTGCTACAACACAAGGCAAACAGCTAGCGGTAGTCTAATAAGGCCCCTGCTAAAACACAAGGCAAACAGCTAGCGGTAGTCTAATAAGGCCCCTGCTAAAACACAAGGCAAACAGCTAGCTGTAGTCTAATAAGGCCCCTGCTAAAACACAAGGCAAACAGCTAGCGGTAGTCTAATAAGGCCCCTGCTAAAACACAAGGCAAACAGCTAGCGGTAGTCTAATAAGGCCCCTGCTAAAACACACGGCAAACAGCTAGCGATCTAATCATCAAGCCCTCCCTCGAGCCTAATTACACAGGGCGATAAATATAGCATTTTCAGTACCTTTGCACTTATCTCGTCCACTAATGGCATGATAACATCTTTCCAGTCTAACGACAAACCAGCATCTTGCAGGAGTTGCTCAACAAGATGAACCGTGTGAATATAACGAGCCTCACTGAAATACACATGTAGTCCATGAAACTATTAATTATATACAAATACGTCCACATAGAATAGTCAATATCAAATGCAAATAGAAATATAGTTCAACCTGCATAGCCGGCCTTTTCGGGTTCGGGTTCGGGTTCGAGTTCCCTTTCGGGTTCGGGGTTCGGGTTCGGGATCAGGTTCGAGTTCGGGTTCGGGTTCGGGTTCGGGTTCGGGAAAGGGGAGGGAAGGGGAGGGGAGGACCTCTATCAAACGGCCACGCCTCTGTAACGGCCAATAATTTTCATTTGGTCCTAGCCACGAACCAGTCTATATATACGTACATTTATTGTTTTGAAACCTCTTCATAACGGCCAGTGGCCATTGTGAAGAGGTTTTGTCGCGAAGTGAGAACCGTCCCGTCAGTTATCCCGTCACGTGTTCGAGCATATCAGTCTAAATCACACCCAAAGGATATTCTGCTGACACCTCAGCGGTCATCACCGCGTAACGAGCGCGGGAATACTATAATAGTAATAACTTTGTTGGTTATCACTTTGCAAAATCGGGGGAATTTAAAAGACGAATGTTCCAAAACTGCAATACCGTCCAGTTTCGAGTTGTTTAGACACCGCTGTACTCCTTGACAAAAGACGCGTTTGCTCAGGCTTAGCCTCGATCCAGAGAATAATCCGTGGAATTTAAAATGGTTTCTATTGTTGAATGTCAACACTTTTTTGCGTTCTCGTCGGTATTTTTGCTTTTACACTGAATTGAGGCTAAGCCTGTGCAAATGCGTCTTTCGTCAAGGAGTACAGCGGTGTCTAAACAACTCGAAACTGGAGTATTTGTGATTGACTTCATAATAATTAGTTTGCTAGAACGAGTTCTACATCTATTCACCACTTAGGAAATGGAATTATATATCCTACCATATTCTTTCCATGGCTTGTCTCTCGTCATTATCGTCTCGCAGGTTTCTTGTATCAGTTAGTTTAGGTCTGCTTACGCCGATGCGTTTCGCCATCATAGCACCCTTTAAGACCTCCTCTGCACTAGTACCAAGGACAACTACAGGTTCCGGGTTTTTTCTGGTGTTTGACGATCTTAGTGATGATATGGGATAGCCTTCATTGTATACATAATGTTCTAATGGGGGAGGGGGGACGTCAGTTGTTAGAGCTAATGTTGGTCCTTGATTATCAGGGCCTTGACCTTTGTTTCTTTCATTTCCCTGGAATAATGTATATCCATATTTTAATAATATTATTATTATTTAATTAATAGTAAACGGTCATTCATTCATTCTGTTATTCATTCAGTCAGTCAGTCCGACTTGACCGCATATAGCTAATTGCATAATCGTTGTCGGGTTGAAAATCATGAAAGCTATGACCAAAAGCAATTCTGGGAAATTAAAACTCTCAAATAACATCGTCAAATCATCGACCTATTTATCCAGACTTGTAGGATCTTAGTTAAATAGCTCATATACCTTCAAAACTACGAGAACATTGAATATATCTGCATGTAATGTGGCTCATGAACTGATTTCCCATCCATCCTTGCGGTCTCAGCTTCTATGATTTATGATTTTCAACCCGACAATGATTATGCAATTAGCTATATACAGAACACATTAAAAAGGTCAAAAAGGTCATTTAAAAAGTAACTGAATAATGTAGCCAAAAGCTGATTACTAATAAGGGAACCTGGAGTTAATGTTTATGCCGTATATACGGTCACGTGATAGTTATATGTGTATATGTGTATATATTCTGGACAACCTTTTTTGGATTGACTGTATTACTATTACTGATTTAATTAATAGTAAACGGTCATTCATTCATTCTGTTTTTCATTCAGTCAGTCAGCCCGATTTTGATTATCAGGGCCTTGCCCTTTGTTGCGTTCACTTACTCATTTAATTAGCCATCCATCCATTCATTATTATTATTATTCATTCAATACAACAACACGTATGGCACGTATTGTACATAAAAATCATATTATAAAGCTTAATTGGGACACTAGTTAAATCGCAATATGTTTAATATAAGCAGCTTATTGCCCTCCCCATCCCCCCGGTACATTGTTGTCTCCACCTTACATTCACGATGGGGGTCAACGTAGACAATCATCAACATTGCTAGGGGGGGGGGGGTCAGTTACATGGATGTTTCATTAACGATGGGGGTCGGCGTAGACAATCATCAACATTGCTAAGGGGGGGGGGGGTCAAGTTACATGGATGTTTCATTAACGATGGGGGTCGGCGTAGACAATCATCAACATTGCTAAGGGGGAGGGGGGTCAAGTTACATGGATCTTGAGATCGATATTAAGGTGTCCCAATCATTTTGGCCAGGATTGTAGCAATACTAACCTCCCCAAAGTGATCCAAATTTACTTTGAGTGACAATTCGCTGTCTTTATCTTCAGCTGTGCCAATAGTAACATCAAGATCAAGAAGCTTTACACCTGAAAAACAGGCACATAATATATACATATTGTATATTTGGTTGAAATCACTAATCAGGCCCGTAGCACGGGGAGGGGCCAGGGGGGTCCGCCCCCCAAATAATTTTGGCTAGCTGTCAATGATTCCATGAAATCAGTAAAATGTGTAAGTGACGGTCTGCACACCATCCCTTCAAAGAAATGCAAAATTGGATAAAATCTGAATTGACACTGAAAATGAATCCAAAGACGATGAGCGAGTACAATATCCATGGTTTTGCCTTTGGTATGAAACACTAGATCTCGTTTGAAAAGCTATAAAACACACATTATTATGTGCACATAATGATATGATTTAGTACATGTCTGCAGCCCCTCAAATGCCCTATGATTCATCTACAAGATATATTTTCTGTCAGTTTAAACTTACAACTACTCTCAGAAGGCAGGAAATACTATTTCAGAGACCCTAATAATAATATATATATTTATATATATCTATACCTCAAAACTTTCCAGGGAAGCACCCCCTAGGAACTCACAACTTCGCCGTTCGTCAAATTCTGCCCCCAATAATTTTCCCATTGCTACGAGCCTGAACTTACAGAATTACAGACTACAATGTTCTACAATGCAATGCTAACTGTATCCACCTTTAATGTTTTCCCATACAGAATGTCTCAACTTAAAACAACAGAATGTCTCGCCATGTCAAAAGCTGATTGAATAATGACAGCGACAGAAGTATGCAAATACATGAACGGTGGGCAAAGTTTTTATCGTTCCACTGTAAATATTGTAAGCATACTTGGTATTCTTGAAATCTTTGGTGCATCTACTATGCTAGTTTCTGGGTCAGCCTAAACAATAACAACAACAACAATTCTTTAAAACTGGATTCCCAAGTTCATTTAAAAGTGTCAATTGCAGATCAATTATTATTGTTTGGATTTTGTATGGTTAGTACACAGGGACCCCAAATATTACTTTTGAGGCTATAGTTAAAATACTAGATGGGCAGGCTGATACTACCCTTTCTAGCGAATGAAAATGCAGGCTATCTGTTATCAATGTCACGGCAGGGAATCCACTCTAACATTCTGCTCTGTCAAAGGAAGCATACCAAAAAGATGCATGCATAAAATATTTTATCATTAACAGTAGCTTTAGCCTGTACACCACACGCATTGAAGTATCATGTACCAACTTTTTATTAAACAAAATAATAGATTCCATTTTGCCATGCATCGGTACTGGCTGGCGAGAACAAAAAATGTACATGTATGTATGCCATGAAATGAAATAATACAACAACAACAACAATACATGTATACATGTCCCAATATATTTATATAAAGGACCATATACAATCATGTACAGTAGATACATGTACAATAGGCTATTGCAGCTATGGCTGTACATATCAATGACCTCAACAGATTCCTGTAGATCCAAATCTTCTCCACTCTCATAGCCTTGTAATTGTCTAAACCACTGTGGGGCTGATTTGTCATCATCATCATCATCATGTTCACTGTTATCATCTGCAGATGATTCATCTTCAGGGTTGTTTCCTGAACGTAATAGTGAGTGGCGTGGAGTGCCCACTTGGTCCTTTAAATTTGCTACCTAAAGTAATAACAATCATAATTGTATTTGTCAATATGGACATGTAATGGAGATGTATGTGCCGTTAAGATGGATATTTTGGCAAATATGTTTCTAAAATATCTGCATGAACATCTGCATGACATGTGGTTACGTGCTAGTCATGTAAAATGTACCATTGCAGCTGAAATGAAGTTTGCATACATTATGTATGTATTCTGGGTCTGGTTCTGGTGACACAGACACCAATGGATAAGCTCAAATATACATGTAATCATAAGAAGTACATGTAGTTATAATTTATTATCCAACTCAATTAATAAATTATCATTCATAAGAAATTTGGCAAAACTGGGCTGTCCAATCGGTCACATGGGTGGACCTTTATACCCCAGGGCTCGGTTCCTGAAAGCCCGATTAGTGCTAATCCAGGATTAAATCTTAAGAAAACCATTCAATACATTATAATCCTGGATTAAGATTAATCGGCCTTTCAGGAACCGGGCCCAGTACACAACTGATTCATAGAACACCACTGAATGATACAGAACTGATTAGAGCAGATTTCATATAACTGTGAAAAACCATGGCACACGAAACAGTCACAGCATGGCACAGATTCCTTTTAAATTTTAAAACATCACTATCTCGGCACACCCACTTTATCCCTTCTGAAACCTGGCTGTGGCAAACTAGGACTGCATACTTTGATTAGTCTACAAACTATTTTCAGGTATCGCAACACCTAACTATCTGTAACTTTTTTTCTCTACCTTATTTATTAATATTGTAAAAAAATTGGTGTAAATGGACTAAAAAATCTCGAAAAAAATCTGAAACCTGAGTGGGCAGGGAGAATTGCCTCATAATGGTGCATGCACTCTCTGTAGGTGGTAGCCTGTCCGACTGAGCCTGAATCTTTCTCAACATTTGCCACCTGAGGTCTTAGACTTGTGAGATGCTTGTTCTAGGCTGATAAAGCTGGCAGACATACTTTTCTACAAGTGTCACTGTCTCCTCTGCTGGATGCAGCATGGTTCCAAGGTTCCCCATTTACTTATGACATCTTCGTCTGCATCTCTAAATGGCGTCCAGTACGCAAATTTTCCTTTACCAGAAAAAATTCCCAGTAATATCAGCACCAGAGAGTGCATGGAAGGTGGGTAGTGTTGCCAGTTATAGATGTCAGTTATTATCACCAGTGCCAGTGAAGAACGATGTCTTCTCACACAGCTCTGGATAGCGCCTTAGAGACAGAACTATAAAGTCAGTTAGGAAATTTCGATTCCATATAAGGGGTTTCCATGGAAATATTGACAGTTCTGAATGCCCACGGGCTCAGGTTATCACGTGTGCTGCCTTTCTTGTTGGGAGTTCGTTGGGTCTAGTAGTTTTTACTACTCGAAGAGGCCAATTTTGCATTTTAGAGTGTTTTATAGCCATTATTCGCCACAGAAGCCTCCAGAACAGCATCATTAAGCTTGACTGGCATGACTGGCATGGTAGAGACCGTTCTCCTGGAAGAAATCAGGAATAAGATACAAATTCACGAACACATTTCGGCAGCTCGTTGAGATTTTCCAAAATGGCGGACTCAAAGTGAAATCGTCTCTCTGGTCTTTCTGTGGTGGATTCCAGGACCTACAGGCATTTTTGGCGACTTTGGACTTGTAAAGAATGCAACCGGTGCAATATTTTGCCTGTAGGACCTAGTGGCTCGGCACTCTATAAAAGTCTAAAAAACACAAAGGGCGGGATGCTTGCTGTCGAAAATTCCCATGTTTCCCGGCATCCTTTTCGGGCGTGCAGAAGGAAAACACGTGTTTGCGAAATTGGTCCTAAGGAAATGGCTATTGTTCGGCGAGTTAAGGAAGAGAGGGAAAAATTCATGACTATATGAAGAAGAGAGATCAGTGGAAGTTTGCCGAGAAAGTGGCGTTTTGTTTCGCAAGGATGTATTTTGGAAGAAAATCCAAGTCAAATGTCGTTCATTTTCGAGGTGTAAAATTGGGGTGTTACTAAACCACGAAACACCGAAACAGCTAAACAACGAAACAAACAGACGATGATACTAGGGATATAATTCTATGTTCGAAGCAATACAGTTTTCAAAACACGGGATAATATGATAAATATTCCCTTTTGAAGATGGAACACTGTAATGGCGTCATGTTTCATAGCTGTCAACAAACATGTAAACATAGCCACAGCTCTAGTTAAGACAAACTCGAGTCACGGAGGTTAGTCTGCGTAGCTAAGGAAGGTCGGGTGGGTCTAAATAAAATAAGACTGAGTAGGTCGGAGGAGCCAAGTCTAAATGGTATTTTGGGACACTCGAAATTCGGCGCGCAAGACCCTGTACTTGTCACGTGACAATGTCAATCAAAACATTTAACACAAATAATAATATTAAATTGAATAAACAAATAAGCATGCAATTAACACAAGTTTTAGCTTCAGAGCTTTAAAAACTATAGCTAGGATAATTTTTGGAAAACTGGAAATTTTAGAGAGTTTGATGGGCTGACTACAAGCCATGCTAGTCAGCTGCAGCATTTCCCCCCACACCTAGTGGTCAAACACGGCTATCTCACTGCACAACTGGTTTCGTTACATTCATGCACGAATCACAAACGCCATAAGTTTTCAATATACTCTATACTCTATAGTTAGTCTTATTTTATTTAGACCCACCCGACCTTCCTTAGCTACGCAGACAACCTCCGTGACTCGAGTTTGTCTTAACTCTAGCTGTGGCTATGTTTACATGTTTCGTTGTTTCGCTGTTTCGTGGTTTAGTAACACCCGTAAAATTGCGTCAAAAACGCGCATTTTTGATTTCTATGAAAAATAAATTGAACTAGTGCCCAGAAATCGGACCTGTACGTCAGTTTACTTGAAGTTAAAATATGAAGAGTTATCTAGTTGTCACTAATAACTGGTCATGAGATCGATGTTTCGGCCGGTGTAGGAGTCAATGGTTAATACACAACATAAACCTCTTGCACTTTGCTCATTGATAAAGTTTGTTGTATGCTTCCGATTTGCATGAATTTTGCACTAAAGTTGCGAGTGATATGAAGCATTCAGATGATAGTTTCAAATTTAGTTTTATTTTAAAATTTGTACTAAAATTTAGCAGTCGCTTGTGGAGCATTTTCCAAGGTGCGGATTTTCTTGAAACTTGGCAGCAGTAATCCTTCACAATTGTACACTTGCTTGAGGTAATTTGAAAAAAATCCATCTTGGATTTTGGAAAATATATTAAGCATTTTCTCTGAACATGGATTGTTTCAAAATGGATTGTAACTCTACAAATGTTGTTTTTATCACATTAAAATAAGAACATGCCACCTTAATTTTATATATCTAAATGTGTTTTCTAAATATTATTTCGATACTAACAGGATAGGGAGTATGAAAAGCAGTTGTTTCAACCAATTTAAAGCTTCAGCCTCGTTTTCATGTAAAGCCACAAAGGGTACTTTTTGAACGTCCTGTAGAAACCCTCTGCATGCACTACAGAAGTGCCGACAACATTTAACATGTTCCTTAGGTCCCCCTCAACACTTCTGTAATGGTCGCTTGAAATCATCACGAACTTCCAACAGGACTTCTTTCAGCGACATCTGCTCACGGACTACCGTTATGTGGTGGAAAATGGCTTTAAAAGACTCTAAAATAAGGCAGCATGAACCGCCAGTCTAGACTGCCTAGCGGGGATTCAGGCAAGAAAGAAATGTCACGTGAAGAACTTGAGCCCTCGGTGTTTTAGAACTGTCAATATTTCAATGGAAACCCCTTATCATTAAGGCACTCAGGCGGATTCAAGCATATATGTAAGTCAGAACTAGCCAAATCAGATTGAAAGGACTTCAAGTCGATGAATTTCACTTTTCTGTATGACACTGTCCTAACTGCGAAAGTTGGTCTAGTAGAATTAACGTTGAAATGAATAGCTCCATGATCAGACAGGAATCGGTCGACACAAGGCGAACCACAAATAATGTCGTCAGATTGGTGGGAGATGACAAGATCCAAGGTGTGGCCATGGATATGAGTTGGATGAGCCACATGTTGCTGCAGACCAACAGACTCCAGTAGATCTAACAGCTTTGAAGAATCATTATCATCAGTGACATCCACGTGGATATTAAACTCGCCTAGGACCAGCAGCTCTTCGCTAGAAAGTAACATCGTTTCAATGTGCTCCGCAAATTCACTGAGAAATGCAGCCATAGTGACTCTATGCTCCTCAGAATAAGGCGGTCAATATACAACAACAATACGAAGGTTGTGAGATGAACATGTAATCAACCATTCTGAGAATTCAAATGACTTGCGCTCACCACCATCGAGTTTCTTGACAGTCATTGATTCACGGTATACTTAAAGGCAGTACCTCCGCCTCAACGGCCTACACGGGGATGGTCTGCGAGTTTATATCCACAAGGACATGCTTCGTTTCTAACGGAGTCATCGTTCAAGTTAAGCCAGGTCTCAGTCAAGGCATAAACATCGCGATTACTGTCAACCACATAGTCGTAGAAATATACTGTATTACCTATTTATTCATATTTTAAGTACTTATGATATATTATACACATTGCTTGTACAGTCAATGTATATTGATCATGAGATCAGCGCAATATAAGTTAATAAATATTATTATTATTATTATTATTAAATATTATTAATATGGAATCAAAATTTCCTATGCCGCGATTACATGTAGGTCCAGAAAATCACTAAAAATCTCAAAATAGCCCAGGAGTCAATGAGTTTCAAAATATATCTATAAGGTAAAAATGGGTTAATATATCTATAATAAAAACTAAAGTTTGATAAGTCATTTACAAAATTCATGATCAGATCTTCAGATCTACTGATACAAAACGGCCACCCATTTTGTAAATAGTAGCTACTGTACAACTTACTGGTCCAGGTTGGTAGAGAGCATATTCATCACAAAAATCTTGTTCATATCTTGTCTGTGGTACAGGCTCAAGCCAACCAGATTGTAGCAGGGCCTGTCCAATAACTACTGCTTGAGTTCTGGAACCAAAGATATTGTATGTGTAAATATAACATTAATGTGATCTTCTGAGGGCATAATGGTTTATTTAGGCCCAATGAAGGTCATTTATGCCCGAGCACAGCGAGAAAAAAGATCACATTAATTAATATCATTTATATTACCTAAGCCCTAAATTATCAACGATTTAGTTAAAAAGAAAGTCTAAATCTATCGATAAGTGACTCAATTCACCTTCGTAATTTATATTTGTGTGTCATCACGCCAGGATTATATAATTGTTACATATGTAAGATATACATTTTATTTAGTTTGATAAACGTTTTCGATCATTCGATCATCATCAGATTCAATGCTGGAGGTCAATGGTGAATGAAATTAAATACTTAAGTGATGCCTCTAGGGAATAAATTTAGGTGATAGGATTATATATTATATTTATATATTAATTAGGGTTCCCATTGATACCAGTACGTTTTGTTACTGAAGGGAATACCCTGTTTAAATAAAGGTTTTCATTCATTCATTCATTCGGCCATCTTGTTTTACTTTTGACGTAGCTAATTTACATTTTGACGCAGGAAATATGACATCACGTAAACCTGCGGCAAATTCAGTTAATTTGCATAAACCATCATTCGCGTGCATGCTATATTGACGTCACTTGCGGGCATAAATATCCTATAATGCCCTCAGCCCTCTGTTTTCCTGACTTTACAAACGGTTTTCTTAATTTAGCTACATAGTACTGTATACAATTTGCCTTTGTGTATCAACTTGTACATCCTTGACACTGACTCTTGCAAATGCTGTCTGGCTTGCGGAGGTGTTTATCTTAGAGAGAAACATTGCAGCAGAGACCAGACAAAGTGGAGAAGCCTCCAGCATAGAGCCAAGGATGTCTGATTAGAATGACGGAGTTTCCTTCAAAATGGAGAAATAAAAAAAATAAAAAATACAACTAGCAAGTGTATTATTTCCAACCTTGTTAATGCTTTTTCATGAGTAATGAGCCAGTCCACCAAGTCACTTGCAACAAAACAATTTTGGTAAGTTTTAAGTCTAAAACGGTGGCTTTGCAGCTCAAGACCTGACCTCGGTGATATGATATTACGCCACATGTCACGTAGTGAACCCTGGGAAAATAAGCCAAAAAAATAATTAAAGTGCCTATCACCCTTATTTTTTTATTTTAGAAATCACTTCAATATGAAGTAAATATTGGGGTGTTTCAGTGTTATGTGATTTGAGCTTCGCATTACTGAGTTATAGAGGTTTTAAATCCTGATACATGTATGCTAATTTTGTGACGTATGAGGAGGCATTTCCCATAGTGATTTTCAAGTAGCGCTTTGAACTGAAATAATTAAAAACAATATGAAAGTATATGCAATGAAAACTAAGGAAAGTTTCTGCAGTTTTAAAATGTCAGTAATTTGCACTAGGGTGTTTTTGTATAATAAATGATGCCTCCTCATACGTAATTCATTTGCATTTTGAGATTTGAAACCCTTATAACACACATATCCAAAGCTCCAAATCACGAAATATCAAATCCTGCGACTATTCACCTTACATAGAATACATTTTCATGATAACAATAAAAAGGGTGATAGGCACTTTAAGTAAACATAGAATGAAGATTAAAGAACTGTAGCTCTGTCAAACACAGACAATAAACATGCACAAGTTGCTACATGATTCACACGTATCTTAAAAGGGTATACTGAACAAAATAAACAAATTTAAGGAATGTAAAATAATACTGTACCAATGATAGTATACAATGTAAATGTATATAGCTAATTGCATAATCGTTGTCGGGTTGAAAATCATGAATCATAGAAGCTGAGACCACAAGCCGGATGGATGGGAAATCAGTTCATGGCCCGCATTACATACAGATATATTCAATATTCTCGTAGTTTTGAAGGTATATGAGCTATTTAACTAAGATCCTACAAGTCTGGATAAAAAGGCCGATCATTTGACGGTGTTATTTGAGAGTTTTAATTTCCCAGAATTCCTTTTGGTCATAGCTTTCATGATTTTCAACCCGACAACAATAATTATGCAATTAGCTATATACATTGTAATCAATACATGAGTATAAACATTTGTACAAATGTTGACTTCACTCAGGAGATACTAAGAAACTAATTTTTTGGAATAAATGTTTAAATATTTTGAAACTTGAACTTGCACAAAGAAACAATTTCCTGATCTTTTCTCTGTGCCATCTATAACTTTGAATTCGGTGGATAAATTGCCAAAAGGATGGATTTTGGAAATGGTGGTCATTTGTGATGCCTAATTTAACTTACATTATGTGGAGGTGAGAAAATGCTCTATTTTTGTGAACTTCAAAATGTACTCTTCTTTCGAATTTTTGACATTGCTCCCTGGTGAAATCCTTATTTGCCGAAATTTTGGAACTCATGTAATAATCATTATGGTAACACCCTAAGCAGGAGGTTTAAAGTGCTACTATAGAACTTACTATTACGAAAATCCTCCCAAATGTACTTCAGCCGATAATTCAGTGAAATAATCTTAGAAGGACGAATAATCACTGGCTGAAAGTTTTCCCCGATATTCCGATGAGAAGTATTAGATTTTTACGATTCTTTGTACATGTGTAGATGTCAGTGACGTCATCTACTTATTTCAAACATAAGCTCCATACACGTTTTGTTTGCACTGTATTTAATTCTTGAATTGTCTTACTTTTATGGAACTAAATATTTGTGCAAGGAACTTTTCTCGCTTTATTCTGGGCTTAGGATTGTTTGTTTGAACTATTTTCTTCAATGAAGAGTGGCTATCTGAATGAAACCTTCAGTACTTTGATTATTAAAATGCAAATACATGTAAGGAGTTTTATGCTTAGTTCAGTAGATGACGTCGTTGACCTCACCAAAGATTTGCAAAAATATAACATTTCCCATCGGAATATCGGGAAAAACTTTTAGCCAGTGATTATTCGTCCTTCTAAGATTATTTCAGTGCACTTTAAAATGTAAATCACCTCAAACTACACATCAATTAATTATGCACCGTTATATTTTCCCTTTTTTCTTCAAGTTTTGTTTACATACAGTACAGTCAGAAAGTTTTTCACGCTACTTCGGCGATATATTGGCGGCGATATATCGGCTGAAACGAAATATCGTATCGGCACCTAAATTCCGCCGAAATATCGGTTAATCAACCGATATTTCGTTTGAGCGTTAAAGGTCGTTAAACGATATTTCGGTTGACTGAAACCGATATTTCGCTTTTCCCAAACGATATTTCGGTTACCTCCAACCGATATTTCGTTTGACTGTTCGTAACCGATATTTTTGCAACCGAAATATCGTTTGCAATCTACACATTGAAGTGTACATTAAGTTTTTTTCTCCAGACGGATCTTTGTTGTTTTTAAAAGCTTTTAATGTCGGCATTCGAATCGATGACCATTGGTTAGACGTTAAACAGGCAAATTAACGGGTGCTAACGCTTTTTCAGACAGTTTAGCGGTTTGCTAAATCGTCCTAACGGTTTTACTGACGTTTTGCTGAAGTGATTTTGATTGCTCCGGCTCAAAATGAAGCGGGTTGGAAACTCGGCCGGTAAGAAAAAATATGGATCGATTAAATCGCCCCACATCAGATCATCGTTAATGAAAGCATTCGCCATATACTGACCGTATATAAAAGCATAATTCATTGATCACAAAGTAAATATAACACACTACAGTCATGCAGTAATTGGACGACGTGAATTTTAATGAGACGTTAAAAGTGAACTTGTCTAACTGTTCAGTCTGGTGAATTCAATAAATGTACAGTTTACATTACGGTTATTACCGATATATCGCCTAACCGAAATCAGGATCGCTTTAACCGTTCATAATCGGCATTCTGACGAAATATCGGAAGTCGTGAAGATATGTCGTTTTGGAGCGTGAAAAACTTTCTGACTGTATATGTACTGTATCAATATATTAATTATTTTTTTTTTCCTGAAAATGTGTGTATTTTACCTGTTTGAGGATATTTGCCTCTGCTGCACAAACCCCAAAAGCATCAAATGGGCTTCTTGTACTTTGCATTGTGGAAGTCTGACGAGCTTCTCTCTGCTCCAGATTTTCAAACACAGCACTATTGGCACTAGCTGTACTTGCTTTACGTGCTGACTGTGAATAAAACTTGTCATCATCTTCAAATGGGTGTCCACTCCTTGGTAAACTTAAGGTATTCATTGATGCTGCATGTGGGACTGAATATTCTGTTTCCATAGTAACAGCTCGTATGTCAGCCTGAAGTTGTTCCAAGTTGCTTATCATGTCAGGGGATTGGGTGTAAGTTTGAAATATCTTGTTACAATATGTACACACACGTAGACCACCTGTGGGGCAACGAAAGCATGCAGATTATCACTTTAAGAATCCTTAAGTCAAATGAGATTGTATTACAGTGTATGCATGTACAATTTCTTCTACTACAGCTATTTCAATAAAGGTTGGTGAAGGTTTTGTTGCATCTTGCATACCAAGCCCAAAATGCACTATGGGCGATGTGAATGGAATCAGCAAAAGGTCACAACAATGTGGACTCTGGGAATTTTCCCAAACTTTGTCTTCGCAATATTGGAGCCAGCATCAGATATTTTCTTCTGTATGTGCATACAGACATTATTTACATATGTTCCACAATACATTTCGGGCTTGGTATGCAAGATGCAACAAAACCTTCACCAACCTTTTTTGAAATAGCTGTATACTGTAACAGTACAATGAATTTCAAATTGAATGAATGAATGAATGAACTTTATTTAAACACGGAATCAAATCACTAAAATTAAAATTAATTACAAAGTGCTCTCGGGTCATTCCACAGTATTGTGATACCTGAAGATCAGTTTTAGAAATGTCTTTAAAGGGGCTATGTCATCCGTGGCGCATGCGCGGTCGATAAGCTCTATCTTGAAAACACTGGCCCAATTTTTTCAAGTTTCACCCGTGAGATAGCGTTGTTCATTAATCCATGTAAATCTTTGTAATCTTTTTAAATGGCTGTGGAGTGACCATTTCGAATTAGTTTTTGGACATCCTCCATTAGTCGGAGGATAATATTTTGAGTATTATTGGACAATGAGGGATGATAATGAGAGTTGTTCAACAACCAAAACAAATTTCATGGCGGCCGTCGAAGCGGCAGTGGAAGGAGAAGACTTTATAAGTCAGTCAAAGAAAGAAATAGAGACTACCAGAAGACACACAGCCGTTGATGGTTATCTGCTGCGGTTTCTACATCCTGTAACAGAACTAAATTTCGTACTGGATATCGTTCAGATGACTCATTTGCCCTTCATCTTCTTACGATAGAGGAGCGACTGATCTCGAAGGATAGTCTTGCATGGACAACCACGCGAACTCTCAGTCGTTCTGCGTGAACATATGTAGTTTTTCAGGTGCATGGTTCATTCGTCTATAAAGTATAAAGGGGAAAAAACAAAGAAAGGTCATCACCTGATAGTGACATAACTTACTGACCGGAATGTTGTTCGAAAGTAAAGTCACAACATCTATCATTTCAATTGAAAATTATAAAAAATATCCTCACCTCAGTCTGTTCAGTTCCCGATGCAGTCTCCATAGCTTATAAAATCGTCTATATGAGACTGTTAGCAGGGAGAAGCTTGCAGATAGGTTTTAGAATTCCGATAATCACGCTGAACATTCACGGCGGCAAAACATCACGCTTGAACTGTCAAAGTTTTACTGTGACATCGCATGCTAATTTATGCTAATTAGAAAAATATGGCACTTAGTGCGCAGACTGGTGACATAGCCCCTTTAATTGACCCAAATTATGTTTTAAAATGTAGTTAAGGTATCAGAGTACCCCCAAAAACCCTCTCAAACCACCGGTTTTGAGATTTTTTGACAATCAAATCAAATTGAATATTATCTATCATCTCCAAAAAACAGAATCTAAAAATATTAGTTTCCTAAAAAGTTAGAATCAAAAAACGAATTTTGCCCCGCAAGCGAGCACTCACACACCTACATCACAGTGTGGTAATTAGTCACGCAACAGACTTCCCGCAAAGATTTCACAATTATGTACATGAAATTACGTATGTTTGAATACCGTACCAATGTGTACTAACAATGTATGTAATTTCCAGCAAGCACGAAATGATTAGGCAACAAGTACTGCACGTTGTGTGATTGCAACTGATACTCTGGTCACTATCTGGTCACAATCTGTCAGTGAGTAATTAGATTCCATTGTCATGGTATGGACTAATCTCTTATGTAAACAGAGGCACATTGACCTTCTTTCGGCTTTTTCTCAAAAGACGAAATGCCAACAAATAGGCTCACATTTTGAGTTCCTTGCCAAAGGGATTTTATCGGATTTATTTGAAACTTCACAAAGCCCATGTCTGATAATTAGTCGGGCTTCCTGTGGAAGACCCGACTCTAAAAATGAGAAGCGTTCTTTGTCGTCGTCTTCGTTGGCCTCAAATCCAGCGCATGCGCCCTGTGCCGGCCGCTAAGATAATCACCGAAGGGTTCCTCAAACCACATGGCTTATCAAGACGGATCAAGACGAGACATCGCACATCGTCCTTTCTTCACAAACCTTGTCGAAGGAAGGTTATGTCGTCTTGTGATCGTGAGAAAAAACCATTTGAACGAAGTATGTCTAATACGCTCATCTCACATACAAACTCACACACCGTTAGCGGTAGACCTACTCTAAAAGATGTGGAGCGTTTTCGGACCAGGTCGTTCCGCGGTTTTCAATATCATATCTGAAAAAGTCTTAAAGTCGAAATGTTATGAAATATCAAAAGCCAATGAGAAAACTGTGAACACAAACTACGAACAAAATGACAAAACAATGACTATTGACTTAACAACGAACTCTGAAGCTGAAAAGAACTACTCTGATTGCAAGAAAAGCACGAGCAAGACTGATCTTGACCTGAACTTGAACGTCGCCATATTGGATGAAGCGAAAGATGATCGTCCACTTTGTGGCTCTTACAGTCCTCACAGTAAATATCGTCATTCTTTTGTTTTGTTTCATTGTGTTAAATGCTAGTAAAATACGGTTAGATTTTGTTTGTACAATCAGTATTATTATTGTAGAAACGATCGTTTAATTATCTCGTCACGTCCTGTGTATGGAATATCATGTATTCAGTAGAAGACATGGTAAATACTCTACTCTTGATGATTGTGATGTTCTAGAGAAAGTGATGGATCTAAGCAATGTACACAAGTATAATGATGCATGTTATGGTGACAATAAATGTACAACAATTCAGATCGCGTTATGCAAAGTATGTCCATTATAATTATACTCGTGTTGTGTGTGAATGTCACATGTGGCTCTAGTTATTTTTGTAGAAGCGATCGTTTATCTCGTCAAGTAGAAGACATGGTAAATACTCTTGATGATTGTGATATTCTAGAAAAAGCTATTCTTGTGCTGGGAGATTTGATTATTGTACATATACAATACTTTATGATCATTCTAAACCATAGTGCGTTAATGAATTACCTTGCCTACGTGTTTGATGCATTAGTTTAGGGCGCGCGGGCTCTTGCTCGAGCTTTATTGCCATTGACAATATTTCATTGACAATGGATATATGGTCGAGAGCAAATCAGATTCAGTCGAGATTACCAATCGCAGCAACCACTGCTTGCTTCAAGAAGCCCGACTTACGCTACTAGAGCGTCTAGTTGATCTTCAAAAGGGTGTCTCCGATTTTTGATATTTTATTTTTTTGTTGAGTTATTAACTGATTAGTAAAAAACAATGTTTATTTAGCGTACCGAAAGTTTAGCGGCAAATAAAAAAGCAATGGGGCAACTTATCGAAAATCGGAGACACCCTTTTGATAATTGATATCTCTTGAGTGCATAAATTATTATCTTGAATTTCCGATAAAATGCGACTGCCAAGGAACTCACCGTATAATGCTACATGAAAATTCATTGAACTCGACTTATTTCTAAAACGCTTGTTTCTTTTTTGTTAATAGACCATTAGTTGGAATCTCCATTTATTTAGCTTTCAAAAAATGTATACTTTATTGGGGTTTAAATGGACGGATTCTGTGTTAAGGCGACTTGAATGCATACCGGTCGGTTAGGGTACCCTGATACCTTAAGAGGCTTAACTTTACTTTACAAGTGATGTCTTACTTTGACAAGTCGGCATTGCTGCATAAATTATAATGAATTATAAAATCATGAAATCAGTGTTGCGGAGACTACAAATATCTTTTTTGATTGATAAACAATTAAAAGCTGAAACTTTTTGCAAAACCACTGGATATCTTCTCATACTGGTCTACTTTCCAAAACACATGGTTGAAGTTGACTGTGCTGTTACAGCTATGCTGTATTTGGCTTCCAATAGTGAATTGTAGTCTCCGCAACATTTTTACACCTTAAAGTTTTGTTTATGAGTGACCAAATGAAAGAACTTTGACCCAAGTGTGATAAGTTCTAATTTACACTTAGAGATAAGTTGTACTACATCAACATGTCCTGAATTTTTTCTCATAAGGGCAAAAAATCAAATTGTTTTTCTGTTGCGGAGACTACAATTTTGTTGCGGAGACTACAACTTTTGAGAGGTAAATCTAAAATGTCAGGTATAATTTGAGCCAAACTGATAAAAGTATAATAGCAAATTTCTAGATTCATGTCTTCTCTGTATGTGAGAACAAAATAGAGCAGAATCCACTGTTTTGTGGCTTAGTACAACCACTTTGCACTACATGTTTACCATTCTCAACCAATATTAGGAGACTGGGCACTAGTAAACTTCTGAGCATATGCAGTTCACATTTTTAGAGTATTGTGGGTAATTATATTTGGCTTGACAACCTTTGTAAGGCATGTCAGACCTAAATTTCTCAGTGAATTTCACTTTCTCTAGCAGTACTGAAATGTTTTGATTTCTATTACATGATGTAGTCTCCGCAACGTAGTCTCCGCAACAGCACCATCAATTGTGATGGGAATACATGCATACAAGTTAAATGGTTTGGCATCACATTAAACCAGATAGCATGCCATAAAGTTTAAGACAGACAGACACTGTAAATTATCCCAGATTCAGATTACTTGATGTGTAGTGTGGTATAATCGACTGGATCAAGCAAATTGACAGAATCTGTACATGTACTTGATTGCATTGTGTCTTTTACTCATTATAGTAATTGAATTTTGCTTATGATATTGTCACATTGTGCTCAAACTTCAAAATTTGTTCTTAACTGCTTAGTCCTTGTTGTTAATTGCTGCATTTGAATCAAAGTACCTGAATATGTAGTCTCCGCAATGTAGTCTCCGCAACAGCACCACCATTTAAAATTATGGGATATGATGGGAATATGAGCAATAGATGTTAAATGTTTTGGTATTTATATAAGCTAGATAGAAAGCCCTTTAATGTAAAGCAGACAGACATTTCAGATTTATCATAGATTCAGAGAACTTTTCACATTAGTGTGATGTATTGAAAATAAAGATTTTTCTGTGTAGTCTCCGCAACAGCCATATAACTTAGTGTGACATTCCAATCATGTGATTAGGGGTGAATCATACTACTCTTGTTCATAGCTCTAATAGACATCCACCATACAAAAGTGGAATGAATCTCCTATGCAGTCTAGATTTAAAGATATATAATGGGAAAAGTCTCTGAATGTAGTCTCCGCAACAGACGACTTACTGTGGAATGACCCTCTCCCTTTGAGCCGTGTAAAAATATATTTATTTATTGGAATACTGTATACAGAAATTATACTTTGCCATATGACAGAGTCACCGCAACAGTGTTAGCCAATTACTGTGTGTAGACACAACAAGAACTATGTTCCCTACTCTTGGTTGTAGTTGAACAGTGGTGTGGGTTCTTTTATGTCCCTCCTATTCAACACTTTTGTGAGAAACATGCTGTATTAGAACATGTGTTTTACCATCATGCCCAAGCTCAGCATGAGGGGTATCGAATGGTCAAGGCGAGACTTTGTGAGACTCCAAGACAGGCATATTTTTTGCGAGCCCGAGATGCTTTTTCACTGATTTCCTTTGTTTTCAAAATTCGAGACTCTGAGACAGCTTTTTGCGAAAAAAACAAGACTTCGAGACCTGTGAAATTTGACCGAAATTTTGCGAGACTCAGACTTTTTGCATGGACCATTTGACACCACTAGCATGGCCAAGTCTGTAATTTCAGTAGTTTTGAATGTGTGTGTTTAATGAGGGCTTGTAAGGCAGTGAGTGTTTAAAAAAACTGTAAATGTGTAAATGCCTAATGTAGTCCAAAATCTACATATAGCGATATAAATTGCTGAACAGATCCTTTTTCCCCTCTCACTCTATCGCAAATTGCAACCAAAATAGTTTTATTTGTTCTGTATGCAATTAAGACAACCTTGGGATGAACTTTTGCTGTCTCTGGCATAGAGAGATTCATGCAATAGAAAGAGCAAATTTATACAATGTAGCAAAACATATATTTTTTCATATTGGGAATTCATCAGGGGTCGGGTATACTGGGTTATATTCTTATTGGGTGGGACGTGGTGTAATGAATTTTAAAGGGGACTTTGTGTCCTATTATAATATTCATTAATAATTCATAAGGCAGCTGTCCAATCTGTGCTCAGCATTCTGGTCACATGGCTACCTTGTAACTCCCATACAATTTCCAAGAAACTAAAAGCACGGGGAGGGTTTGAATAGTTGGCAGGGAATAGGTGGGGTTGATTAATTACTGCAATTGTTCATAAGTATGATATACAGAATAGTAATAAAGCTAGATTATTAGCTTATTAGTATTCTGTATCTGATACAGAATACTAATAGACCTTATTAGTATTCTGTATCAGATACAGAATACTAATAACTAAGCTATATAAGTATTCTGTATCGATCAATGCATTATATGAGACTGAACAATACAATACTAATTAAGAAAAATCAGTACACGTTAGTTTTTGTTCCGCAGTTTCTTTAATGTAACTCCCTTCATTGGAGCTTAGCACCTTCACAGTTTTAGCTTACTTACTAATGATACAATCATTGGATTTCTAGCTTTGTGCGGCAATACTTTCACAATCTCAAATAAATTATAACAAACTTTGAAAGACACGAGATTACTTCAAAATAAGGACTTCGCATAGTTCTCGCTAAATATTGCGTTACTTGCTACGTTATTCTTTTCAAGAACCTCGAATTAGAAGATGGTAAAGTAATGTTAGTCGAACTAGAACTTCATACGGAATTTATGTGTCAAACGAAAGTCAATAGACTCTTTCCTTGCTACCTTGTTTTTACGAGATATCTGCCAGACTTCAGAAATCCGTCTTTACACTCCACTTCGGTGCTAGTTTGGGCACATTCCCTCAACAACTGACTTTCTTGTGATGCACTTTTGGCAGTTTACGAAAATTGTCAGCCATCGTCTCAAATGCCCGTCTTAGCTCTATGACCTTCTGTGAGAACTGTTCTTGATTTGATTGAAAAGAATCAAAACTCCGTTCGCATTCACAATTAAAGCGCCCTTTGAAAACCAAACAAAAGTGTAAATGATATTCTAAATGAAAAAGCATTCATATTACATATTTGCCGTATTTGTTCTTTGTATGTCTTAATGAGCAATCAACTCTATTCAAAAACTATCAAGTATGAAAAGGAATAAAACATTTATTAAACAATCGACATCTTAACTAAGCTATAATGCGAAACTGCCTTCATTGTTTAGTTAGTGCGGTCAAGCAATCGGAATGAGAATTGAATGCTAAAAGAACAGTTATTTAATTATTATATTCTTTTCATCTCAATCGGATATTGACTACAATTCTGGTTGAAACGCCTACCTGGTTCAAACAATGATTAAACAATATCATAAGTAATTTACAATATTCGTGACAATGTTGTATCTTATTTACAATCTCTCGCCTTCGGCTCGAGATTGTAAATAAGATACAACATTGCCACTCATATTGTAAATAATACTTATACAACACCTGCCTTATGGGCGAATCTTGAAAATAAAACAGTGTTGCAGGGATCAGACAAAGGTGTCCATCATAGAGAAGTGTGCAGTGGCTTACAAGGTTGTCTGCTTGAGAAAGTTGATTGTACACTGTGAACATTTTGCTTACATGTACATGTACAAATGTAGCCCTGACTGAATAAAATTCTGAATACTTATTTACTGGGACCAAGGGAAACAGTATGTTTTGTGGTCCTAAGACCGCCAATGTTCCCCCGAGGCCAAGGGAAACATCACTGGTCGAAGGTCCACAAATTCATGTAGTGCTTTCTCGAGGTACATATACCAGACGAGTAACTAAGTGTTTTGTTGCCAAATGTCAAAGAAGAAAAAGAAAATATGTTGCAAAAAGAAAAGAGGTTACATTACCATGGTAATGGTAAATTTGTAACCATTACCATTACCATTAGGTAGCTTCCAGTTTTGTTATTACTAATAATCCATAACATACATGTATTGTTGCCCACTCAGAGCTGCAGTCATATTCGATGACTTTCAAGTGATACTCTCCCTTCCAATGGTTATATACAGCTATTTCAAAAAAGGTTGGTGAAGGTTTTGTTGCATCTTGCATCATTGTTGCATGTTGCATACCAAGCCCGAAATGCACTATGGGCGATGTGAATGGAGTCAGCGAAAGGTCACAACAATTATGGACTCTAGGAATTTTCCCAAACTTTGTCTTCGCAATATGGAGCAGGCATATTTTCTTCTGTATGTGCATGCTGACATTATTTATCTATGATCCACAATACATTTCGGGCTTGGTATGCAAGATGCAACATGCAAGATGCAACAAAACCTTCACCAACCTTTTTTGAAATAGCTGTATTATATATACCTTGAATGTTCTCAAGTACTGACCTGCATAGCCCATTATTTCTCCTGGGATTTCTATATTACAACATCTATAACAGAATATCTGCCCACAAAGTCTACAATGATGTCGTCGTCGGAATGTGTTAAACTTCTCTCCACATTCATAGCATTCCTTGCTGTTTTCATCTGGCATCCAGTATTGTTTAAAGTAAGCCTGGGGAAGCTGAGGAATGATGATCATAAATAATGTACTAATTAATTGTATGTCATTGACGTAAATAAACATATTTTCAGATACATGATTGTATGTATTTCACTCTTTCTACAGAGCAATACATGTATGTACATAAAGGTTTTGATGTACGAATACATGCAGTTGTGCAATACAGATGGATATTTATACAAGTCATGCTGTATTTTGATGAGCCATAGGTCAGTCAAAATACAAATAGACAAGTACATGTAACAATAAACGTCCAGCCGTATTACACAACTATCCATGTAATAAATTGTTTATTATATGACAACAAAATTAACCCAAAACACGTCCACTTTTATTTATTTGCTTATTTGTCAGCGTACAAAAGTTTGTTTTTGAGTTTTGTTTGTGAAATGTGCTTCTCATACTCCTTAATTATTCACGAGGTAACCAGCCAATCAAATATGCAGAATCAGACCACGTAACGTAACTGGAAAGTATGGAAAGTACTGGCGAGAGTAACTGGAAATTTTTCCAGTAACTGGAAAAAATACTGGAAAAATTTCCAGTTACTCTCCCCAGTACTTATCATGAAGGGCAATTAGAACTAATTGCCCTCATGACTGTACATGAGTTCTTATCCCTCATATAACAATCATCAGGATCTTGGACAGAGTAGAGGCAATATCACTCGGTCCGAATTCGCTTCAATCTGAAAGCAGGCTCTACTCCATGCTACGATCAAGAGTCCAACACATGTGGAATAATAATAATAATAATAAGTGGCATTTATATAGCGGAATACGATGTCCTCGGCTCTGCGCATGAGCAGAGCATATGCAAAGACTCAAATGCTTGCTTTTCCGGGCTAAAACCTTGGAACTCTTTATTTAATGCCTTTAGGCCATTGCATGTAATAATTAATGAATATGAGAAGTCGTTCCAAAGACTCGAATTCGGCCTAGACTGGGTTTCCAGTCCCTGGCTTCGCCTCGGACTGGAAACCCCGTCTAGTCCTCATTCTTGGCTTTGATGCATTACATCATGCTATCAAGCAAATGACATGCAATCGATACACCATCGAGCTCGTGCTCAAGAGTTTTTTTCTACGCTTTACTCACTTTTTCACCACTTTTTTCTTCTTATTTTCCACACAAATATCATTAAAAACTTGTTGTGTCTTTCCCTATTTACAAACCAGTTGTAATACAGCTTTTTGAACCGTGTAATACAATTAAATGTACATTCACATATACATGTATGCACTCGATTTGGCCTATATTTGCACTCAAAAGCATGTCGTCATATAATAAATAACATATATATATACAGCTTATTTGATGGTTTGACCTGAATACGCACGGATATTTTACGAGTTGCGTAGTATTTTTCTGAGCCCATAGGGTGATAAAAATATCCGCAAGTATTATCTGTCAAACCATCAAATAAGGGGTTTATTATTCCACAATTGATTTTGTTTCTTTGTTTCCTGAAGTTTTTGAGCCATTTTTGTCGTGCACGCGCGAACTACTGTGTAATACGCTGTCATATTTTGCGTGTTCTCTTGCCCTAATATGGTAAAATGACGGTAGTGGAATAATAATAACACATATATTTCTAAAAACATTGATAATGGGTTAAATGGTTATTCTAAGACCAAGGCTGATTTATATGAGGATCAACTGTGCTGGTGTATATGTACGAACCTCGTCCCCAGGGCCCTCTCTTCTCACTATTTTCAAAATGGCGGACGCTCAAGAGAAGACCCTGGTGACGGCTGGTCACGTGTCTCCAAGATTCTTGGAGGTTCGTACCCAGGCTGCCATTTTCCTAATGATCGAAAGTAATCGAAAGGGCCTTGTGAAGAGTTACTGAAGAAATATACGTTCGTTCGTGTTTTGCCTCAAATAATAAATAAAATCACTTTCTAAGCTGGAGCAATTCTGGCCATTTGAAAAGCAGGGGTTCGGAAGTGTAATTAATGAGACACATGAACAACTGAACAGGTCAGATCGACAGTTTATTCGCTGTAAACAAGTGCTGCTATTTGTATACAACTGACACCTTTCATCTCTACCCCGGCATCTCTAACGGTTCTCTATAAACGGCTAAAGTACAAAACATGTTGACGTGTCACATACTGCAAAACTCAAGAGCAAAAGCACTAGCACATTATGTATAAACAGAACGACAATATATATCAGTTTCCCGTGACCAGCCGTTGGTAGTCTTCAGTTCGATTTATACCTTGCTTTACGGTAAACGATCTCGATCGGTGGACTTTTTCATGTTCCTAAAGACATTTCAATTCTTCGATAACACTCACATCACTTGCAGTGGCTTCGGTCTTCCTAATTCGAGACATTTGAGATCAGAGAAGAACTATCAGTTGAAACTATAATTCACTCGATGCGATTCGAATTTTAATTTATGCTATATTTAGCAACCTTCGATAAGGACCAATTAGAAGGCTTGTTGTGTTATCCAATCAAAATGAGTTTTAGTTCAGCCGTCACCAGGGTCTTCTCTCGAGCATCTGCCATTTTGAAAATAGCGAGAAGAGAGGGCCCTGGGGACGAGGTTGTATATGTACATGTACATGTATGTACAAAATGTACATTGTAGGACCATAGGCAGCCCTACCAATGCTTCTGAGGCTACTAATTAAATAATCAAAAAAAAAATATTGGCATCTTTTTGGGGGTTTCCTGTGGTAGAGCGTGTGTGCAGGCAATACGTACTATGTTGGGCTCCCTCAGTCAGTGTGCATCCCACAGGATGTGCCCGCAGAGAGTGCATATTAAAGCAAGTGTTTCACTACTTCACTTGTGTGGGCGCAGATACAGTTGTATCTAGTGTTTATTACTGGAGATTGTACTGTATAGTGTACTTGCCTAGCTGTACATGCTGTACAAACTATAGTGCAAACACATACAGTTGTATCTAGTGTTTATTACTTGAGATTGTACTGTATAGTGTACTTGGCTGTACATGCTGTACATGCTGTACAAACTATAGTACAAACACATACATGTACAGTTGTATCTAGTGTTTATTACTTGAGATTGTAAGTACTGTATAGTGTACTTGGCTGTACATGCTGTACAAACTATAGTGCAAACACATACAGTTGTATCTAGTGTTTATTACTGGAGATTGTACTGTATAGTGTACTTGCCTAGCTGTACATGCTGTACAAACTATAGTGCAAACACATACAGTTGTATCTAGAGTTTATTACTTCAGATTGTACTGTATAGTGTACTTGGCTGTACATGCTGTACAAACTATAGTGCAAACACATACAGTTGTATCTAGTGTTTATTACTTCAGATTGTACTGTATAGTGTACTTGGCTGTACATGCTGTACAAACTATAGTGCAAACACATACAGTTGTATCTAGTGTTTATTACTTCAGATTGTACTGTATAGTGTACTTGGCTGTACATGCTGTACAAACTATAGTGCAAACACATACAGTTGTATCTAGTGTTTATTACTTCAGATTGTACTGTATAGTGTACTTGCCTAGCTGTACATGCTGTACAAACTATAGTGCAAACACATACAGTTGTATCTAGTGTTTATTACTTCAGATTGTACTGTATAGTGTACTTGGCTGTACATGCTGTACAAACTATAGTGCAAACACATACAGTTGTATCTAGTGTTTATTACTTCAGATTGTACTGTATAGTGTACTTGGCTGTACATGCTGTACAAACTATAGTGCAAACACATACAGTTGTATCTAGTGTTTATTACTTCAGATTGTACTGTATAGTGTACTTGGCTGTACATGCTGTACATGCTGTACAAACTATAGTACAAACACATACATGTACAGTTGTATCTAGTGTTTATTACTTGAGATTGTAAGTACTGTATAGTGTACTTGGCTGTATATGCTGTACAAACTATAGTGCAAACACATACAGTTGTATCTAGTGTTTATTACTGGAGATTGTACTGTATAGTGTACTTGCCTAGCTGTACATGCTGTACAAACTATAGTACAAACACATACAGTTGTATCTAGTGTTTATTACTGGAGATTGTACTGTATAGTGTACTTGGCTGTACATGCTGTACAAACTATAGTACAAACACATACAGTTGTATCTAGTGTTTATTACTTCAGATTGTACTGTATAGTGTACTTGGCTGTACATGCTGTACAAACTATAGTACAAACACATACAGTTGTATCTAGTGTTTATTACTGGAGATTGTACTGTATAGTGTACTTGCCTAGCTGTACATGCTGTACAAACTATAGTGCAAACACATACAGTTGTATCTAGTGTTTATTACTGGAGATTGTACTGTATAGTGTACTTGGCTGTACATGCTGTACAAACTATAGTACAAACACATACAGTTGTATCTAGTGTTTATTACTGGAGATTGTACTGTATAGTGTACTTGCCTAGCTGTACATGCTGTACAAACTATAGTACAAACACATACAGTTGTATCTAGTGTTTATTACTTGAGATTGTACTGTATAGTGTACTTGGCTGTACATGCTGTACAAACTATAGTACAAACACATACAGTTGTATCTAGTGTTTATTACTTGAGATTGTACTGTATAGTGTACTTGGCTGTACATGCTGTACAAACTATAGTACAAACACATACAGTTGTATCTAGTGTTTATTACTTCAGATTGTACTGTATAGTGTACTTGCCTAGCTGTACATGCTGTACAAACTATAGTGCAAACACATACAGTTGTATCTAGTGTTTATTACTTCAGATTGTACTGTATAGTGTACTTGGCTGTACATGCTGTACAAACTATAGTACAAACACATACAGTTGTATCTAGTGTTTATTACTTCAGATTGTACTGTATAGTGTACTTGGCTGTACATGCTGTACAAACTATAGTACAAACACATACAGTTGTATCTAGTGTTTATTACTTCAGATTGTACTGTATAGTGTACTTGGCTGTACATGCTGTACAAACTATAGTACAAACACATACAGTTGTATCTAGTGTTTATTACTTCAGATTGTACTGTATAGTGTACTTGGCTGTACATGCTGTACAAACTATAGTGCAAACACATACAGTTGTATCTAGTGTTTATTACTTCAGATTGTACTGTATAGTGTACTTGGCTGTACATGCTGTACAAACTATAGTGCAAACACATACAGTTGTATCTAGTGTTTATTACTTCAGATTGTACTGTATAGTGTACTTGCCTAGCTGTACATGCTGTACAAACTATAGTGCAAACACATACAGTTGTATCTAGTGTTTATTACTTCAGATTGTACTGTATAGTGTACTTGCCTAGCTGTACATGCTGTACAAACTGTTAATTAGCTAAGCTTGTAGTCTGATTTAGACTGTAGACTTACCTGGTCACCTTTGGAAGAATCAGCAACTACAGTCAGCCTTTTCAACAAGGCAGTCAGATTAAGATAGCCCTGGGGTAACTGCCTTCTTTGCACTGTAGGACTTGAAGAACTTGAATCTTGTCGACGCTGAAATCGTGGCGATGACCAAGATCGAGGGACTTTACTGCGAACTGTGTTAATAGAGCCAGTAGAGGAGGCGGAGTGCAAGTGAGTGAACGGACTAGAACTCACGCTTGTTGGGGTTCCTTTTGGCGATGATGACTCGGAGCCCATCCATTGGAATAATTTTGAGAAGGAGAAAGCTCCTTTAGTGTTTTCAGGACTCAAGGGTTTGAATGAAGTAAAAGTATGATGTTCACCATCAGCCTTTGGGATGACCCTCGGCTTTGGAAGTTTTCGCTGCTGTCTTGGAGAGTTCTGCATGCCTTGGTGTATTTTATTGATTCACACGCCATCATACAGACACAAGAACGAACTTGGAATGATCATCAGGGAATCTAAAGGTCCAAAACATAGTCACATGCAAGACTCGATGTATGAAATGACACTCGATCTTTCGATATGTTTCACTATGAGCCCGTAGTTTGCACCGCTGGACAATCCAAGATGGCGGACGAAGTGAGTGATTACGTGGAAAACTTAGAATTACAACTTTCTGAAGTCGAAATGCTGCAATCGATGTTTCCAGATGGGAAGGAATTTAAGCTAGATGACCCAGGAATACTTGTTGATGTTCAGAAATTTATTTCGAAGACTAAGCAACTGCTGCCACCGAGAATTAGTTTTTACATGCGAGTGGAATGTGAGGCCAACACAGAAGGTCGTCAAAAAGACTCGTTACATGAAAGTATAGATGTATTCTGTAGTTTACCTCACGAATACCCGAACGATAAACCAGAACTGTTTGTACGAGCGCCACAATTCATGGATAGAAGTGTACAGAAGGAGCTTAATAAGGACTTGGAGCATCATCTTTCAACTGTGGAAAAAGGCGAGCTTTGTATTGTTCTTGCTATTCAATGGTTAAAAGATAATGTACACATATACTTTGAAAAGTGCGTAAAGAAATCAATAACCCCTGAACCACGAACTGAAAAGAGTAAAGTGGATGGTTTGTTTGTCAGGATGTGGATGTATATGCATCACATTTACAGCAAAACTAAGAGAAAGATCATCTTAGATTGGTCAACAGACTACAACTTGACTGGTTTCTCTCTCCCGGGGAAACCAGGAGTAGTTTGTATAGAGGGCAATCAAGCTGATGTCGAAGAATATTATTCGAAGTTGAGACGATTAAATTGGAAGAAAATAACATGTCGTCACAGACAAGTTGGTGATAAGAATAGAAACCTTGACGAGCAAAGGATTTTCAAAGGGTTTGAAGAGTTAGCATTTGATGTTCATGGCACTAGAGAGGGCCACATGGATATGGGACAGTTTTACCAATATCTTGACAAACATAACCTAGGTGATCAGATGTTTCCTATTTTATTTGGTGTCGAAGGAAAATAAAATACTATTTGAACAATGAATTAGTTGGGATTCCTGTGGACTCTGAAAATGCAGTCCGGTCGTCAAAGTCTTCGTAATCTTCTTTGACCTCAAATGCCAACTGGGTTCTACAGCGCATGCACCGTGTGCCGGCCGCTAAGATAATCACCGAAGGCTCTAACAACATGGTAAAATATCAACACTAGGCATCGCACTCTTCACAAACCTTGTTGGAGGAAGGTTAATGTTGTCTTGTTTTCAAAATAACGACAATAATTCATAGAGATATGGATTTATCAATCCAGTACTAATACTGCAAAGGGTTTAGAGATCTTCAGAACTTAGAACGAAGTGAGTTGATACACCGAGCCGAGGTATTAAAAACCCATATTTACTCTTCATCGAAACATTGTTTAATCACTCTGTGATGTATACGGTATTTGTATTTGTATGGATATATTTATGGCACCAAATAAACTATGTCACTTGTCATTCATGATTCGCTGAGTTTGTGAAATTGCAGTAAATTGCAAGGAAAGCATGTTCTACTGTGTCACGCAACAAGTGATCAACACTGTTTTAATCGCACTAAGATATCTATATTTAGTTCAAATAGGCTACATATCAGTCAGAAGCCCGACTTCACGCTAGTAGACGTCTAGTTATTATTATTATTATTATTAGTTTTTAAATAAATTGTAAATATATAGAGTGCAAACCATATGTCCGTGAAATAGTACTAAAAAGTGTTATCTCTATTGTTTTCTATTGTTTCATCAGTGCTATTTAGTACTAATTAGTTAGTACTGTTTCACATATATATTGTTTGTACTCTATTATATACTCATGTGAAGAAATTAATATCCTTAGTGATACATGTATATTGGTTACATTGAGGCCATCTCATGACCTGGTCAGTATAACTCTTCAAATTTTAACCTCAAGTAAACTGACTTATAGGTTCAATTTGTTTACTGATAAAGAAATATGCTAAGTATAGAAATGGAAACTAATGAGGAATATACAGAACAAATGTTTGGAAAAAATCAGACGCCTCAAGGGAGGTTCGAACCCATGACACCCCGATTTCATGACAGGTGCTCTACCCACTGAGCTACCGAGGCAACTACAATGGCGTGGAGTTCAAATTAGCTCAAAGACACTGATTTTAACCTAACATTTGCTCCCAGACCTCACGGAACTGGGAATTGCTTCTGTAATGACATACGAGCACCTGTCGTGAAATCGGGGTGTCATGGGTTCGAATCCCGCTCGAGGCATCTGATTTTTTCCCAACATTATTTCCGAATATTATTGTTGGTAATGATGACAGGATGTCATCGAAATGTCCAGCTACTTTGTTAGCGTTTGTTTTCCTAGTTAAATGTTTTACCAAAACTTTACTGAGAACATTATTTTGTTCTGTATATTCCTCATTAGTTTCCATTTGTTTTTCATAGAAATCAAAAACATTCGATTTTGACGTCATTTCACAACCTCGAAAATGAGTGAAATTTGACTTCGATTTTCTACAAAACTTACATCATATTGTGAAACAAAACACCACTTTCTCAGCAAACTTCAATCTCTCCTCTGGCCTCTTGACATACTCGTGAATTCTCCGGAATAGGCAACTTCATGATGACGTTGTTTTACTACAACTACCAGAATGCTTTGGGAAATTTTCTTTCTTATTCAGATTTTAATTCCCTCATGAGAATAGCAAGACAATTGGTGCTAATTATCTAACAAAATAAAATGGGCAAAGCATTCTGGTACTTGTAGTATATGACACCATCTTGCAAGTTGCCCTGATTCTGTTTTTTTTTCCCGAACGCACGGCCGAGATGCATCATGGGTAATCACGGCATGCTGCAGCATTTCCCCTTTTATGTATTTTGTTTTACCGCCACCACGACCTACAGGCAAAATATTGCACCGATTACACTTTACAAGTCCAAAGTCGCCAAAACTGCCTTAGTACATTAGTATGTCCTGGAATCCAGTGACACTCTCACTCCTGAAACCGCCATTTTGAAAGTCTGTAACTTTGGCGATTCTTCGTCGTGAAATGGCATCTCACCCCCTGGATTATTTCAGAAGAACGAAAGACCCAATGCAAAATACGCCATTCTAGTGAGTGCGTACGGAGATGACAAGCAAACGAACAGTGCAACGTCATCAAATTAGGCACAAACTCTAGTGGCTGCGAACGGAGATAACAAACAAAACGTCATCAAAGGCACAAACTCTAGTGAGTGCGCACGGAGATGACAAGCAAACAAACAGTGCAACCAAAGGCACAAACTTTAGTGAGTGCGCACGGAGATGACACGCAAACAAACAGTGCAATGTCATCAAAGGCACAAACTTTAGTGAGTGCGCACGGAGATGACACGCAAACAAACAGTGCAACGTCATCAAAGGCACAAACCAAACAAACAGTGCAACGTCATCAAAGGCACAAATGTCGCGTATGTCACGGTTTAGTTGCCTATTGTGGCTTAATTTTGTAATCATCATTTCCGGTGTAATAAGATACCTTAGCGTCCCTTTAGAACTCCTAGTCATTTTATACAGTTTAATACATCGCTTTGGAGCCATCGATTGTAAGTTTTGATTTCTTATTTGATCTTTGTTACATGCTTCGCTAGTATCTCGTTCTTTACAATTCCTCGCCTAATTTGTATTTGTAATTTGTTTAGTTTTCACCGTGTGTTATGGAATAAATATACTGATCCTTGGATGAATAACCTTACTTTGAAACACACTGGTTGGCACTGGTGTTCCTTAGATAATCGTGTCGCCGGGAACACGACAACAAACTCTAGTGAGTGCGCACGTAGATGACAAGCAAACAAACAGTGCAACGTCATCAAAGGCACAAACTCTAGTGAGTGCGCACGGAGATGACACGCAAACAAACAGTGCAACGTCATCAAAGGCACAAACTTTAGTGAGTGCGCACGGAGATGACAAACAAACAAACAGTGCAACGTCATCAAAGGCACAAACTCTAGTGAGTGCGCACGGAGATGACAAGCAAACAAACAGTGCAACGCCACATCAAAGGCACAAACTTTAGTGAGTGCGCACGTAGATGACAAGCAAACAAACAGTGCAACGTCATCAAAGGCACAAACTTTAGTGAGTGCGCACGTAGATGAATGAATGAATGAATGAATAAACTTTATTTAGACACGGAATCAAAATCACTAAAATTAAACAATTAATTACAAAGTGCTCTCCCTTTGAGCCGTGTAAAAAGATAATTCTAACTAATTATTATAATATATGGAATATAAAGAGGTTAATATATATTGATAGTTAAATGTTGTTGTTGAAGGATGTTAAGGTGGTGGCCTGCTTAGCTTTAGAGGGGAGACTGTTACATAGACACGCTCCACGATAAACAAAGCTCTTTTTTAGGGCTTCCGTTTGAGGCCTTGGAATAGAAACATTTTCATTTACGCCTCTGATGTTATGAGAATGTATCGTATTCGTTCGAAAAAATTTTTCATGAAGATATTCCGGTACTTCTTTATTCATTGTCTTGAACATGAGCTTCTTGAAATGTCGAGAACGTCTCTCCTCTAAAGACAGCCAGTTTAAGTTCTGAAGGATCTGGGTAGATCGAACACTATAGTCAGCACCTGTTATTACACGGGCTGCCCTATTTTGTAATGATGACAAGCAAACAAACAGTGCAACGTCATCAAAGGCACAAACTTTAGTGAGTGCGCACGTAGATGACAAGCAAACAAACAGTGCCACGTCATCAAAGGCACAAACTCTAGTGAGTGCGCACGTAGATGACAAGCAAACAAACAGTGCCACGTCATCAAAGGCACAAACTCTAGTGAGTGCGCACGTAGATGACAAGCAAACAAACAGTGCCACGTCATCAAAGGCACAAACTCTAGTGAGTGCGCACGAAGATGACAAGCAACAAACAGTGCCACGTCATCAAAGGCACAAACTCTAGTGAGTGCGCACGTAGATGACAAGCAAACAAACAGTGCACGTCATCAAAGGCACAAACTCTAGTGAGTGCGCACGTAGATGACAAGCAAACAAACGGTGCCACGTCATCAAAGGCACAAACTCTAGTGAGTGCGCACGTAGATGACAAGCAAACAAACAGTGCAACGTCATCAAAGGCACAAACTCTAGTGCACGTAGACGTTGCCATCAAAGGCACAAACTCTAGTGAGTGCGCACGTAGATGACAAGCAAACAAACAGTGCCACGTTATCAAAGGCACAAACTCTAGTGAGTGCGCACGTAGATGACAAGCAAACAAACAGTGCCACGTTATCAAAGGCACAAACTCTAGTGAGTGCGCACGTAGATGACAAGCAAACAAACAGTGCCACGTCATCAAAGGCACAAACTCTAGTGAGTGCGCACGTAGATGACAAGCAAACAAACAGTGCCACGTCATCAAAGGCACAAACTCTAGTGAGTGCGCACGTAGATGACAAGCAAACAAACAGTGCCACGTCATCAAAGGCACAAACTCTAGTGAGTGCGCACGTAGATGACAAGCAAACAAACAGTGCCACGTCATCAAAGGCACAAACTCTAGTGAGTAGATGACAAGCAAACAAACAGTGCCACGATCAAAGGCACAAACTCTAGTGAGTGCGCACGTAGAGACAAAGCAAACAAACAGTGCCACGTCATCAAAGGCACAAACTCTAGTGAGTGCGCACGTAGATGACAAGCAAACAAACAGTGCCACGTTATCAAAGGCACAAACTCTAGTGAGTGCGCACGTAGATGACAAGCAAACAAACAGTGCCACGTCATCAAAGGCACAAACTCTAGTGAGTGCGCACGTAGATGACAAGCAAACAAACAGTGCCACGTCATCAAAGGCACAAACTCTAGTGAGTGCGCACGTAGATGACAAGCAAACGGTAATTCATCAAAGGCACAAACTCTAGCTGCGCAACTATACAAGAGTATTATCTGCTGCGATCACGTTGAAATAAATGATGGTAAGAAATATTTAACAATTATTCCACGATATCGAGTCGTACATGAGCTGATAGCCAACAAGGCGCAAGCCGGTTTGGCTATCAGCCATGTACGACGAGATTAAATGGAATAATTGTTTTATTATTTAAAAAATATAATATTTATTTTTAGTTCGGCAAAACCGGTCTGTCATTGCACAGGTAACCCAGGCTGTATACTTGTGAAGAGAATGTATGTGAAGAATGCATCCCGAAAAATTATTCAGCAAAATATTGTCAATAAAGCTAGATGATAGATAGAAATTGTACTTACGGTCTTGTCTTGATTGCTTCCGATTTTAAACGTTTTTTTAGCGATTTCAAGACAAGACGGTAAGTACAATTGTTTATTTTGATGAATAATTTTTCGGGATGTATTCTTCACATACATTCTCTTCACAAGTATACAGCCTGGGTTACCTGTGGTTACTGTTGAAATTCTCCAACTTTCTCTACTCGTGGTATACACCTATTTCAAAAAAGGTTGTCAGAGAGAAAGGAGATAGGAGAATGCTTATTCAAAGACCAAAGTTGACTGCTGGTCAGTTTAAATTATTCTATTTTGGCTTCGTATTAATTACTTACAATTACTGAAAGCTTTATGAACTAAATTGTCAGGTTATTTGCATATACATACACATCTATAGTTCTATCTGGTCTTAGAATGACCATTCACCATTCTCCTATCGCCTTTCTCTCTGACAACCTTTTTCGAAATAGGTGTATGAGCTGATAGCTTACTAGTAGAGTAGCCAATCAGAGTACACGCTTGCTCATATCCAGTGGTTGTCTATATAATAATATATAATATTATAACACAAGCTTGTGGTGCAATGCATGACGGCACCTGAAAACGGCTGCGGGGAGGCTGTAGTGATATACTAACAGAGTTATTACAAGTCATCGTTTCGACTAAATGTACTCTTCGTAAATAGTACATCTCAGTCCCATGCTTCCTGTTGATCTTAACGCGTGTGCTCGGAATGACAGATGAATGCCTGGGACGGGGTAAGGTGAGCGAGGGAAGACAGGCAAAAGGAGTTGTCATTGGAGATTAGGCTCGAGATGCTCTCACCAAAAGTAGTCAATTAAACCAGCTAAAGTGTACAAGATTTATTTATAAATGTACATTTAAAACCCTAAGATACAGCCGATTGCAAAAATTCTGTAAATCAAGTATATCAGTATATCCAGTATATCGGGTGCATTATGGGTAATACTATTTTAGAGTTTTTCCACAACATATGCAGCAGAGACTTACAAACAACAAACTTGAGACTAAATTACATAACATTCTAGAGTTTCACCAATGTTGCTTGACATCATTTATTTATTTAGTGCTACCCTCGTAAAATAAAGGCTTTATTATTATTATTATTATTATAGGGGACTTTTTCGATTACCCATAATGCACCCGATATATGGATATACTGATATACTTGATCTACAGAATATTTGCAAAGGGCTGTATTTGAAATAACAGAGATATTAATTATATACATCAAAGTATTTATATTGATTCTAATATTGAATTTCATTGTTTTACAATTTCTGTGCAACTCGCCTGTGATTACTGCGAGTCTCAGTATTATGCGAACTCAGACATTAAAGCAGTTGGCTTGTAATTTGGTTTTTCGCTTCTGTCAATCAACATAAAAAAATCAGAAAACTTAAAAATAAAAGTCAGAAGACCCACCAAATGGAAACCAAATATGATTTTGAGCTAAATTATGGATCATTTGGTCGAAGAATGCATTTGGTATTGAATTTGTTTGAGTTTTGAGTTTGATTGACAGAAGCGAAAAACCAAGTTCCAGCCGACTGTTTGAATGTCTGAGTTCACGGCATAATACTGAGAACCGCAGTAATGCCAGTAGTGGATGGTATGTTAAACACAAAACGGTCATCTCTACTATTTGTCTTGTTATCCATCATGAGACAATAGGCTTAGCTGAGTCACGAACTCGTTTACCTCAGTAAATGTGTAAGTGTTAACACGCCCTACTTCGCGGCTTAGCTAAGAATATCCCTGGGAAAATTGTTCATTTGACGAGGCCTACGGGTTGTTTTGACCAATTTACACGTGTCGTAAACTGAGAGTGTGGAATGTCACGTGAGATCGTGGATAGGCAAAAATGAATAAAAATCTTGGAGATCGCAAATACAAAACGTCCAACCTGCATTTAGTTCATTTGTGGCAAGACAAGACAAGTAGCAGAAAACTGCGGTTGCATCTGAAAGGCCCTAACTAAAGTGGACATAATACACCACAGGAAGCCCAACCATTAATTTTTTTGTTCAAAATAAAGGTATTAGGTGCATCTTCCTTGACGGGCTTCCTGTGGTAGAGCGGGTGACATTTATTGCTGACGCAGCGAGCGAGCCTGAAGCGAGCGAGCAAGGAAGCAATTCTAATTCATTCATGTAGGGAGAAAAAATCTCGATTTTTACCCGGCATGCAGTTTCCAATAACCATCATGCAATTCTCAATAACCATCATGCAATTCTCAATAACCATCATGCAATTCTCAATAACCACAATGCTTTTCGCGATAACTCCTACATACGCTGAGCTGAACACATTCGGCTTCGTTGGAAGTTGAGGGAAGTTGAAGCGAGTTGTTTTCCTATTCAAGCTTTCGCGTTTCTGATCGGTAAATGTCGTGCCAAAGATCTGTGACCCTAATTAATTTGTACATGTGTATGTTTCTTTAGCCGGTATATCCTGACTCGTAAGCCCATCAGATATACGGTATCTTGTGCTTTTCGTGGGAATTGTGTAGTTGAGGATCGTATTTGAGATTGCTGACCGTGTGTCAGTTTCAAGTGTGAATTCGCATTGAAATCTCAATTATAAGTAATACATTAGTTATTCAGACTCGCCTAATAATTTGCATACTTGTCACTTACATAAAACAAAACATTTCATAACAACTACGGTATCTCCCTAGCGCTCACCAACTCTTATCCACAACTACCGGTAACAATGCATTCACCGTCAGCATTCACTGCTGTTAGGTAGCCTAGTATTATATTGGGTTTGGCATTACGCACGGAATTGTCTACATGTTCAATACAGTATGTAGTCCAGTCTCGGACTCCATTTGTCCGCACAATATTCTGGAATATACAGTATGGTGACTGTCAACAGCTCGTCAGAAAAAATGCGTGCGCATAATTTTAAAATAACATTAGCCACATAAATGGTTGTGCTGCCTGTGATGTCTAATGATGCTGTTAGCTTCTTGCAGAATCAATGTATTCCTCACACGAGTTTCTTCGTGTACCTGTTTGGCATAGTCGCGAGGGATAATATTCTGGTGATATATCTATATTCTGTGAAAGAAAAAGTTCGTAATGTTTTGGTAGTTCTCGTTTCGTTGTGAAATACCCAGGGCATGGACACTGCATGGCATACAAACAGCTTTAGACAGGTAATGCAAATCGGCCACCCATGTTGGTGCCCGATAACAAAGTATTCCTCATTAGCTTGTCTTGTTTGTACCACAGTCTAACACGGATTGATTGCAATAGCGCGGCAGCTTTATATATTTATTTATTACAGTATTCTCCAATGAAATAATAATATAAAAAGATAAATATACATTTATATTACCTCAGCCCTAACTTATCAAGGACTTAGAGGGCATAAATCACTCACAATTTCTATGTCGATTCTAAGAAAACCATTTGTAAAGTCAGGAAAACAGAGGGCCGAGGGCATTATAGGATATTTATGCCCGCAAGTGACATCAATATAACATGCTCGCGAATGATGGTTTATGCAAATTAGCTGAATTTGCCGCAGGTTTACGTGACGTCATATTTCTGCAACTGCTTCAAAATTAAAACAAGATGGCCGAAGGTGAAGTTGAGTTGAGTCTCTTCTCGGTAGATTTAGACTTTCTTTTGAACTAAATCCTTGATAATGTAGGGCTTAGGAAATATAAATGATATTAATGTGATCTTTCGAGGACATAATGGTTTATTTAGGCTCATGAAGTTCATTTATGCCCTCCATAAATAACCTTCATTGGGCCTAAATAAACCATTATGTCCTCGAAAGATCACATTAATGTTATAATAAATATACACTAAATAAATAAAATAAGAAAAAGAGTGGAGAGGTATTGTGATAAGTCGGTGACTGATCGAAAATCAGAATCGACAGAGAGCGAACAGTGACCGACTTATGGAATCGGCAATAGTCTATCGGCAATAATCTACTCACTTACCTTTTTAGGAACAAACCAACTGATGATCAGTAAAATAATCAAGTCAATGACAGCAAGTACACAGAATATTTTCCCTGCAACATTTCCACACTTGTACAACCTACAGTGACAGGAATTGAAACATTGGACGCTACAATTGGTTATTACAATGAGATAAATCATTTGAAAGCATTTGGAAATGCACAGTTACAGTTAACTTCCTTTGAAAATATGGAAAAATAACTCTCTCTAGACAGACAAGGCATCTTTGTATCATTCCTGCTACACTGTTTTATGTTCTCTTTTGGCCCCACACAAATATATGGCTTAGGTCTACAATCCTGAACAAAACCTGCTGTTACATATGGAAACTTAGCACGTACGTTAAGGTACCAGGGGACCTTCGTGACCACTGTTCATTGAGAGCCGCGTAGCGCGCTAACCACTCGTCCAACATGTATAAAAGTGTACATTTTCTTAAAGCTGAATAAGTGAAGATTCTAAATATGCTTGAGATTATTTCCTATTTTGTAAATATTTTTTGTTATTGCACATTTTAGAAAATTTGACCGGCCGTGTTCAAAGAGTAGCGTGCACGCAGGAATTCAATCGATTTCTAAACGGAAAGTGCCATTGTAATGAGCACACTCTGTTCTAAAAAACCGTGTCTCCGATTTCCGATAAACGCTCTTGTTGAGGAGATATTTGTTGTCAAAGTTCATTAATGTGTTTTTAAGCGATTTACACATAAATCATCAAATAACTTTTAAACGAGGCAACGTATCAAAAATCGGAGACACAGTTTTTTAGAACAAAGTGTGCTCCTTACAATGGCACTTTCCGTTTAGAAATGGGATTGGATTCCCGATTGCCGGAAGGCCGGTCCAATTTTCTAAAATGTGCAATAACAAAAACATATTTACAAAATAGGAAATAATATCAAGCATATGTAGAATCTGCATTTATTCAGCTTTAAGAAAATGTATACTTTTATACATGTTGAACGAGTGGTTAGCGGTCACGAAGGTCCCCTGGTACCTTTCACCACCCCCCTCCCCCTACACAAAGTTGGTGTTACAATTTTTGTTGCAAGAGGGGGTCTTGGAGACCACATTGATTGGGAGGAGGGGGGTAGAGGGTCAATAGAACGGAATAAAATGCTAATTTAAAAAAATGTTGTTCAATACATTGGACAAGCAACAGCTCTTTTGTCCAGGATTGTAGTTCAAACGCCGAACTCTCCAAGAGCCGTTCTTCATTACTTCAAAAGAAGCCATCTCATTATCTATTGTTTGAAATGAGAACGGCTCATGATTAGTACGACGTCTGAACTAGGCCTAAGACCCAGCATAATGACACATTTTATGTAAGTCATACCTTTGAAGCCTGACATTAAACGGCACATTTGGCAATTTTGACACTGTGTCATAAACCTAAACAATTAAAAATGCTCTGTGACTTGGGTATGAACATGACTTGTTTACATAGTAGTCTATTCTATTCTATTCTATTCTATTCTATTCTATTCTATTCTATTCTATTCTATTCTATTCTATTCTATTCTATTCTATAGCGCTATATAAATAAATTATATATAAATTAATATAAATTATTATTATTATTATTATTATTATTATTATTATTATTATTATTATTATTATTATTATTATTATTATTATTATTATTATTCAAACCGCCATTATCCCCCGGATCGATGATTAAGAATGGGGAATAATTAAGATCCATTGTTCCAGCGGTTGGAACAATGGAAATTGATCCGGAGGGACAGAGACTGCCGAGAAGGTCGTCAGGGAGGGTGGGTGGAAAGAAGAAGAAAAAAAAACACAAAGCATAACACAAACATTTACGAAAGGGTAGGCCATGGTTGAAAAACCTGACCACCTCCTACCTCCCAGTACGTGCCAGGCTGAAACAACAGCTGTACCCACCCCGCCCACCCCCTTGTATGCAGGCAGTGTCAGGCTCGATGTTCTTCATCACGCTGGTTTGGGCAACTAACAATATGCTAATTATATGAATCTCCTTATATAGTCTTGCATATCATTAAGTCATATCAACAGAAGTCATAAGGAATTTTCGTAAGGAATTTTCATTAATAAACATAATTTTTCCTTTTTCCTTGGATCGATCGATACAGGACATTTTCAGCTCATCCCGGCTCAAAAGTAGTTACATTTGTCGATCGTTGGCATTATTCTTTTTCCTAAACAGTTATCTACATTGTTTTGGAATAGGTGTATATCAATTGTTGTTATGTAAGCTTGTACCTTTTCTGTTCTCCTACACACATTCATCCATGTGTACATAGATTTGATTCGTTCATGGGCAGCCGATTCATCTACGACCTTTCCTGACCTGATACATAAGATAGCTTCATCTAAAGCCTGTACAAGGGCTGAAAAGATGATCAGAAATAAACCAAAATAAGTTAATAGACAGCACTATTTTAGGGCCACAAGTTTACCAGTTTACTCAAATACTGTCACGTGTCACCCTCTGTAAATAAAGTCTCCTTGTACCACGTGTACATTCTAAACCAAAATAAGTTAATAGACAGCACTTGTACCACGTGTACATTCTAGAACCAAAATAAGTTAATAGACAGCACTTGTACCACGTGTACATTCTAGAACCAAAATAAGTTAATAGACAGCACTTGTACCCCATGTACATTCTAGAACATAAAATAATCATTTCGGTCTCTGTTCGCTGGTACGAAATCAGTCTACTTTAGTTTTCTTTGGTCGAGCTGAAGGAGTCTTCGAGATTCTTTTCTGTTCATTACAAAATGACTGAAGATTCCCAGTTCAATTTGATAGACAGAAACCCAATGCAATGTTTTGGCGAGAACGAAAGCATTGCCGTACACAGCACAGGGGCAGGGGAGGCAGTTGCCCCCTAGCAACGCGAAAAAGATACCAAAAAGTACTGAGAACAGACTGTTTTTATTTATTTTTTGCTTTTAAATACGTATTGTCCCCCCACCCCTTTTGGGTTATGTACGGCCCTGGAAAGACAGTGCCGATACAAGGAAAACGCCTGAAACTCAAATGCTTACACCGTAGGTGAACATACACATCTAACTAACACTAACTACTTATACAGTGTACATGTGCTTGTATACCTCTCCTTCCCATTTCACCAGTTCCTCATTCTCATCCCTACGCTATTTATGGCACTGTTACTACATACATTTGTACTACAAACAAAATTATACTCTAAAAAAGTAATACTTAGAATATATCTTCCAAAAGAGTACAGCCGAATGTGGCATGTTAGTGTTTCAAAGCCGAGAATGAGGACTAGAGCATGTTAGTGTTTCAAATCCGAGAATGAGGACTAGACGGGGTTTCCAGACCGAGGCGAAGCCGAGACTTCTCATACTCATTAATTATTACATGCAATGACCAAAAGGCAAGAAATAAAGAGTTCCACGATTGTAGCCCGGAAAAGCAAGAATTCTAGTCTTTGCATATGCTTTGCTCATGCGTAGAGTCGAGGACATCGTATCCCACATGTGTTGCAGTCTTGAGTAGCATGAAGTAGAGCCTGCTCAGATTAAAGCGAATTCGGACAGTTGTATTGCCTCTCCTCTGTCCAAGGTCCCGATGATTGTTATATGAGGGATAAGAATTCATGTGCAGTCATGAGAGACGATTAGTTCTAATTGTCCCTCATGATAAGTACTGGGGAGAGTACGTAACTGGAATTTTTTTCCAGTAACTCTCGCCAGTACTTTCCGTACTTTCAATGTACATCACGTGGTATTAATCTGCGCATTTGATTGGCTGGTTACCTCATGAATAATTAATGAGTATGAGAAGAGTATTTAAATGACATGCCGATATACTGTATGGAGTCGCTTTTGCATGAGTGAATACCTACAATACAGACTTAATCCGTGTCCAACTATCGAACATTGCTAGACTGTTTGGTACCCTATGTTGGATCAGGGTTGTCCAACCTTTTTTGTTGGAAGAGATGTTGGATGGAGTTTGGTTTTCATTGCATCTAACATTTTTACTCGACTACAACAAATGTTGCGAGATGTTCGACCAGGTCTTCAGTTTACTCTTGGGACCCAATAAGGACGTTAAGCACCAGGACGACGACGTCGAGGATGACGAAGTTTGAATAAAGTGTTTTGTTGTCTATTGCTTTCATAATATCATGATTACCTCTGTTTTCTTTGTTTTTAGAGCCAGGGACCTTTAATCTCTAACATCCCTCCCAGCAGTAGAAGACTCAGTGAGGGAACTAATCGTCCCTTATGAGTATTCATGAGTTCTTATCCCTCATATAATCATCGGGACCTGGGCAATACCACCCTGCCCCATTCTCTTTAATCTGAAAGCAGGCTCTACTCCATGCTACTCAAGAGTCCAGCACATGTGGGGTATGATGTCCTCGACTCTGCGCACGAGCAGAGCATATGCAAAGATTGGAATTCTTTATTTTCCATACTAAAATCTTGGAACTCATTATTTCTTGCCTTTAGCCCATTGCCTATAAACTCACACTCCATGAAGTGTGCTTTTTTCGAATTTTCGGGCACTTTCCCTTGCGTGGTCAACTTCAGCGTGTCTCCGCCTTGTGACCAAAATGACTATTATCCTCGGTAATCATAATATTACAAACTAGTAGCATGACATTTCGGGTTATTAGTGATTAAATGTCCCCTCAAGCCTCGGGAGGTTTGGTAAAAGTCCCGACGCCGTAACAAAACCTCCGTGAGGTTTCGGGAACATTTGCTCACTAATCACTCTCGGTTTAAAATCAGCAAAATCACATCGAAATAGAACTTGAACTTGAGAAATGTATTCTATGGCTTTTGTTTAGTAAATAAAACATGTTTGACAACAGAAAAAATATATTTGTGGTCGAACAAATCCACTGCATCAAGAAAACTCACCTTTTATACTTGGCTCTGCCAGTCGTATCATGTCAGATGGTAACACTTCTGGTACACCACCAACACTGGTACTGACCACCAACAACCTTAGTAAGCAGAGAGAAGAAACACTTAAGCCGAGCGCACACGATTTGACTGTCGTAAGGCTAGTTATCATGACCTAGCCAATCTCATGATATAATTTATTTGACCTAGATTAGCCTAATGCATAAAACAAATAAGAAACTGCTCAACGATCTGATCATGGGTGAACAATTCAAAATCGAGTCATATAGTGTACGGCCAGCATTAATATCGTGAATAAGAGCTGTACACTTGAGTTATGACCTACCCACAACTGGCAGCCTCTACAATTGCCATACAGAAGGCCTCGGTCAAAGATGTGTTCACAAATATACTACCCTGCACAAGGACCTAACCAATGAAGATTTGAAAAACACTATTTCAAAAAAAGAGGTTTACAAATAGATTGTTAAATAGGACACATAAAGCGCATAGCACAGACCTGTATAGGCGCTTTACAAGCATATTACATATTATATTATTAGTATTATTATAACTTAAAAAGCTGCCAAAGTTCCACTTACGTCCCTAACGTTTTCATGTTCTAGTGAGCCCAAGAGCTCTACTCTGTTATGAAGCTGTTCTTGTTCTCTCATCTCCTCTAATAACACTCTCTTTGGACCATCACCACCTAAAAAAGCATGCAGAAATGAAAAGAAGTCCCTAGCCTCCACTGCACACAACCCCTTCTGGGACCCCTTGGCTTTATTAGGGACCTTACGCACGAGAAAATTCTAGGACGGGAACGTGAGGACGACAGCGCGCGCACTTACGAATAACGGCTCAAAACGAACGTTAACGTCCGCGACGGCAATCTACGACGTGAAAACAGGTGCAGTGCCGTCGTAGATTGCCGTCGCGGATGTCAACGTTCGTTTTGAGACGTTATTCGTCAGTGCGCGCGCTGTCGTCCTCACGTTCCCGTCCTACAATTTTCTTGTGCGTAAGGTCCCTATTATGGCGGAAGAGGCTATGCACGCAGGGGCTTTGCATGAAGAGGAAGAGACTTTGCATGAAGAGGAAGAGGCTATGCATGAAGAGGAAGAGGCTATGCACGCAGGGGCTTTGCATGAAGAGGAAGAGGCTTTGCATGAAGAGGAAGAGGCTTTGCATGAAGAGGAAGAGGCTTTGCATGAAGAGGAAGGGGCTTTGCATGAAGAGGAAGAGGCTTTGCATGAAAAGGAAGAGGCTTTGCATGAAGAGGAAGGGGCTTTGCATGAAGAGGAAGAGGCTATGAATGAAGAGGAAGAGGCTTTGCATGAAGAAAAAGAGGCTTTGCATGAAGAGGAAGAGGCTTTGCATGAAGAGGAAGAGGCTTTGCATGAAGAGGTAGGGGCTTTGCATGAAGAGGAAGAGGCTTTGCATTAAGAGGAAGAGGCTTTGTATGAAGAGGAAGAGGCTTTGCATGAAGAGGAAGAGGCTATGCATGAAGAGGAAGAGGCTATGCATGAAGAGGAAGAGGCTATGCATGAAGAGGAAGAGGCTATGCATGAAGAGGAAGAGGCTATGCACGCAGGGGCTTTGTATTAAGAGGAAGAGGCTTTGCACGAAGAGCAAGAGGCTTTGCATGAAGAGGAAGGGGCTTTGCATGAAGAGGAAGAGGCTTTGCATGAAGAGGAAGAGGCTATGCACGCAGGGGCTTTGCATTAAGAGGAAGAGGCTTTGCATGAAGAGGAAGAGGCTTTGCATGAAGAGGAAGAGGCTTTGCATGAAGAGGAAGAGGCTTTGCATGAAGAAAAAGAGGCTTTGCATTAAGAGGAAGAGGCTTTGCATGAAGAGGAAGAGGCTTTGCATGAAGAGGAAGAGGCTTTGCATTAAGAGGAAGAGGCTTTGCATTAAGAGGAAGAGGCTTTGCACGAAAGAGGAAGAGGCTTTGCACGAAAGAGGAAGAGGCTTTGCATGAAGAGGAAGCGGCTTTGCATGAAGAGGAAGAGGCTTTGCATTAAGAGGAAGAGGCTTTGCACGAAAGAGGAAGAGGCTTTGCACGAAAGAGCAAGAGGCTATACATGAAGAGGAAGAGGCTTTGCATGAAGAGGAAGAGGCTATACATGAAGAGGAAGCGGCTTTGCACGAAGAGGAAGAGGGTATCCATGAAGAGGAAGAGGCTTTGCATGAAGAGGAAGAGGCTTTGCATGAAGAAAAAGAGCTTTGCATGAAGAGGAAGAGGGTATCCATGAAGAGGAAGAGGCTTTGCATGAAGAGGAAGAGGCTTTGCATGAAGAGGAAGAGGCTATACATGAAGAGGAAGAGGCTATGCATGAAGAGGAAGAGGCTTTGCATGAAGAAAAAGAGGCTTTGCATGAAGAGGAAGAGGGTATCCATGAAGAGGAAGAGGCTTTGCATGAAGAGGAAGAGGCTTTGCATGAAGAGGAAGAGGCTATACATGAAGAGGAAGAGGCTATGCATGAAGAGGAAGAGGCTTTGCATGAAGAAAAAGAGGCTTTGCATGAAGAGGAAGAGGGTATCCATGAAGAGGAAGAGGCTTTGCATGAAGAGGAAGAGGGTATGAATGAAGAGGAAGAGGCTTTGCATGAAGAGGAAGAGGCTTTGCATGAAGAGAGGAAGAGGCTATGCATGAAGAGCAAGAGGCTTTGCATGAAGAGGAAGAGGCTTTGCATGAAGAGGAAGAGACTATGCATGAAGAGGAAGAGGCTTTGCATGAAGAGGAAGAGGCTTTGCATGAAGAGGAAGAGGCTATGCATGAAGAGGAAGAGGCTTTGCATGAAGAGGAAGAGGCTTTGCATGAAGAAAAAGAGGCTTTGCATTAAGAGGAAGAGGCTTTGCATGAAGAGGAAGAGGCTTTGCATGAAGAGGAAGAGGCTTTGCATTAAGAGGAAGAGGCTTTGCATTATGAGGAAGAGGCTTTGCACGAAAGAGGAAGAGGCTTTGCACGAAAGAGGAAGAGGCTTTGCATGAAGAGGAAGCGGCATTGCATGAAGAGGAAGAGGCTTTGCATTAAGAGGAAGAGGCTTTGCACGAAAGAGGAAGAGGCTTTGCACGAAAGAGGAAGAGGCTATACATGAAGAGGAAGAGGCTTTGCATGAAGAGGAAGAGGCTATACATGAAGAGGAAGCGGCTTTGAACGAAGAGGAAGAGGGTATCCATGAAGAGGAAGAGGCTTTGCATGAAGAGGAAGAGGCTTTGCATGAAGAAAAAGAGCTTTGCATGAAGAGGAAGAGGGTATCCATGAAGAGGAAGAGGCTTTGCATGAAGAGGAAGAGGCTTTGCATGAAGAGGAAGAGGCTATACATGAAGAGGAAGAGGCTATGCATGAAGAGGAAGAGGCTTTGCATGAAGAAAAAGAGGCTTTGCATGAAGAGGAAGAGGGTATCCATGAAGAGGAAGAGGCTTTGCATGAAGAGGAAGAGGCTTTGCATGAAGAGGAAGAGGCTATACATGAAGAGGAAGAGGCTATGCATGAAGAGGAAGAGGCTTTGCATGAAGAAAAAGAGGCTTTGCATGAAGAGGAAGAGGGTATCCATGAAGAGGAAGAGGCTTTGCATGAAGAGGAAGAGGGTATGAATGAAGAGGAAGAGGCTTTGCATGAAGAGGAAGAGGCTTTGCATGAAGAGGAAGAGGCTATGCATGAAGAGGAAGAGGCTTTGCATGAAGAGGAAGAGGCTTTGCATGAAGAGGAAGAGACTATGCATGAAGAGGAAGAGGCTTTGCATGAAGAGGAAGAGGCTTTGCATGAAGAGGAAGAGGCTATGCATGAAGAGGAAGAGGCTTTGCATGAAGAGGAAGAGGCTTTGCATGAAGAAAAAGAGGCTTTGCATTAAGAGGAAGAGGCTTTGCATGAAGAGGAAGAGGCTTTGCATGAAGAGGAAGAGGCTTTGCATTAAGAGGAAGAGGCTTTGCATTATGAGGAAGAGGCTTTGCACGAAAGAGGAAGAGGCTTTGCACGAAAGAGGAAGAGGCTTTGCATGAAGAGGAAGCGGCTTTGCATGAAGAGGAAGAGGCTTTGCATTAAGAGGAAGAGGCTTTGCACGAAAGAGGAAGAGGCTTTGCACGAAAGAGGAAGAGGCTATACATGAAGAGGAAGAGGCTTTGCATGAAGAGGAAGAGGCTATACATGAAGAGGAAGCGGCTTTGCACGAAGAGGAAGAGGGTATCCATGAAGAGGAAGAGGCTTTGCATGAAGAGGAAGAGGCTTTGCATGAAGAAAAAGAGCTTTGCATGAAGAGGAAGAGGGTATCCATGAAGAGGAAGAGGCTTTGCATGAAGAGGAAGAGGCTTTGCATGAAGAGGAAGAGGCTATACATGAAGAGGAAGAGGCTATGCATGAAGAGGAAGAGGCTTTGCATGAAGAAAAAGAGGCTTTGCATGAAGAGGAAGAGGGTATCCATGAAGAGGAAGAGGCTTTGCATGAAGAGGAAGAGGCTTTGCATGAAGAGGAAGAGGCTATACATGAAGAGGAAGAGGCTATGCATGAAGAGGAATAGGCTTTGCATGAAGAAAAAGAGGCTTTGCATGAAGAGGAAGAGGGTATCCATGAAGAGGAAGAGGCTTTGCATGAAGAGGAAGAGGGTATGAATGAAGAGGAAGAGGCTTTGCATGAAGAGGAAGAGGGCTTTGCATGAAGAGGAAGAGACTATGCATGAAGAGGAAGAGGCTTTGCATGAAGAGGAAGAGGCTTTGCATGAAGAGGAAGAGGCTATGCATGAAGAGGAAGAGGTTTTGCATGAAGAGGAAGAGGCTTTGCATGAAGAGGAAGAGGCTTTGCATGAAGAGGAAGCGGCTTTGCATGAAGAGGAAGAGGCTTTGCATTAAGAGGAAGAGGCATTGCACGAAAGAGGAAGAGGCTATACATGAAGAAGAAGAGGCTTTGCATGAAGAGGAAGAGGCTATACATGAAGAGGAAGAGGCTTTGCATGAAGAGGAAGAGGCTATACATAAAGAGGAAGAGGCTTTGCATGAAGAGGAAGAGGGTATCCATGAAGAGGAAGAGGCTTTGCATGAAGAGGAAGAGGCTTTGCATGAAGAAAAAGAGGCTTTGCATGAAGAGGAAGAGGGTATCCATGAAGAGGAAGAGGCTTTGCATGAAGAGGAAGAGGCTTTGCATGAAGAGGAGAGGCTATACATGAACAGGAAGAGGCTATGCATGAAGAGGAAGAGGCTTTGCATGAAGAAAAAGAGGCTTTGCATGACGAGGAAGAGGGTATCCATGAAGAGGAAGAGGCTTTGCATGAAGAGGAAGAGGGTATGAATGAAGAGGAAGAGGCTTTGCATGAAGAGGAAGAGGCTTTGCATGAAGAGGAAGAGGCTATGCATGAAGAGGAAGAGGCTTTGCATGAAGAGGAAGAGGCTTTGCATGAAGAGGAAGAGACTATGCATGAAGAGGAAGAGGCTTTGCATGAAGAGGAAGAGGCTTTGCATGAAGAGGAAGAGGCTATACATGAAGAGGAAGAGGCTTTGCATGAAGAGGAAGAGGCTTTGCATGAAGAGGAAGAGGCTTTGCATGAAGAGGAAGAGGCTTTGCATTAAGAGGAAGAGGCTATACATGAAGAGGAAGAGGCTTTGCATGAAGAAAAAGAGGCTTTGCATGAAGAGCAAGAGGCTTTGCATGAAGAGGAAGGGGCTTTGCATGAAGAGGAAGAGGCTTTGCATGAAGAGGCACGGCGGGCCCAGACACTCGAAAAAACGGCACGTTCGCCAGACAAATTGGCCAGCGGTTTAGCGCATAATTGTAAACAAAATGGCGTCGTGTATAAACATGCGGTGAGGTCTTAGAGCAATTTGTTCAGCGAAATTGACGGGAAAATGAACGAGTAAAATACTTTTTTGGTGAAGAATGGTGAAACAGCTATTTGAGTTTGTTGTTGGATATGGTTGTGAAAGAAATAGGCCTCCATGGTGTATTTTGTTAAGGAAAAAGCAACAGACTTCTGCTATCGATCGTGAAATATACTTCGGTACTTCCATGAAGAACACTCAATTTAATAGATGGTAAGTTTCTCTGAAATATCTCCTCTTTATTTATGCCCTACAGTAATTTTAGGGGTTTCATGTTGTAAGATTTAACTCATCGTTAAATATATTTTGCTCTTCACGGTAAATCTAGCAAATGAAATGACACTACATATATAATGCTGTATGAGTAACAATAACAGTGATTTTTTTAACTACAATTTTATGTATTGTTTTTCTTTTAGGTACTGTAGGTCCTTAACGTCAAGAACTTGAGTGTACAAACTTGTTTGATCTTTGAAAATAAGCTGATATAATTTTAAGATCATTTATTAATTAATACATTGGAGTTTTTTGTTGAATTCAATAAAAAATATTGGTCTATGTTCTGCAACTGAGTGATGATACATGTGATGATATATATGTTATTGTTTGTTGTTTTCGACAACATTCAACATTATGTTTTTGACTATTATTAAATAGTGGTGGTGGTTAAAATTAAAATTATAAGATTAGCAGGCACAGCAATAATGCCCTAATTAGGCATTTATTGTTGGAATGAGTAGAAGAGTAGTATGGCAATGTGTCGTTTTAGGGAGGAGACACTTGGTACATGTACATGCACACAGATGGAATGAACGCAATAGTACAATAATAATTATAATACTATTATTGGGTACTACAGTACCCTTCAGTCTTTGTTGATGGTTTTCAAATTCTGAGTTCAGGTGATTCATCTGCACTTACATGTACAAACATTCTCAACTTTCAATAAAGTTAAATACATTTTAGAGTGTGATGACAAGTTTCATTATGAGTGTATAGGGCTCACTGTGTGACGCAAGCAAGTGTTACTACCGTAGTATTTGAATACTTCCATTTCAACCTGAAACATATAGTATGTAATTACAACAGACTTATCATTATAAGTTAGTCATACTTTGCTTGTGTCACACTCCTATAATATACTTCTTTTACCCCAGTCATGTATATTTAAGTCAATGCTATTGTATAGACTGTAACTGTAAGTTGCCGTCATGCATGTCTGCAATGAATCTTGAATTTGATGTCACTGTCTGTGGACTAACACTCTAGCTTACAGTCAACTGAACAAGTTAGACGAATTGCTAATCAGTACTGATTAAAAGGTAAATAAATATTGGGAAAGGTAAAATGACCAACTGGTATAATCAGAATATTTGAAAATGGCCTCAAATAGTGTTATCATATGAGTAAATTTATAGAATACACAATCCTAAAACAAGACATGGGACAGTATTTATTTTATGTATTTATTTATTTATAATAATAGAGTATACAAACACTATATGCATACAGCATTTTGTTCTAAATAGCACTAATTAAACGAGAATATAAATATCAGTATTTATTACTACTAATAATATTATATTTATGTTGCATGGTATAAGTGTTTGTACTCTAGTTTGGGGACTTTTTGTCCTAAAGAAAATCCACAGACTACTGTAATGATTGGTATAATAACAAAATAACAATTATTGTTATATTTAAACTGCAAATATTCTGCAAATAGTACACAAGGTATTGTATGTAATGGTATTTTTATATGGATTAATTAGATTTAATTATTATAATGTACTCCATTTATGCTGTTATTTTTGTATCATAACAGCATAAATGGAGTACATAATTAAATATAATTAATCAGATAACTTATCAGTTATAACTTGTTAGTTACTGTCACCATTATTTATATGAAAACTTGTCACACTTATACTAGTTGATTTGATATTTCTGCAGTTGCATGTAACCAAATAACTATAATTGGTCGACACCAATAGATCAAACTTTACCTTACTTTACTGTGGAATTATTTAAAACAATATTTATTAGTTCTAAACCAGGCTAAGTATTGGTCTGACATGCAGTAGAAGTGTTCATGGGGTGAAGAGAGTTTCACTGTGAAATAATAGTTATGTTATGTCAGCCCTTTTTGTATTTTTGAATAACTCATTTATATAAGCTTACACGGGATGACAATATAATATAATTACTTTTATTTCAATATATATGGCATATGGTACATAACTTACTAGTACATCGAATATACATATTATAATAATAATCAGTACAGTACAGTTCAATTTTTAATTGTACACAGTACATGTATACAGTTTTACTTTACAAGATAAGCTTAGGTTTTTCATCAGTATTATAACCCTTATCAATACACATTCATGTCCCTCGGTGTGGTTTGGGGTACAACATGGCCTAAACTGCAGTATGGCTAAAGTTACAGGAGGGAAATGGAAATAAATAATGTTAATTCAGAAATTTAAATTTAAGCTTACTTACTAAGCTGATTTCGCAATGTCACAACCAACAGCACATGAGACCTATAACTATATAGCTCTTTTATACCTCTTCCACAAAAAAAGATTAAGGATCTCCCTCATTTAAGCTTACCATTAAGCTTATTTACCTTCTAACTCTTTTTGTGTTCTTTGTTTTCTACTTCTTGCCTCGTAGACTTTTCCATTACAGTGTTTTTGATTAGCGATGACTCATTATCTCTTCGTAATGTGGTGACTCGTAAACGCGGCAGCGTTGAAACTTTACAGTTAAAGTAGTGAAAATTGACCAAAAACAACCGCTCATGACAGAAAATCAAAAACAAAAATTCAAAAAACTAAAACGATAACAATTTCAAACAACTATCGAGGATTCAAAATGTGTTTATTTCATTTACAAAATAATTAACACGGCGAAAATTTACCAAGGGTCAAAATATGCCCTTCAAATCAAAATCTTCAGTTTTTCAAAAACCTGGAGAAAACGACAATCATATAAAATCGCTTTTCAATATTTACCCTTCGAGTTTGGAACCAAAATGGACATCAAGGCAAGCTTCGGATATTCCTGTCTTCCGATTGTTATTCGGAATAACACGATCGACACACGAGGCTCCGAAAGAGAAGTCGTTTTGCACTCGTTAAATTCGTTCCCAGACTCCCAAAATATGCGCCCGTCCAATATGGCCACCGGCGACACGTTAGGGTGCTGTTTTTTGAAGCGCGCGGGCCCGCCGTGAGGAAGAGGCTATGCACGCAGGGGCTTTGCATTAAGAGGAAGAGGCTTTGCATTAAGAGGAAGAGGCTTTGCATGAAGAGGAAGAGGCTTTGCATGAAGAGGAAGAGGCTTTGCATGAAGAAAAAGAGGCTTTGCATTAAGAGGAAGAGGCTTTGCATGAAGAGGAAGAGGCTTTGCATGAAGAGGAAGAGGCTTTGCATTAAGAGGAAGAGGCTTTGCATTAAGAGGAAGAGGCTTTGCACGAAAGAGGAAGAGGCTTTGCACGAAAGAGGAAGAGGCTTTGCATGAAGAGGAAGCGGCTTTGCATGAAGAGGAAGAGGCTTTGCATTAAGAGGAAGAGGCTTTGCACGAAAGAGGAAGAGGCTTTGCACGAAAGAGGAAGAGGCTATACATGAAGAGGAAGAGGCTTTGCATGAAGAGGAAGAGGCTATACATGAAGAGGAAGCGGCTTTGCACGAAGAGGAAGAGGGTATCCATGAAGAGGAAGAGGCTTTGCATGAAGAGGAAGAGGCTTTGCATGAAGAAAAAGAGCTTTGCATGAAGAGGAAGAGGGTATCCATGAAGAGGAAGAGGCTTTGCATGAAGAGGAAGAGGCTTTGCATGAAGAGGAAGAGGCTATACATGAAGAGGAAGAGGCTATGCATGAAGAGGAAGAGGCTTTGCAAGAAGAAAAAGAGGCTTTGCATGAAGAGGAAGAGGGTATCCATGAAGAGGAAGAGGCTTTGCATGAAGAGGAAGAGGCTTTGCATGAAGAGGAAGAGGCTATACATGAAGAGGAAGAGGCTATGCATGAAGAGGAAGAGGCTTTGCATGAAGAAAAAGAGGCTTTGCATGAAGAGGAAGAGGGTATCCATGAAGAGGAAGAGGCTTTGCATGAAGAGGAAGAGGGTATGAATGAAGAGGAAGAGGCTTTGCATGAAGAGGAAGAGGCTTTGCATGAAGAGGAAGAGGCTATGCATGAAGAGGAAGAGGCTTTGCATGAAGAGGAAGAGGCTTTGCATGAAGAGGAAGAGACTATGCATGAAGAGGAAGAGGCTTTGCATGAAGAGGAAGAGGCTTTGCATGAAGAGGAAGAGGCTATGCATGAAGAGGAAGAGGTTTTGCATGAAGAGGAAGAGGCTTTGCATGAAGAGGAAGAGGCTTTGCATGAAGAGGAAGCGGCTTTGCATGAAGAGGAAGAGGCTTTGCATTAAGAGGAAGAGGCTTTGCACGAAAGAGGAAGAGGCTATACATGAAGAAGAAGAGGCTTTGCATGAAGAGGAAGAGGCTATACATGAAGAGGAAGAGGCTTTGCATGAAGAGGAAGAGGCTATACATGAAGAGGAAGAGGCTTTGCATGAAGAGGAAGAGGGTATCCATGAAGAGGAAGAGGCTTTGCATGAAGAGGAAGAGGCTTTGCATGAAGAAAAAGAGGCTTTGCATGAAGAGGAAGAGGGTATCCATGAAGAGGAAGAGGCTTTGCATGAAGAGGAAGAGGCTTTGCATGAAGAGGAAGAGGCTATACATGAACAGGAAGAGGCTATGCATGAAGAGGAAGAGGCTTTGCATGAAGAAAAAGAGGCTTTGCATGAAGAGGAAGAGGGTATCCATGAAGAGGAAGAGGCTTTGCATGAAGAGGAAGAGGGTATGAATGAAGAGGAAGAGGCTTTGCATGAAGAGGAAGAGGCTTTGCATGAAGAGGAAGAGGCTATGCATGAAGAGGAAGAGGCTTTGCATGAAGAGGAAGAGGCTTTGCATGAAGAGGAAGAGACTATGCATGAAGAGGAAGAGGCTTTGCATGAAGAGGAAGAGGCTTTGCATGAAGAGGAAGAGGCTATACATGAAGAGGAAGAGGCTTTGCATGAAGAGGAAGAGGCTTTGCATGAAGAGGAAGAGGCTTTGCATGAAGAGGAAGAGGCTTTGCATTAAGAGGAAGAGGCTATACATGAAGAGGAAGAGGCTTTGCATGAAGAAAAAGAGGCTTTGCATGAAGAGCAAGAGGCTTTGCATGAAGAGGAAGGGGCTTTGCATGAAGAGGAAGAGGCTTTGCATGAAGAGGAAGAGGCTATGCACGCAGGGGCTTTGCATTAAGAGGAAGAGGCTTTGCATTAAGAGGAAGAGGCTTTGCATGAAGAGGAAGAGGCTTTGCATGAAGAGGAAGAGGCTTTGCATGAAGAAAAAGAGGCTTTGCATTAAGAGGAAGAGGCTTTGCATGAAGAGGAAGAGGCTTTGCATGAAGAGGAAGAGGCTTTGCATTAAGAGGAAGAGGCTTTGCATTAAGAGGAAGAGGCTTTGCACGAAAGAGGAAGAGGCTTTGCACGAAAGAGGAAGAGGCTTTGCATGAAGAGGAAGCGGCTTTGCATGAAGAGGAAGAGGCTTTGCATTAAGAGGAAGAGGCTTTGCACGAAAGAGGAAGAGGCTTTGCACGAAAGAGGAAGAGGCTATACATGAAGAGGAAGAGGCTTTGCATGAAGAGGAAGAGGCTATACATGAAGAGGAAGCGGCTTTGCACGAAGAGGAAGAGGGTATCCATGAAGAGGAAGAGGCTATGCATGAAGAGGAAGAGGCTTTGCATGAAGAGGAAGAGGCTTTGCATGAAGAGGAAGAGACTATGCATGAAGAGGAAGAGGCTTAGCATGAAGAGGAAGAGGCTTTGCATGAAGAGGAAGAGGCTATGCATGAAGAGGAAGAGGCTTTGCATGAAGAGGAAGAGGCTTTGCATGAAGAGGAAGAGGCTTTGCATGAAGAGGAAGCGGCTTTGCATGAAGAGGAAGAGGCTTTGCATTAAGAGGAAGAGGCTTTGCACGAAAGAGGAAGAGGCTATACATGAAGAAGAAGAGGCTTTGCATGAAGAGGAAGAGGCTATACATGAAGAGGAAGAGGCTTTGCATGAAGAGGAAGAGGCTATACATGAAGAGGAAGAGGCTTTGCATGAAGAGGAAGAGGGTATCCATGAAGAGGAAGAGGCTTTGCATGAAGAGGAAGAGGCTTTGCATGAAGAAAAAGAGGCTTTGCATGAAGAGGAAGAGGGTATCCATGAAGAGGAAGAGGCTTTGCATGAAGAGGAAGAGGCTTTGCATGAAGAGGAAGAGGCTATACATGAAGAGGAAGAGGCTATGCATGAAGAGGAAGAGGCTTTGCATGAAGAAAAAGAGGCTTTGCATGAAGAGGAAGAGGGTATCCATGAAGAGGAAGAGGCTTTGCATGAAGAGGAAGAGGCTTTGCATGAAGAGGAAGCGGCTTTGCATGAAGAGGAAGAGGCTTTGCATTAAGAGGAAGAGGCTTTGCACGAAAGAGGAAGAGGCTATACATGAAGAAGAAGAGGCTTTGCATGAAGAGGAAGAGGCTATACATGAAGAGGAAGAGGCTTTGCATGAAGAGGAAGAGGCTATACATGAAGAGGAAGAGGCTTTGCATGAAGAGGAAGAGGGTATCCATGAAGAGGAAGAGGCTTTGCATGAAGAGGAAGAGGCTTTGCATGAAGAAAAAGAGGCTTTGCCTGAAGAGGAAGAGGGTACCCATGAAGAGGAAGAGGCTTTGCATGAAGAGGAAGAGGCTTTGCATGAAGAGGAAGAGGCTATACATGAAGAGGAAGAGGCTATGCATGAAGAGGAAGAGGCTTTGCATGAAGAAAAAGAGGCTTTGCATGAAGAGGAAGAGGGTATCCATGAAGAGGAAGAGGCTTTGCATGAAGTGGAAGAGGGTATGAATGAAGAGGAAGAGGCTTTGCATGAAGAGGAAGAGGCTTTGCATGAAGAGGAAGAGGCTATGCATGAAGAGGAAGAGGCTTTGCATGAAGAGGAAGAGGCTTTGCATGAAGAGGAAGAGGCTTTGCATGAAGAGGAAGAGGCTTTGCATGAAGAAAAAGAGGCTTTGCATGAAGAGCAAGAGGCTTTGCATGAAGAGGAAGGGGCTTTGCATGAAGAGGAAGAGGCTTTGCATGAAGAGGAAGAGGCTATGCACGCAGGGGCTTTGCATTAAGAGGAAGAGGCTTTGCATTAAGAGGAAGAGGCTTTGCATGAAGAGGAAGAGGCTTTGCATGAAGAGGAAGAGACTTTGCATGAAGAAAAAGAGGCTTTGCATTAAGAGGAAGAGGCTTTGCATGAAGAGGAAGAGGCTTTGCATGAAGAGGAAGAGGCTTTGCATTAAGAGGAAGAGGCTTTGCATTAAGAGGAAGAGGCTTTGCACGAAAGAGGAAGAGGCTTTGCACGAAAGAGGAAGAGGCTTTGCATGAAGAGGAAGCGGCTTTGCATGAAGAGGAAGAGGCTTTGCATTAAGAGGAAGAGGCTTTGCCCGAAAGAGGAAGAGGCTTTGCACGAAAGAGGAAGAGGTTATACATGAAGAGGAAGAGGCTTTGCATGAAGAGGAAGAGGCTATACATGAAGAGGAAGCGGCTTTGCACGAAGAGGAAGAGGGTATCCATGAAGACGAAGAGGCTATGCATGAAGAGGAAGAGGCTTTGCATGAAGAGGAAGAGGCTTTGCATGAAGAGGAAGAGACTATGCATGAAGAGGAAGAGGCTTTGCATGAAGAGGAAGAGGCTTTGCATGAAGAGGAAGAGGCTATGCATGAAGAGGAAGAGGCTTTGCATGAAGAGGAAGAGGCTTTGTATGAAGAGGAAGAGGCTTTGCATGAAGAGGAAGCGGCTTTGCATGAAGAGGAAGAGGCTTTGCATTAAGAGGAAGAGACTTTGCACGAAAGAGGAAGAGGCTATACATGAAGAAGAAGAGGCTTTGCATGAAGAGGAAGAGGCTATACATGAAGAGGAAGAGGCTTTGCATGAAGAGGAAGAGGCTATACATGAAGAGGAAGAGGCTTTGCATGAAGAGGAAGAGGGTATCCATGAAGAGGAAGAGGCTTTGCATGAAGAGGAAGAGGCTTTGCATGAAGAAAAAGAGGCTTTGCATGAAGAGGAAGAGGGTATCCATGAAGAGGAAGAGGCTTTGCATGAAGAGGAAGAGGCTTTGCATGAAGAGGAAGAGGCTATACATGAAGAGGAAGAGGCTATGCATGAAGAGGAAGAGGCTTTGCATGAAGAAAAAGAGGCTTTGCATGAAGAGGAAGAGGGTATCCATGAAGAGGAAGAGGCTTTGCATGAAGAGGAAGAGGGTATGAATGAAGAGGAAGAGGCTTTGCATGAAGAGGAAGAGGCTTTGCATGAAGAGGAAGAGGCTATGCATGAAGAGGAAGAGACTATGCATGAAGAGGAAGAGGCTTTGCATGAAGAGGAAGAGGCTTTGCATGAAGAGGAAGAGGCTATACATGAAGAGGAAGAGGCTTTGCATGAAGAGGAAGAGGCTTTGCATGAAGAGGAAGAGGCTTTGCATGAAGAGGAAGAGGCTTTGCATTAAGAGGAAGAGGCTATACATGAAGAGGAAGAGGCTTTGCATGAAGAAAAAGAGGCTTTGCATGAAGAGCAAGAGGCTTTGCATGAAGAGGAAGGGGCTTTGCATGAAGAGGAAGAGGCTTTGCATGAAGAGGAAGAGGCTATGCACGCAGGGGCTTTGCATTAAGAGGAAGAGGCTTTGCATTAAGAGGAAGAGGCTTTGCATGAACAGGAAGAGGCTTTGCATGAAGAGGAAGAGGCTTTGCATGAAGAAAAAGAGGCTTTGCATTAAGAGGAAGAGGCTATACATGAAGAGGAAGAGGCTATGCATGAAGAGGAAGAGGCTTTGCATGAAGAAAAAGAGGCTTTGCATGAAGAGGAAGAGGGTATCCATGAAGTGGAAGAGGCTTTGCATGAAGAGGAAGAGGGTATGAATGAAGAGGAAGAGGCTTTGCATGAAGAGGAAGAGGCTTTGCATGAAGAGGAAGAGGCTATGCATGAAGAGGAAGAGACTATGCATGAAGAGGAAGAGGCTTTGCACGAAAGAGGAAGAGGCTTTGCATGAAGAGGAAGAGGCTATACATGAAGAGGAAGAGGCTTTGCATGAAGAGGAAGAGGCTTTGCATGAAGAGGAAGAGGCTTTGCATGAAGAGGAAGAGGCTTTGCATTAAGAGGAAGAGGCTATACATGAAGAGGAAGAGGCTTTGCATGAAGAAAAAGAGGCTTTGCATGAAGAGCAAGAGGCTTTGCATGAAGAGGAAGGGGCTTTGCATGAAGAGGAAGAGGCTTTGCATGAAGAGGAAGAGGCTATGCACGCAGGGGCTTTGCATTAAGAGGAAGAGGCTTTGCATTAAGAGGAAGAGACTTTGCATGAACAGGAAGAGGCTTTGCATGAAGAGGAAGAGGCTTTGCATGAAGAAAAAGAGCCTTTGCATTAAGAGGAAGAGGCTTTGCATGAAGAGGAAGAGGCTTTGCATGAAGAGGAAGAGGCTTTGCATTAAGAGGAAGAGGCTTTGCATTAAGAGGAAGAGGCTTTGCACGAAAGAGGAAGAGGCTTTGCACGAAAGAGGAAGAGGCTTTGCATGAAGAGGAAGCGGCTTTGCATGAAGAGGAAGAGGCTTTGCATTAAGAGGAAGAGGCTTTGCACGAAAGAGGAAGAGGCTTTGCACGAAAGAGGAAGAGGCTATACATGAAGAGGAAGAGACTTTGCATGAACAGGAAGAGGCTTTGCATGAAGAGGAAGAGGCTTTGCATGAAGAAAAAGAGCCTTTGCATTAAGAGGAAGAGGCTTTGCATGAAGAGGAAGAGGCTTTGCATGAAGAGGAAGAGGCTTTGCATTAAGAGGAAGAGGCTTTGCATTAAGAGGAAGAGGCTTTGCACGAAAGAGGAAGAGGCTTTGCACGAAAGAGGAAGAGGCTTTGCATGAAGAGGAAGCGGCTTTGCATGAAGAGGAAGAGGCTTTGCATTAAGAGGAAGAGGCTTTGCACGAAAGAGGAAGAGGCTTTGCACGAAAGAGGAAGAGGCTATACATGAAGAGGAAGAGGCTATGCATGAAGAGCAAGAGGCTTTGCATGAAGAGGAAGAGGGTATCCATGAAGAGGAAGAGGCTTTGCATGAAGAGGAAGAGGGTATGAATGAAGAGGAAGAGGCTTTGCATGAAGAGGAAGAGGCTTTGCATGAAGAGGAAGAGGCTATGCATGAAGAGGAAGAGGCTTTGCATGAAGAGGAAGAGGCTTTGCATGAAGAGAAAGAGGCTATGCATGAAGAGGAAGAGGCTTTGCATGAAGAGGAAGAGGCTTTGCATGAAGAGGAAGAGGCTTTGCATGAAGAGGAAGCGGCTTTGCATGAAGAGGAAGAGGCTTTGCATTAAGAGGAAGAGGCTTTGCACGAAAGAGGAAGAGGCTATACATGAAGAAGAAGAGGCTTTGCATGAAGAGGAAGAGGCTATACATGAAGAGGAAGAGGCTTTGCTTGAAGAGGAAGAGGCTATACATGAAGAGGAAGAGGCTTTGCATGAAGAGGAAGAGGGTATCCATGAAGAGGAAGAGGCTTTGCATGAAGAGGAAGAGGCTTTGCATGAAGAAAAAGAGGCTTTGCATGAAGAGGAAGAGGGTATCCATGAAGAGGAAGAGGCTTTGCATGAAGAGGAAGAGGCTTTGCATGAAGAGGAAGAGGCTATACATGAAGAGGAAGAGGCTATGCATGAAGAGGAAGAGGCTTTGCATGAAGAAAAAGAGGCTTTGCATGAAGAGGAAGAGGGTATCCATGAAGAGGAAGAGGCTTTGCATGAAGAGGAAGAGGCTTTGCATGAAGAGGAAGAGGCTATACATGAAGAGGAAGAGGCTATGCATGAAGAGGAAGAGGCTTTGCATAAAAAAAAAGAGGCTTTGCATGAAGAGGAAGAGGGTATCCATGAAGAGGAAGAGGCTTTGCATGAAGAGAAAGAGGCTATGCATGAAGAGGAAGAGGCTTTGCATGAAGAGGAAGAGGCTTTGCATGAAGAGGAAGAGGCTTTGCATGAAGAGGAAGCGGCTTTGCATGAAGAGGAAGAGGCTTTGCATTAAGAGGAAGAGGCTTTGCACGAAAGAGGAAGAGGCTATACATGAAGAAGAAGAGGCTTTGCATGAAGAGGAAGAGGCTATACATGAAGAGGAAGAGGCTTTGCTTGAAGAGGAAGAGGCTATACATGAAGAGGAAGAGGCTTTGCATGAAGAGGAAGAGGGTATCCATGAAGAGGAAGAGGCTTTGCATGAAGAGGAAGAGGCTTTGCATGAAGAAAAAGAGGCTTTGCATGAAGAGGAAGAGGGTATCCATGAAGAGGAAGAGGCTTTGCATGAAGAGGAAGAGGCTTTGCATGAAGAGGAAGAGGCTATACATGAAGAGGAAGAGGCTATGCATGAAGAGGAAGAGGCTTTGCATGAAGAAAAAGAGGCTTTGCATGAAGAGGAAGAGGGTATCCATGAAGAGGAAGAGGCTTTGCATGAAGAGGAAGAGGCTTTGCATGAAGAGGAAGAGGCTATACATGAAGAGGAAGAGGCTATGCATGAAGAGGAAGAGGCTTTGCATAAAAAAAAAGAGGCTTTGCATGAAGAGGAAGAGGGTATCCATGAAGAGGAAGAGGCTTTGCATGAAGAGGAAGAGGGTATGAATGAAGAGGAAGAGGCTTTGCATGAAGAGGAAGAGGCTTTGCATGAAGAGGAAGAGGCTATGCATGAAGAGGAAGAGGCTTTGCATGAAGAGGAAGAGGCTTTGCATGAAGAGGAAGAGGCTATGCATGAAGAGGAAGAGGCTTTGCATGAAGAGGAAGAGGCTTTGCATGAAGAGGAAGAGGCTTTGCATGAAGAGGAAGCGGCTTTGCATGAAGAGGAAGAGGCTTTGCATTAAGAGGAAGAGGCTTTGCACGAAAGAGGAAGAGGCTATACATGAAGAAGAAGAGGCTTTGCATGAAGAGGAAGAGGCTATACATGAAGAGGAAGAGGCTTTGCATGAAGAGGAAGAGGCTATACATGAAGAGGAAGAGGCTTTGCATGAAGAGGAAGAGGGTATCCATGAAGAGGAAGAGGCTTTGCATGAAGAGGAAGAGGCTTTGCATGAAGAGGAAGCGGCTTTGCATGAAGAGGAAGAGGCTTTGCATTAAGAGGAAGAGGCTTTGCACGAAAGAGGAAGAGGCTATACATGAAGAAGAAGAGGCTTTGCATGAAGAGGAAGAGGCTATACATGAAGAGGAAGAGGCTTTGCTTGAAGAGGAAGAGGCTATACATGAAGAGGAAGAGGCTTTGCATGAAGAGGAAGAGGGTATCCATGAAGAGGAAGAGGCTTTGCATGAAGAGGAAGAGGCTTTGCATGAAGAAAAAGAGGCTTTGCATGAAGAGGAAGAGGGTATCCATGAAGAGGAAGAGGCTTTGCATGAAGAGGAAGAGGCTTTGCATGAAGAGGAAGAGGCTATACATGAAGAGGAAGAGGCTATGCATGAAGAGGAAGAGGCTTTGCATGAAGAAAAAGAGGCTTTGCATGAAGAGGAAGAGGGTATCCATGAAGAGGAAGAGGCTTTGCATGAAGAGGAAGAGGCTTTGCATGAAGAGGAAGAGGCTATACATGAAGAGGAAGAGGCTATGCATGAAGAGGAAGAGGCTTTGCATAAAAAAAAAGAGGCTTTGCATGAAGAGGAAGAGGGTATCCATGAAGAGGAAGAGGCTTTGCATGAAGAGGAAGAGGGTATGAATGAAGAGGAAGAGGCTTTGCATGAAGAGGAAGAGGCTTTGCATGAAGAGGAAGAGGCTATGCATGAAGAGGAAGAGGCTTTGCATGAAGAGGAAGAGGCTTTGCATGAAGAGGAAGAGGCTATGCATGAAGAGGAAGAGGCTTTGCATGAAGAGGAAGAGGCTTTGCATGAAGAGGAAGAGGCTTTGCATGAAGAGGAAGCGGCTTTGCATGAAGAGGAAGAGGCTTTGCATTAAGAGGAAGAGGCTTTGCACGAAAGAGGAAGAGGCTATACATGAAGAAGAAGAGGCTTTGCATGAAGAGGAAGAGGCTATACATGAAGAGGAAGAGGCTTTGCATGAAGAGGAAGAGGCTATACATGAAGAGGAAGAGGCTTTGCATGAAGAGGAAGAGGGTATCCATGAAGAGGAAGAGGCTTTGCATGAAGAGGAAGAGGCTTTGCATGAAGAAAAAGAGGCTTTGCATGAAGAGGAAGAGGGTATCCATGAAGAGGAAGAGGCTTTGCATGAAGAGGAAGAGGCTTTGCATGAAGAGGAAGAGGCTATACATGAAGAGGAAGAGGCTATGCATGAAGAGGAAGAGGCTATGCATGAAGAAAAAGAGGCTTTGCATGAAGAGGAAGAGGGTATCCATGAAGAGGAAGAGGCTTTGCATGAAGAGGAAGAGGGTATGAATGAAGAGGAAGAGGCTTTGCATGAAGAGGAAGAGGCTTTGCATGAAGAGGAAGAGGCTATGCATGAAGAGGAAGAGGCTTTGCATGAAGAGGAAGAGGCTTTGCATGAAGAGGAAGAGACTATGCATGAAGAGGAAGAGGCTTTGCATGAAGAGGAAGAGGCTTTGCATGAAGAGGAAGAGGCTATGCATGAAGAGGAAGAGGCTTTGCATGAATAGGAAGAGGCTTTGCATGAAGAGGAAGAGGCTTTGCATGAAGAGGAAGAGGCTTTGCATTAAGAGGAAGAGGCTATACATGAAGAGGAAGAGGCTTTGCATGAATAAAAAGAGGCTTTGCATGAAGAGCAAGAGGCTATAGTGATCGCTCGTATGACAAATGGTAAATTTAGGCCAGAACTCTTTTCGCCAGTACAAAGTGTTGGCTCTAAGTTATTGGTTGGGAATAAGTAGGAACTGTTTGGCACAATGTATAATTACCAATGATAAAGTTGACATCTGGATGCTTGCTACATATCAATGGTATGATGCCAGCTAGTAAATCCATTCCTTTTCTATAAACCAGCCTACTGATAATTACAATTGCAACTGAAAAGGAGAAAGGTAGTGATTTCAAATCATTTTTATTTATAAACACATTTTGAATTACTTCCTAGAGCTGCACTAGCCTATAATTCCTCCACTTATATTATTGGCAATGTGATCGTTGCCTACCTTTGAGGGACTTTATAACCAATTAAACAGTAAAGCAGAGTTAGGTTATATCACGGACAGGTGCCTGGTTCACACTAGCATCGGAATCGGAAGCGACTAACCGGAGTCACAATCTGAGTTGGAAGCATGATAGAATCTGAATCTGAATCCGAAGAATCAGGTTTCTATTTTTCCCAATTCCATTGCTTAGGATCAGTGTGAACAACGAAAACGGAATAGTATGAAGAATTAGCCAATGAAAATTATTTCCAGTCCATTTAAAGAAGGAAAATGAAGGTCTCTAATAACAATAATAATAATGGCTCTCAATGACAACGAACTTGCCATAATTCACAGTCCTTTATGACGTTAGTCATGTAAATACTAAGATGGAAAAGACTACTTGGCTTTGCCAAGGCACATCAATAAAACCTTGGAATCCTAGGACTTTTAGATTTATCAGTTTGAGATTGAAAGCAGTCTTCCGTTTTTGCTTCCGTCGTGTCAGTTCTCACTAGGATCATAACGTCCTTCCGATTCCCATTCTGTCACTTCCAACACTAGTGTGAACCAGCACGGAATATACATAACTACAGGGCCGTAGGCAGGGGAGGTCACAGGGTGCCTGTGATCCCCCTTCCTCTGGGTCTACTCTATAAAGTTATATGCTTGAGGAGGGAAGGGGGGGGGGGGGGTTTGTGGTGAACGATATGGAGTGCCCCCTCCCCCCATCCCCCAATGGAAAATCCTGGCTACGCCCCCAAACTAGCATGCAATGCATGAACATTGATGGTCTGATTGGCATCCTACAGAATGACCTACAGCTTCATTTAAGTTAAAAAGACGACCAGAATAATTTACTTGTACAACAGCATACGTTTTAACACAGTACTGAAGGGCTATGCCTGAAATGTCTGACCAAACAACTAAATAACACTTTTAAATTATTCTGGTCATCTTTTAAACTTATTCCTCAAGTGGTATGCATCGTTTTGAACTTATAGTTCATTAATTTTATCTCCTGAAGTACTCAATTACATTTAGTTCATTTAACATGTAACTGCATGATTACATGACTTACTCTGCTTCTGTCTTCTTTTTGAAGGATCTGGTGTGAATATAGTAGAATCCACAGCATTGGGAATCACAGATACTATGTAGGGATTCATACGGGACTGTGTTGATGCACGGAGAACTGTGTTCTCTTTACTGTTCAATAAAACAATATTAAAGAAAATCATATTCTAGCAGAAGTGTGACACTTTAAATAAAGTTTATTGTATTGTATTGTGTTGTATTGTAGTATCGCACCCAGCAAGGACAACACAATAATTTCCAGCATTATTTTTTGCTTAAACAGTTGTATTTTAGCCTGTTTAACATTTTGCATCTCATTAGATATTTGTATAAATGTATACTACATCGTGTACAAGGTTTCTGCAATCGAGTGTACATTTATATATGTCAGTGATAAATGTAATCAATTATCATACCTTGTGTGTGACACACATATTACATGGTCAATATCAGCCAGGGTAAATTGTAAAAACTTATTGGTAATAATGGAACTTCCATCAGCAAAACCAAAGAGTGAATGGTCAGTAAATATACATTTTATCCCCATAGTACGTGCATGTAAAAGAGCATTGTGACACAGGGTAGAAAAAGCCTAGAAACAAAACACAAATATTAATATATTTAACTTATAAATAAAATAATAGAGTCGTTTTCGAATGAGTGGGAAGTAGTTACGGCACGGTTCGTGCCGTGACCGTATCGCGCCATCATCGTGCGCTATCCAAGCATTCTGATTGGTTGAGAAATGATTTTGCGCGCTGTGATTGGTTGGATACAATGTGTTCGATTCCGTACCGTGACTGTAACTCCGTACCGTAGGTTTCCCACTCATACGAAAACGACTCTATATTGGCTAACAATGCCATGTACATGTAGATTAAAAAGTGTGCACCACATATTCCTAAGGCCCAGACAATGATGGTACTTAACAATTTTGCCTGTAACAAAATCATTGCGGTCACTTGCTGCAATTTATGCAACGTTTCCAGGGTTTTTGTTAGTACCGGGACACTGGGTCCATTACTCTGTTATATCAATTTCTCTCTTGCTTATCTTGGAGATCTTTTCAGTGCTCTGCGGAGACTAAAGTCCTACCTGAGATCTACTTCGATGGGAGAGGAACGTCTAAGGCCTAGTTCAAACCGTTCAAACGCCGTACTTTCCAAGAGCCGTTCTTAATTACTTCAAAAGAAGCCATCTCGTTATCTACTGTTTTAAATGAGAACGGCTCATGGTTAGCACGACGTCTGAACTTGGCCTAAGTGAACTAGCGTTAATGCACGTTCAAAAGCACGATGTTGCTATTAATGCCACAGGCAGCCCAACCATTGCTTTTGAGGCTACTAAATAATTCAAAAACAATTTTTTTTTTATGGGCTTCCTGTGGTAGAGCGCGCGCGTATTTATATATTGGGTTCCCTGTGCTGAGTAATGTCCTATGTTGGGCTTCCTGTGTGCCTCCTGCGGGATGCGCCCGCAGCAAATGTGTATATTTAAACAAGGTATGAAACTCGGTCACGTGACAAATACGTTTTTGACCCTAATTTTGTCAATGTGATGTGAAAATTCAATTTTTCTTCGAATAACTAAACTTTACCGTATTCTCGAAACACTTTGTAAGTGTCAGTCGTCTAACTTCAACGTACGCTGAGAAACTAATTTTTGAAATTTTGAGCGTCATGGACCGATGTGCGGCGCAAGTAGATGGTGCACTTTTCCGTGAAGTAGTCGGATTTTACCTTCGAGAAGGCATCGACAAGCGCTCGGCAAATCTGAACGATGCTCTTTTTGGCAAGGTTTTAACATGATATGTTCACTAAACATGAGTCAAAACATCTACAATATACTTTATCTGTTTTCTGTTTTGACTTCTGTAAAGTATTTGTTTTGTATTTTGATTTTTATCGATTAAAATCTTCAAAATTGACGCATTGTGTTTTATAAATGCTGAATAGTCTCAATATTTAGTACTGCACAACACATTTGCTATCAGTACTTGTACACAAAATGACAAACAAACGTATTTATTTCAACAATAAGTTTACTAGCTTTTTACACACTGTTTTGCCGTTACTTTCTGTGCAATTTATTTACTATATTGATCAGTAATAGCATGGAAATAAGCTTAATAACAATGGATAAATATTATACACAAAGGCGACAAGTTGTGAATCACTGATCATGACTGATTGAATAGCAAACATCGAAGTTGGACTGAAGCGATACTGAAGCTTACTTACGTTCCCGGTTACGAAAAATACGCCGTTAAAATTACTCTGTTTCTCTCAGATGATAGTAAGACTTTAATATTTGCTAAATGTGTCGTGCTATTTCAATGACAATAACGAACAACTGTTAATATTTTAGTTCACGGCAGCTTCACGAGTCCATCGCCATTCATGTCTCCTTCGTCTTCGATGTTGAGTTTGTCTATATTTTGCTCACACTGAGATGGTTTATGCTGTTGGCGTTCCCTTGTGTCAGAAGAACTATAAGTAAAGTACAAAATTATGTCAAACACTTTCTAGATGAGAGAGTTAGTAATGTTTAAACAGATAAAGTAAAATCAGTCAGTTGAGAGAGGTTCCTTGTTGAAGTGTATTTCGATCACTGACACTGCTACAGTCTACACACTTGTCAAATCCTGAAATAGCTCACTGCTCAGTCATAATTTATAGAAAAAAAACTGATTTGTTGAGGAGTATTAAGCAGCCCTTCTGCCCTAGTATAGGCAAGTCCTTTCATTAGAGAACATTTAGAGCAATTACTACGTAAAAACCATGACAAAAAGTACTTTTAGTTCAGTTTATTTTCAACTGCAAAACTTTCTCACGTGTCGAGCACAACACATCCAAAGTTTCTCAACCATTCAAAATGAAAAAGGACTACTTTAAAACCGTCGAATTTCTTCTAGATTTACTTAAAGTTGACATGAATTGTGAACTTCTAAACTTACCATGAATAGGGAAAAGAATCCCAACGTTTACACCGAAAAAATCAGTCTTTCTTGATATGAACTTCTCTTCCACTCCCCGCCATAATAACGACTTCACCCTGGGTACCCCCCAAGGGCCTGTAGCGTACGACGACTTCGGCTATTCGGCTCACGGAAAAGTGCACCATCTACTTGCGCCGCACATCAGGCCATCACGTGACTGGAGTTTCATACCTTGTTTAAATATACACATTTGCTGCGGGCGCATCCCGCAGGAGGCACACAGGAAGCCCAACATAGGACATTACTCAGCACAGGGAACCCAATATATAAATGCGCGCGCGCTCTACCACAGGAAGCCCATCAAAAAAAAAAATTTTTTGAATTATTTAGTAGCCTCAAAAGCAATGGTTGGGCTGCCTGTGTTAATGCTGATGATATTGTGAATGGGACCAGAACTGTGTCAACTTTGGCCGTATAGAATCCATTGGAATATCTTCGTATGTAAATTGCCCATTTCAAACCATGTGATGTAAACATGGTGTTCTCTGGAGAATTAGTCCTTTCAATATGAACGAATAAATTTCAGAATTCCACGAACTCATCAAAAAATGAACTCAAAGCAAATCAAATGAACTCAAAAGCAAATCAAATGAACTCAAAAACTATCATGATCTCGCTACGCCATGTTTGTTGCTAATTGTAATAGTACGTGTACAGTTATATCCTCGTATTTAAACTCACGACCATCGATGTAAAAATGCATCTAATCGACAGAAAGCTACAGAAGTCAAACTCGAGCCAGTCGAGTTGTTTTCAGTTATACTGCTTCAAGTTAATTAAGCAAATCCCTATAGAGACTAGAATATTATTTGGCCTTGCATTTCTGTCTGAAAGTATATTTCTAACCGATGTCAAATACCGATGTCTATGGCTTGTAAGAACTAGTAAAACAAACACGCCTTCATTAGAACGAACAAATGGAAGATGTTATCAGAACCATCTGACCATGAATATGTGACCTTAAGTTGTCCCAAGTACGTACTGCAAACGGACGATTCGGAGATCTTTATCTATGCTCACCGACACAGTCTCCCTCGTCACGCAACTGTCATTGTCATTGTCATAATGCCCGAGTATACGATCATTGAGCGTCTTGTTTCATTTTTATTTTTCGTAGTACACAAAATGAGAAGTATTTGTTTGTATCGAGTTTCAAGTTGGTTAGATTACTCAGCAGATAATGTCGCTGTGCTTGCTGCATGACTGCCGTCACGCCGTGGTTTCCACGTTTGAAAAATTCAGAAGGAAAAGGAATCGTAAAAATCGTCCTTCAAAACTTCACTAAAGCTTTGTGAGATCATAGTCTGAATTAATTTTCGAGAACTTTTATTTGACATATTTTCCTCAACGTCGGCCTGGACATTCTATGCATAAGAAAATATCATTTCATTAAAAAAAAAAAAAACGCGCCTTCATTACAACGAACAAACGAAAGACGTTATCAGAACCATCTGACTATGAATATGCAACCTCAAGTCATCCCAAGTACCCAAGTACGTACTGCAGACGGACGATTCGGAGATCTTTATCTATGCTCACCGACAATTAGTCTCCCTTGTCACGCAACTGTCATTGTCATAATGCCCGAGTATACGCTCATTGAGCGTCTTGTTATTACTATTATTATTATTAATTTTGTCACTGACATTATCCTAGACATTAGATTGTAGTCCCACAATTCCCATGATCATCAACTCCAAAATGACATGGTACATGTATAAACAATGACAATTAGCCATTCAAAAACGAGTGGAGGACTGGGAACAAGTTTTTAGAATTAATCTAATTAAAAAATGAACCCCATCACAAGAAAGAGCATACCAGAACCTATTGAATGAGTAACAGCTTTCCAAACATCTCAAAAATTACAAAGAAATTTCCCCCGTAACCATACATTTCTTTGTAATTTTTGCAGTTTTTGAATGTCTGCAGTTCAGTTGCTACTTGTCCAAACCCTATCAAACTCCTGAAACTAATTCTGACATGCTCTTTCTTGTGATGGGGTTCATTTCTTAATTAAATTAATTCTAAAAACTCGTTCCCAGTCCTCCACTCGTTTTTTGAAATGGCTAAGCTCAATGAACTGGAACAGTTATTAAACTTACCGAATGGCCATGAACTAAGGTTATTTGCTCTCTGATGAAAATGTATCTAAGAATTGGCAAGTCTGTATACATTGTGGGGAGTACCGACTGGTTATGGAAAACACCCATTGGTATATAATACACCTACAAAAATAATGTAGAAAGAAAATACACAAGTCAATTGTATGTACATGTAATAGATACAATATGAGTGGCCGACCTGTATGGGATCCCATACAGATCGGAAGTTTATCGAATCGAACGATGTATAAGTGGATGTTTTACTATAATTTGGATGTTAGGAAGCAGTTTGGCCGAGAAAATCCAAGTTTAACATGAATGCAAATGAGGACGATTCTGTATCTGATTTACAGATGTCTGCTACGCTTATGATTTCTATTGTATTTCCCTCATTAATTATTCATGAATTCGATAAGAACAAATAAAGGGTTTTAAGATACATTACAATACATGCACAATAATCAGTATCATCTTTCACATTATTTTCTCCGGGATTTTCATTGGTCGAGAGATGACTACGTCACTGCAGATAACTTCCTACGAACAAAGTTTTATCATTCAACTCATTAGTGGCTTTTTTATTTTTAGTCTTGTTTTTAGAGCTAAAATATTGTCAATCTCTTCTTCTGACAGCTCGGGAAATGAGCTGCCACGTTTACACTGTGAATGATCAATAGTGTGCATGCTCAGACCGTTATTTGCAGCGAACATTGCTTAATCTTCACTGCGCATGCTCAGACTGTTATTTGTACGCAGTTATTTGCAGGTCTTTCAGCCAATCAAAAGTGCAGATAGAAATGAGTTGAATGATAAGTACTCAACCTCGTCCAATAATTTTATTGCTAATTGTCCACCATTCATTCATTCAATTATTCATTCAGTCATTCATCTAGTCAGTCAACACTTTATAAAATATATTCTCCAGTCTTGTTATTAATATTCATGTTCTCATTTGCTTGTCAGTACAAAGCCAAAGACCAAAACAATGTACATGTACATGTATATTTTATTAATTTAAAAAATAACATTACCTTTAAATAATTGGTTAAATATCGAATTCCTTTTCTCTCACCATAAGCATGGGTCACTACTATGACCTACATGTAAGAGTAAATAAATACAAAGATAATAAATCATTACTTGAGGATAGAAATAATAAAGTCATCAATTTTGTGATGTACAGTATTATTAGCACCAGCAACCACCGACATGACAGCCTCGGCTGGGGCGGGTTGAGATCAACATTTATGTTCATTGTTGGCTTTGCTTAGAGTTTTGGACTCTCGTACATGTATTAAAATAAAATTACTGTCCTAAATACCATGTTTGTTAGCTAAGGAATAAGTGATTCAAATAAACCTGGGCATTACTAATTACACCAAATACACACTATTAGTCTTTAGACACTCACTCTTTTGTTTTCATTTGTTTCTTTGCATCTAATAAACACTGACAGCTAATTAGTAGTACCCAGGTTTATTGGAATCACTCTAAGGACAGTAATTTTATTTAACAAATAGAACAGCTTCAACCATGCTCCAATCAGTAATAAAGCACGCAGGAAGTGACGAGAGCACGAAAGAAGTGTAGGGAGAAACACGAGCCATAGGCGACTTCCTGCATGCTTTATTATATATAGATCAAAAAAAGAACAATGGTTAAAAAATTGGCAAGAAATTTGAGGATTCTGTTGTGTTTTTGAATACAATTTTAGCGAGTGAAGTGCACATGCTACTGACGCCAGTTACGCCATCGAGCTCGCGCTGGGTTTGTTTTCTTCAGAATTTTGGTCTTTTCGAAAAATAGCATCATCAAACCATGCTCCGTTCTCTGATAAAGCACATGTAGTTTACAGCCAATCAGAGTGCGTGGACTGCGGTGTTCGGCAATATTTATTGTGGTGTTGCGGTGAAAAAAATTAAACATTGCGGTGTTGCGGTGATCGTAAATCCTGCAGGATGCGGTGTTTGTGTTTCTAAACCTACGGTGTTCGGTGAAGCGATATATTACTTGCGAAGTTGCGGTGTCAAACCCTTTTCAGAAAAGATTTTCGTTTTGGTCAGTTTTTGTTAGATGTGGTGTTTTCGATTTTTTGTTGCGGTGTTGCGGTGTTCAGAACCCCCCAATGTCCCCCTCCTATTGTGCTCCGTACACAAAGGGGGAACTTACCTTGTGATTTAGTTTGATCAAGCACTGTGACAGTTGATAAATATGACTTTCCACTCCACCCATATTTGGATAGAAAAAGTCTGACACCATACTGGAATAAAGATACATGTTTGTCATTGAATTATACTGTTAATCAATTTAAATAGATATTTTTTGGATTTGTTAATTTATTATTATTTATTCCACAAGCTGTATAAATAAAGGTTTAATACAGGCCCATAGCAGGGGGAGGGGCCAGGGGGACCTGTCCCCCAATAATTTTCATTTTTGGTTGTTGTGTTTATAACATTAATATACTGAATAGCATACACCTGTTTTCATAAACGTGGTCCATTTACAAAATACAAAATAGTAAATAGTAAAAAGGAATTAATTAGAGAAACAAAAGAAATTCAATCACGCGGAACTGTGGCTCATTGTTTCTCTAATTAATTCCTTTCTACTATTTACTATTTTGTATTTTGTAAATGGACGTTTTTGAAAACAGGCACGTCTACAGTGTATATATATATATACACATATTAAGTTGCTATATGGTATGCTCTGAATCTACATGTAGCTGTCACTGATCCCATAAAATCAGTATTAAAATGTGTAAGTGACGGTCTTGACACAGTTCGAGAAATAGAAAAACTGGTTAAGAAATCCCCTCAAAGAAATGCAAAATTGGATAAAATCCGAACTGACACTGAAAATGAATCCAAATTAATTAACGTTCATGGCCCCGGCATGCTGTGTCACCTGCATGCATGCATGTACATACAATTGTACCACTGAGTACATGTAGCTAGGTGGACTGTGCGTGGCACAGGAACAGGACTGACAAGCTAGGTTAACAAGTTTATGGGGCAAAATGAAAACAGAAAGCAGTTGTTTGGATGATGTAGTGCAAACGATATATGCCCCGAAAGTTTCTGTCAAAGTCAACTCTAACAGCCAGTTAGGTGAACGGAACTGTTAGCGTACTTAGGTTCATTGATCCACTGTGCAACAATGAAGGCAGGAGGTCTACCGGTCTACCCTATACCTCGAAATTTGTCGGGGAACACCGTCCTAGGAGCTCGCGCCTTCGCCGCTCATCAGATTATGCCCCTCAATTAATTTTGCCCTTGCTGGGCCTGTATTATTATTATTATTTGTGATGCAAAGTTGAAGCAAGAAATATTTACCATATCCGCCATTGAATAGTATTTTAGATTGTGTATGCGCTGACCACAAGGAATGATTGCTCATAATCATTAATGACCGTGATGCTGTGACCGTAGTCATACGCAAACTCCTCTATTACTTTCACCAGCGAAAAAACATATAAATGTGTTCAGAACACGCTAATAATAATATTAATAATAATGAGGATTTTGGAATTATTAATTTTCGATATTACACCACAGGAAGCCCAACCTCAGTGATTCGATCAGCGAAAATTGTAAATATATATTTTTGCTTTGCTTCAGATAAATGACATTAGTAGGATAGAATACTACTGTTCAATCATGGTTATATCGGTTACTAATACAACAGCAAAGACTGTAATGTGTGTTTTAAGTGTGCTTTCGATATTTTCGTTGTCTTCGTTGTATTTGTACTTCCTTTCAAGATGGCTGCCATCTTTCAATGATCAAACAAACAACAGTGAACACTCGAATCGTTCGGTCAACCAGAGGTGAGTATGGCTCGTGTTGTTGTTGATTGCCCCATGTCAAGCATACATCTGTACAATGTATTTTCAAAATAAAAGAGCAATTCTCAGCAGGCCTGAGGCCTGACCCCCCTGGCTCCCCCAGCAATAATTAAGCTTAAATAATTCATTCAACCATTGTTGAAATTAATAACTCTTCATATTACCCAGACAAATTATCACCATACAAAAATAATACTCTTTTTAATCTAAGCTATAATAGCAAGAGACTAATTATAATACATGTACATGACCATTATTAATCTTGCCGCGCAGGAAGTCAATATAAGCTTATACATGTATATATTGTTTAACACCTGGCCCAGGACAATTTATAGCGTATTTATCCTATATGCCCTTGGAAATATGCTTTATATAATTACAATGAAACAAATACAAACTTACAGCTAGAGTGATTATAACAATAAAAACCTCAAGAATATATTTATTTTATAAGTGGTGAACTCATAAATCTTTAATCGGATATACTTGTAAAGCAGCATAGCTATACTAGAAGTTTAAATATATGAGATGGTTACGGGTCCAGTTTGTTTTAATTGGAATTTCCTTACAACAAAGAATTGAAGTGGTCAGGTGGGATGGAAGTGGTGATTAATATAATCAATGCAATTGAATATCCTAGCTGTATGTTTATTAATAACAAGTTATAACTTACAGCACGTTCTTATTTACAGCAGTGAACTAACTTTCCCAAGCAGTTTAGAGGAATTAAAGACCTTGGCTGTCATACTCAAGCAGTATAAGAAGGACAATATCAGTTATGTCGTGCAGCTTTTCTGTAGTGCTTATCTTTATAAACAAACTTTTGCTATACCAGGCTCTGTCTTTATGGTAAGGGACAGTTATGGATGGAATAATGTGGCTTCTAAATACATATGGTTTGAAACATAGTTAATAGAGGGGAGGGGATGGGGGAGAGGGGAGTAGGGAGAGCCTGCAACCAGCCTTGTAATATTTGAATTCAGTCCACTTTTCACACCTTGTTGCCCCCAACAAAGCTGGTTGCAGGCACTGCTTCCTCTCCCCTGGCCAGACTCCTCTTCCCCCTCCCCTCCCAAACCCCCGGCATCCCCCCAAATCGGAGGGTCGCATCATAGGCTTCTAATGAAGCAACACATCCTTCCTGTTGGCCCACATTTTGCATGATCACCTGGTCCCAGCATCTGAGACATCAAGTTGTCAGTGATTTCTGTGAACATTTTAAGCACATGGATTATTAACCAAGCAAAGGTATGCACTATCTCTGCATCCTAATGGACTTTTAAAACTGTGCTATTTTTCATTTTAAAGTTATATAATTAAATATATAGTAATTTTTAAAACGATTATGATACATTTAATTAGTGTTCGTTTTCCAGACATGTTTCGACGTACGTATCATAATCGTTTTAAAAATTACTATTTCTTTATAATTGCACCGACCATTTGGATATATCAAATAGTATTTTTTCTTATACCTTTAAAATATTTAAAAATATGTTCTAATAATATCTTGCACATTATTACATGAACATGGTGATATCAGACCAACATCCTAATCTGACAAACACTGTGAGACAATTAAAAGTGACAATTATATTTTCATTATTACACTATGTTCTATATGTAATAGATACAATATGAGCAGCTGTACTGTATGGGAATTATAATGTTGAGCCACAGGCAAGACATGGTAATTCCCCTACAGTGCAGTTGCAAATATTGTATCGGACTTATCATATGTACAGGTTCTACTATCTATAATTTTCAAAATAGTAAGATTGGCCGAGAAAATCAAAGTTACTGTCTATGCAAATGAAGACGATTTTGTTTTAATACAAGCTCTTCCACGGCTATGATTTCTATTGTGTTTCCCTCATGAATTATTAATGAATATGATAAGTCATCACTACAGAGTTATTGCTACATCACATGTAGTTTGATCATTTACTAATGCAACCACCTGAGATGAATATCTTGAATAATAGTTTGCAATTAGAATGTACACATCAAAGAAGCCGCATTTGACAGTTTGATGATTTCATGATTGATGGTCTATTGCAAACTTACCAGTTGTGACTTTCATTTCAAGTTACTGCAAAGTAATGCACAGTGATAGAGTCGTTTTCATTTGAGTGGGAAACCTATGGCACGGAGTTACGGTCACGGTACGGAATCGGAATCGAAGACATTCTATTCAACCAATCACAGCACACGTAAAATCATTGCTCAACCAATCAGAATGCTTGGATACCGTACGATCACAGCATGTATGGTACCATCACCGCACGACACGAACCGTACCGTAACTACTTCACACTCATACGAAAATTATTCTAATGTAAAGCCAGTGTCTGTCCAGAGAAAGTGAGCTATATTGACTTAAATTTGCTGTTACAACAGAATCTTCTAGCAGGTGCTGTGTTTGGAATATGGGTGGCATTCCCGTTGACATGCTTGCTGACTGCTTGTGGAGCAACATTTTGTTATCTACTGTCAAGAAGGTTTGGTAAGGTGCTTTTATTGCAGTATTTCCCGGACAAGGTTGACTTCCTACAAAAAAAGGTAATCATTTTTATGTGCATAATTTGCATGTGATTTGTGCATGTATTGTTGTGGCTGATGTTGATTTTAGCTGTGCATGTAGCAAGCATTTTTGTTTTAGGCCAAACAGAAGTTTTTATCGTTTTTTTGGCCGCACGAAAGAATTGGGGCGAGAGCAAAAAGGGGAAGGAGGGAGAGGGGTTGGCCCACCTTTCGCGTGGCCTAAAAACAAAATTTAAAAACTTCCACACGGCCTAAAAAAGCGCTTGCTACACAGGCTACTGTACGTGTAGCTACAAGTACAACTCCATTACTTTGGACTTTAATAAAGTATTATAACAATTCTCTTTCCATGCATCACTCTTTAGGTTCACAAAAACCTTGACAGATTGTTTTTCTTTCTACTTTCCCTGCGATTGTTCCCCATGTCTCCAAACTGGTTCCTCAACATGGCATCACCAGTGCTGGATATCCCATTGCTGCAGTTCTTTTTCTCTGTTTTAATAGGTAATAAACTGGCCATGAAAAGTTCAAAACAATATGTCGACCTACAATATTCCAGTTTCGAGTTCTTTAAACACTGCTGTACTCCTTGACAAAAGACACGTTTGCACAGCCCTAGCCTGCATAGCAAGCGTTTTTTAGGCCACACGGAAGAGTTTTCGTTTTTTAACTTCTGCACGGCCTAAAAACCGAAAACACTTCCGTGTGGCCTAAAAAACGCTTGCTACGCAGGCTAGCTTAGCCCAAAAATTATGCATAAAATTAAATTCTTAAATTATGCACAAATACCAACGACAACGCGAAAAAGTGTTGACATTCAACAATGGAAACCATTTTTAATTGCACAAGTTATTCTCTGGATTGAAGCTAGGGCTGAGCAAATGCGTCTTTTGTCAAGGATTACAGCAGTGTCTAACCAACTCGAAACTGGAGTATTGTAGGTCGATTCGGTCACAGTAATCCACTCACCCTCTCAATCAATAATAATAGAACTGATCGTCCCTTATGACTATTCATATGAACCTCACTACTGAAGGACTTGTCTTCAACATACATGATGAAACTTAGGGACTTGTCAGAAATTAACAGGGGGGAGGTGGATATTTTAAATTGAGCGTTGAAAATGTTGTGACCCTCCCCTAGCGATGGAAATGAAATATCCTGACCCTCCCCTTGGGCTTGGCCTAAAATACCAAAATACTCGCTTTGCACTGCCTATTTTTTCATAACCCTCCCTTTTCAGGGGCTCATAAAGTTATGTCCCTCCCCCATTTCCCCCCTGCTAATTTCTGACAAGTCCCTTATTTGATGTTTTTGTTGCAGGTCTAATGCCATACAATTTCTTATGTTGCCAAACTGGTTGTTTACTGTCGCAGCTAAACTCCATCAGTGACATTCTTACTACATCTGTCATTATGAAGTTTGCAACCATAGCACTAATAGCTGTGTTACCAGCATTTGTAATGAAACGATTAAATAAAAATTATGCTAATGAACATGAAGAGCAGAAAATTAAATGAATATATATGTGAACATTTTAAACTGTAATAAAATATCCAAAACACTTTCAAAATATGAGGAATCTTCATGTAATAATTTATATCAAACACAATCCAATATCCAACACTGAGAAGGGGGTTGAAGAAGACGAGGTGCAGCCGATTTGTTTTAACCCTTTGACTCCCAGAGATTTTTGAGGTTATTACACAGGCAGCCCAACGATTGCTTCTCAGGTAACCTGAGTATCCTGCCCAATTGGGGAGGGGAAAAGGGGAGAGGGAGGGGGATATCTCCCTCTTCCTCCCTTCTCCCTCCTTCCCTTTTTTTTCTCTCCCCCTTCTTCGCCTTTCCCTAAGAAGAGCCTGATACTCAGAGTACTTCTCAGGCTACTAAATAAAAATATATTTGCATCTTTTATTGAAGGATTTACTGTGATTAAGCGCACACATAATACTTAATGTTGGGTTCCCTGTGCATAAAAGTGTATAATATTGGGCTCCCTGTGCGTATCTTGCAACACATGCCTGCATCTGCCTGCATCTATAGTTGTTGTAGTGGCTAGCGTAAAAAAACAAGTTATATGTATGTATGTATCTGTGTGGGTGCATCTTGCGGGATGCACACAGGGAACCCAACATAAAACGTTACTAAGCACAGGAAGCCCAACAATACGTAGTGCGCGAGCCCTCTACCACAGGAAACCCATCAAACAAGACGCAAATATAGTTTTATTTATTATTAAGTAACCTCAGAAGCAATCGTTGGTCTGTCTGTGTGTTTTAGCGATTTTCTGAACCTAAACACGGTTTCATTCCATAAAAGTGGTTTCCATGGAAATCTTGACAGTTCTAAAGCATCGAGAGCTGAAGTTCTCACGTGATCTTTCTTTCGTCGCTGCTTCTCCTCTATGGGTCACCATTTATTATTATTTAACCAATTTTGTGTGATTTATTTTGTCTCAAATAACCATTAAAACCGGCGTATAGTATCAAAATGGCATTTCTGGTTACTGAAACTTCTAATTCTACTGTATCTCTCAATGCACAAGTTCTTATTTCAGTATCAATCAAATAAAAATAGAGTCGTTTTCGTATGAGTGGGAAGTAGTTACCGGGTACGGTTTGTGCCGTGTGGTGACGGTATCGCGCCATCATCTTGCAGTATCCAAGCATTCTGGTTGGTTGAGCAATGATTTCGCGCGCTGGGATTGGTTAAATACAATGTGTTCGATTCCGTACCGTGACCGTAACTCCGTACCGTAGGTTTCCCACTCATACGAAAACGACTCTATTGGCGACAGTCACCCAGCTAGTTATTTGATATAACCATAATAAAGAAGTCTTTGGAAAAATTAATTCATATAAGCAATCTATTGTCTTCATCTTCATCTGATTATTTCAAATAACCAATATTTTCTTTACATTTGACAACCTTTTATGGCAGCCACTTAGTGTAAATGTATTATTCGGGCTTCCTGTGGAAGGCCCAAGTCTAAAAATGCAGGCCGTTCCGTCATCTTTGAACTCAAACGTGAAAGTAGCTTCTAATGCGCATGCGCTGAGGTGACCCAACGAACACACGCATGAGAAGAAAGCGATTTAGATAATAATAGAATACTATAATAGGTCTCCCCTCCCCGCCCATAGGTCTCCCCTCCCGCCCCATAGGTCTCCCCTCCCCCTCCCCGCCCATAGGTCTCCCCTCCCATAGGTCTCCCCTCCCCGCCCATAGGTCTCCCCCCGCCCATAGGTCTCCCCCCCCTCCCGCCCATATAGGTCTCCCCTCCCCGCCCATAGGTCTCCCCTCCCCGCCCATAGGTCTCCCCCCCCTCCCCCTAGGTCTCCCCTCCCCGCCCCCTAGGTCTCCCCTCCCCGCCCATAGGTTTCCCCTCCCCGCCCATAGGTCTCCCCTCCCCGCCCATAGGTCTCCCCTCCCCGTCCATAGGTCTCCCCTCTCCCCGCCCATAGGTCTCCCCTCCCCGCCCATAGGTCTCCCCTCCCCGCCCATAGGTCTCCCCTCCCCGCCCATAGGTCTCCCCTCCCCGCCCATAGGTCTCCCCTCCCCGCCCATAGGTCTCCCCTCCCCGCCCATAGGTCTCCCCTCCCCGCCCATAGGTCTCCCCTCTCCCCCGCCCATAGGTCTCCCCTCCCCGCCCATAGGTCTCCCCTCCCCGCCCATAGGTCTCCCCTCCCCGCCCATAGGTCTCCCCTCCCCGCCCATAGGTCTCCCCTCCCCTCCCATAGGTTCTCCCCTCCCCGCCCATAGGTCTCCCCTCCCCGCCCATAGGTCTCCCCTCCCCGCCCATAGGTCTCCCCTCCCCGCCCATAGGTCTCCCCTCCCCGCCCATAGGTCTCCCCTCCCCGCCCAGGGTCTCCCCTCCCCGCCCACAGGTCTCCCCCCCACAGGTCTCCCCTCCCCGCCCATAGGTCTCCCCTCCCCGCCCATAGGTCTCCCCTCCCCCCTCCCATAGGTCTCCCCTCCCCGCCCATAGGTTCTCCCCTCCCCGCCCATAGGTCTCCCCCTCCCCGCCCATAGGTCTCCCCTCCCCGCCCATAGGTCTCCCCTCCCCGTCCCCATAGGTCTCCCCTCCCCGCCCATAGGTCTCCCCTCCCCCCCCCCGCCCATAGGTCTCCCCTCCCCGCCCATAGGTCTCCCCTCCCCGCCCATAGGTCTCCCCTCCCCGCCCATAGGTCTCCCCTCCCCGCCCATAGGTTCTCCCCTCCCCGCCCATAGGTCTCCCCTCCCCGCCCATAGGTCTCCCCCCCCCCCGGTCCCCCGCCCATAGGTCTCCCCTCCCCGCCCATAGGTCTCCCCTCCCCGCCCATAGGTCTCCCCTCCCCGCCCATAGGTCTCCCCTCCCCGCCCATAGGTCTCCCCTCCCCGCCCATAGGTCTCCCCTCCCCGCCCATAGGTCTCCCCTCCCCGCCCATAGGTCTCCCCTCCCCGCCCATAGGTCTCCCCTCCCCGCCCATAGGTCCCCCCCCCTCCCCTCCCCCCATAGGTCTCCCCCCCCGCCCATAGGTCTCCCCTCCCCCCGCCCATAGGTCTCCCCTCCCCGCCCATAGGTCTCCCCTCCCCCCCCCCATAGGTTTCCCCTCCCCGCCCATAGGTCTCCCCTCCCCGCCCATAGGTCTCCCCTCCCCACCCCTAGGTCTCCCCTCCCCGTCCATAGGTCTCCCCTCCCATAGGTTTCCCCTCCCCGCCCATAGGTCTCCCCTCCCCGCCCATAGGTCTCCCCTCCCCGCCCATAGGTCTCCCCTCCCCGTCCATAGGTCTCCCCTCCCCGCCCATAGGTCTCCCCTCCCCCCCGCCCCCCTCCCCGCCCATAGGTCTCCCCTCCCTCCCCTCCCCGCCCATAGGTCTCCCCTCCCCGCCCATAGGTCTCCCCTCCCCGCCCATAGGTCTCCCCTCCCCGCCCATAGGTCTCCCCTCCCCGCCCATAGGTTCTCCCCTCCCCCGCCCATCCTCCCCTCCCCGCCCATAGGTCTCCCCTCCCCGCCCATAGGTCTCCCCTCCCCGCCCATAGGTCTCCCCTCCCCGCCCATAGGTCTCCCCTCCCCCCGCCCATAGGTCTCCCCTCCCCGCCCATAGGTTCTCCCCTCCCCGCCCATAGGTTCTCCCCTCCCCGCCCATAGGTCCCCCTCCCCGCCCATAGGTCTCCCTCCCCCCCCTCCCCGCCCATAGGTCTCCCCTCCCCGCCCATAGGTCCCCTCCCCGCCCATCCCCCCCCCGCCCATAGGTCTCCCCTCCCCGCCCATAGGTCTCCCCTCCCCGCCCATAGGTCTCCCCTCCCCGCCCATAGGTCTCCCCTCCCCGCCCATAGGTCTCCCCTCCCCGCCCATAGGTCTCCCCTCCCCGCCCATAGGTCTCCCCTCCCCGCCCATAGGTCTCCCCTCCCCGCCCATAGGTCTCCCCCCCCATAGGTCTCCCCCGCCCCGCCCATAGGTCTCCCCTCCCCTCCCCTCCCCCCATAGGTCTCCCCGCCCTCCCCCCCCGCCCATAGGTCTCCCCTCCCCGCCCATAGGTCTCCCCTCCCCCGCCCATAGGTCTCCCCTCCCCCCCGCCCATAGGTCTCCCCTCCCCCCCATAGGTCTCCCCTCCCCGCCCATAGGTCTCCCCTCCCCGCCCATAGGTCTCCCCTCCCCGCCCATAGGTCTCCCCTCCCCGCCCATAGGTCTCCCCTCCCCGCCCATAGGTCTCCCCTCCCCGCCCATAGGTCCCCCTCCCCGCCCATAGGTCTCCCCTCCCCGCCCATAGGTCTCCCCTCCCCGCCCATAGGTCTCCCCTCCCCGCCCATAGGTCTCCCCTCCCCGCCCATAGGTCTCCCCTCCCCCCCCATAGGTCCCCTCCCCGCCCATAGGTCCCCCTCCCCGCCCATCCCCCTCCCCGCCCATAGGTCTCCCCTCCCCGCCCATAGGTCTCCCCCCCGCCCCGGTCCCCTCCCCGCCCATAGGTCTCCCCTCCCCGCCCATAGGTCCCCTCCCCCCCCATAGGTCTCCCCGCCCATAGGTCTCCCCTCCCCGCCCATAGGTCTCCCCTCCCCCCATAGGTCTCCCCTCCCCGCCCATAGGTCTCCCCCCCCCCATAGGTCTAGGTCTCCCCTCCCATAGGTCTCCCATAGGTTTCCCCTCCCCGCCCATAGGTCCCCCCCCCCGCCCATAGGTCTCCCCTCCCCGCCCATAGGTCTCCCCTCCCCGCCCATAGGTCTCCCCTCCCCGTCCATAGGTCTCCCCTCCCCGCCCATAGGTCTCCCCTCCCCGCCCATAGGTTCTCCCCTCCCCGCCCATAGGTCTCCCCTCCCCGCCCATAGGTCTCCCTCCCCGCCCATAGGTCTCCCCTCCCCTCCCCTCCCATAGGTCTCCCCTCCCCGCCCATAGGTCTCCCCCCCCGCCCATAGGTCTCCCCTCCCCGCCCATAGGTCTCCCCTCCCCGCCCATAGTAGGTCTCCCCTCCCCGCCCATAGGTCTCCCCTCCCCGCCCATAGGTCTCCCCTCCCCGCCCATAGGTCTCCCCTCCCCGCCCATAGGTCTCCCCTCCCCCGCGCCCATAGGTTCTCCCCTCCCCGCCCATAGGTTCTCCCCTCCCCGCCCATAGGTCTCCCCTCCCCGCCCATAGGTCTCCCCTCCCCCCCATAGCCCATAGGTCTCCCCTCCCCGCCCATAGGTCTCCCCTCCCCGCCCATAGGTCTCCCCCATCCCCCATAGCCCATAGGTCTCCCCCCCCGCCCATAGGTCTCCCCTCCCCGCCCATAGGTCTCCCCTCCCCGCCCATAGGTCTCCCCTCCCCCCTCCCCGCCCATAGGTCTCCCCTCCCCGCCCATAGGTCTCCCCTCCCCGCCCATAGGTCTCCCCTCCCCGCCCATAGGTCTCCCCTCCCCGCCCATAGGTCTCCCCTCCCCGCCCATAGGTCTCCCCTCCCCGCCCATAGGTCTCCCCTCCCCGCCCATAGGTCTCCCCTCCCCGCCCATAGGTCTCCCCTCCCCGCCCATAGGTCTCCCCTCCCCGCCCATAGGTCCCCCGCCCATAGGTCTCCCCTCCCCGCCCATAGGTCTCCCCTCCCCGCCCATAGGTCTCCCCGCCCATAGGTCCCCGCCCATAGGTCTCCCCCCGCCCATAGGTCTCCCCCTCCCGCCCATAGGTCTCCCCTCCCCGCCCATAGGTCCCCTCCCCGCCCATCCCCCTCCCCGCCCAATAGGTCTCCCCTCCCCGCCCATAGGTCTCCCCTCCCCGCCCATAGGTCTCCCCTCCCCGCCCATAGGTCTCCCCTCCCCGCCCATAGGTCTCCCCCTCCCGCCCATAGGTCTCCCCTCCCCGCCCATAGGTCTCCCCTCCCCGCCCATAGGTCTCCCCTCCCCGGGTCTCCCCTCCCCGCCCATAGGTCCCCCCCGCCCATAGGTCTCCCCTCCCCGCCCATAGGTCTCCCCTCCCCGCCCATAGGTCTCCCCCCTCCCCGCCCAAAGGTCTCCCCTCCCCGCCCACAGGTCTCCCCTCCCCGCCCATAGGTCTCCCCTCCCCGCCCATAGGTCTCCCCTCCCCATAGCCCATAGTCTCCCCTCCCCCGTAGGTCTCCCCTCCCCCCTCCCATAGGTTCCCCCCCCGCCCATAGTCTCCCCTCCCCGTCTCCCCCCTCCCCGCCCATAGGTTCTCCCCCCCCCCATAGGTCTCTCCCCCCCCTCCCCGCCCATAGGTCTCCCCGCCCATAGGTCCCCCCCCCCGCCCATAGGTCCCCCCGCCCATAGGTCTCCCCTCCCCCTCCCATAGGTCTCCCCTCCCCGCCCATAGGTCTCCCCTCCCCCCATAGGTCCCCCTCCCCGCCCATAGGTCTCCCCCTCCCCTCCCATAGGTCTCCCCTCCCCTCCCATAGGTCTCCCCTCCCCCCGCCCATAGGTCCCTCTCCCCGCCCATAGGTCTTCTCCCCTCCCCGCCCAAACGTCAAGTCCCCTCCTCTCCCAGTCCAAACGTCAAGTCCCCTCCTCTCCCAGTCCAATCGTCAAGTCCCCTCCTCTCCCAGTCCAATCGTCAAGTCCCCTCCCTTCCCAGTCCAATCGTCAAGTTCCCTCCTCTCCCAGTCCAAATGTCAAGTCCCTTCTTCTCCCTGTCAAATCCCCTCCCCACAAAAATGAATCCATATCAAAATCCGCCTAAATAACTAAAGGTGAAAACTGAATCGATTTGAATAGTATAATAAAACTAATAGTATGATAATAGTATCACCTTTATACATGATAGATACATGATAGGCATTCATAAGAGAAGTTGTGATGAATATTGTCCATGCGATTGGAATACTATTACCTTTTTATGGTAGGTATATGTAAGACATGTTGTGATGAATACTGTCCATGCTATTTGAATAAGTACTATCACATTTATGCGTAATATACATCAGAGAAGTTGCGATGAATACTGACATTAGAGCAGACAACAACCATGACAGACAGACAGACAGACAGACAGACAGACAGACAGACAGACAGACAGACAGACAGACAGACAGACAGACAGACAGACAGACAGACAGACAGACAGATAGATAGATAGATAGATAGATAGAGACACGTTTATTTAAAATTAAATAAGAACAGCATGGTAGTCCAGTCAGTGGCTAGCAGCCTCTGATATCAAAAGGAGCCCTGCGACACATATACAATATACAGAGATAGTTACAGACATGAGAACAATGACACAATGTTACAATGACACATTATAGACATAGTGAACTAGAATGAATACTGACTACTACAACAGAGACAATTATGACTATGATGACATTAGACCAGACAACAACCATGACAGAGACAATATGTTACAATGACACATAGATGCTAATATGATGTTACAATGTGCACCACATGCATATCACAACTACATATAGCATCGCAACTGTCTTAATTAAGTTAAAGAACTGTATTAATGTATGTCTTAATTATGTTAATTAAAGAACTGTATTTATGTATATAGACTTGGAACTGAACTTTTGCTATTTTAGAAAAGTGGTCGCTTTGGAGAGGTGGTCGCTTAGGAGAGTGGTCGCAACCAGAGGTTCAACTGCATAAGATAATATCGAAGACAATATCAAAGTATTGACACAGTGTGTTATTGTCTGCAATGATCCTTACAAGTTTAGTCTTATATTTATGGTATTCTTGCAATCAGTGTAAAGAGTGATTTAATATTATATTAATTAATCATTTATATTACTGTCATTCCCTGATTATGTATATAATTGATATTAAATCAATGTTCCCATGAATGTTTGTTGAACTGTTATTTCTTTACGGTATCATCTTAAAGATATTAGTTTAACTTTTAACGTTTACTGTGATCATCAAATTACATGGATATCAGTGTCCACAAGGTCCCTGGATGCAACATATGTGTTAGAAAATCAGTTCCCTTTCACAATGATTTAATTATTGAAAGTCAAATATTACAAACTCATAGCAAGTTGCAAGTTGCAATAACAATATAGAAGACATTCAAAGTTCTCCTATGGGACAATGAAGTCTCTGGATAAGTTTGTGAGAAATTAAGTGCTATGAAAGCCCGCTGACTTCCCAGGATTCTTTCGAGTAAGAAAAAGATAGACTCCTCTGAATTAAGTGATAAGAATTTGCAAAACAGATTGTATGGGTGCTTTATTGTGTAGGTTATACATGTAGATTATCCAGACCATATAATAGTATTCATAGCCTGAGAAATGAGATAATAGTTGCTTGAACAATAATAATACTTTATACAAAATCATGAAAAGATGTCTAGATGTAGTAGCAAAATGGTTTCACTTTGTAATGGAAAAACAAAAGATTAAAAGACATATAATAAGTTCCAAACAGTAGCAATGGCATTGCTCGAAATGTAGGATCAACATTTGTGGAGATATTGTTGTTGTATTCATTATTAGAAATGGAACTTATTGACCAGGTACACGTGTATTGATGACTGGGATGATATTAAGTACCCAGTATTATTCTAGTAGTTTGAAAAGAATGCATCCAATATATATGTAAGACTAGTAAAAATACTTTCACAGAAAAACAGTAGTCTGAAATATCAATTCCAAAAATGAAGTGAAAGAAGATGAATGAGAGAACAACAAATGATCCAAACCACTTTCAATTGTCCATAGATACACATGATATGCCCATCGATAAACATGTTATGCCCATTTTTTCCCCAAGTGGTTGCTTTTTCGCTTGTGCTTTTAAAAAGTTTAAAATATAGCTGATTTTCTCAAAAAGCAAAACTGAAAGTTTTCTAATGGGTCGTTGCAAAGAAAGGAGGAATGAAACTCTTTGCCTTATTTTTTCCCTTTCACCCAAGAATGCTCAGCCAGGAAAATATTGGGTCAGAATTTACATTGATTGAAAGAAACTTGTGTTGACTTTCAAGAAAAAATTATTGTTTACAAATTAAGAAAGGAAACTCTTTTTCATCACTGTATATTATTGACCAGGCCCTGCTACAAGATGTTGAAACCTTTTATTACTTGGCGTGGACAGACGTATAGTCTTAAAATGTTTTTTCCACCGGCCGCGGGAAGCCAGTGAACATCGCTCGGTTCATTGTTGAAGAAAATAGACTATTTAGTTTGGAGGACTCGCCTGAATGATTATAGTTTCATGGTATTTGGCCAAGCAAGCGCTCAAAGTACTGTGTATACAATTTTTCAACAAATAGTACTGTCTTAGACTTAGAAGTGTTTACTTCTGAGTTCTCCTGGAAGTTCCTTGCAATTTCGGGCTGTCAAGCAGCCAAGAGTCTTACTCCATCTTTATCCCATACTTTCACAATAAGAATACTAGTATAGTGTTCGTGTTATTACTGAGTTGGTAAAAACTACAGTTGATGTCGTCATGTCGAGTGCCAGGCGATTCCAAATTCTGCATGCTCTATGGGTTACAAAGAATGGATGAATGAAACTCTTTGCCCTATTTTTTTCTTTTCACCCAAGAATGATCAGCCAATAAAATATTGGGTCAGTCTTTAGATTGATTGAAACTTGTGTTGACTTTCAAGAAAAATAATTGTTTACAAATTAAGAAAGGAAACTCTCTTTGATCAGTGTATATTATTGACCAGGCCCTGCTACAAGATGTTGAAACCTTTTATTACTTGGCATGGACAGACGTATAGTCTTAAAATGTTTTTTTTCACCGGCCGCGGGAAGCCAGTGAACATCGCTCGGTTCATTGTTGAAGAAAATATACTATTTAGTTTGGAGGACTCGCCTGAATGATTATAGTTTCATGGTATTTGGCCAAGCAAGCGCTCAAAGTACTGTGTATACAATTTTTCAACAAATAGTACTGTCTTAGACTTAGAAGTGTTTACTTCTGAGTTCTCCTGGAAGTTCCTTGCAATTTCGGGCTGTCAAGCAGCCAAGAGTCTTACTCCATCTTTATCCCATACTTTCACAATAAGAATACTAGTATAGTGTTCGTGTTATTACTGAGTTGGTAAAAACTACAGTTGATGTCGTCATGTCGAGTGCCAGGCGATTCCAAATTCTGCATGCTCTATGGGTTACAAAGAATGGATGAATGAAACTCTTTGCCCCTATTTTTTTCTTTTCACCCAAGAATGATCAGCCAATAAAATATTGGGTCAGTCTTTAGATTGATTGAAACTTGTGTTGACTTTCAAGAAAAAATAATTGTTTACAAATTAAGAAAGGAAACTCTCTTTGATCAGTGTATATTATTGACCAGGCCCTGCTACAAGATGTTGAAACCTTTTATTACTTGGCATGGACAGACGTATAGTCTTAAAATGTTTTTTTTCCACCGGCCGCGGGAAGCCAGTGAACATCGCTCGGTTCATTGTTGAAGAAAATATACTATTTAGTTTGGAGGACTCGCCTGAATGATTATAGTTTCATGGTATTTGGCCAAGCAAGCGCTCAAAGTACTGTGTATACAATTTTTCAACAAATAGTACTGTCTTAGACTTAGAAGTGTTTACTTCTGAGTTCTCCTGGAAGTTCCTTGCAATTTCGGGCTGTCAAGCAGCCAAGAGTCTTACTCCATCTTTATCCCATATTTTCACAATAAGAATACTAGTATAGTGTTCGTGTTATTACTGAGTTTGTAAAAACTACAGTTGATGTCGTCATGTCGAGTGCCAGGCGATTCCAAATTCTGCATGCTCTATGGGTTACAAAGAAAGGATGAATGAAACTATTTGCCTATTTTTTTCCCTTCACCCAAGAATGATCAGCCAATAAAATATTGGGTCAGTATTTAGATTGATTGAAACTTGTGTTGACTTTCAAGAAAAAATTATTGTTTACAAATTAAGAAAGGAAACTCTTTTTCATCAGTGTATATTATTGACCAGCCCCTGCTACAAGATGTTGAAAACTTTTATTACTTGGCATGGACAGACGTATAGTCTTAAAATGTTTTTTTTCCACCGGCCGCGGGAAGCCAGTGAACATCGCTCGGTTCATTGTTGAAGAAAATAGACTATTTAGTTTGGAGGACTCGCCTGAATGATTATAGTTTCATGGTATTTGGCCAAGCAAGCGCTCAAAGTACTGTGTATACAATTTTTCAACAAATAGTACTGTCTTAGACTTAGAAGTGTTTACTTCTGAGTTCTCCTGGAAGTTCCTTGCAATTTCGGGCTGTCAAGCAGCCAAGAGTCTTACTCCATCTTTATCCCATATTTTCACAATAAGAATACTAGTATAGTGTTCGTGTTATTACTGAGTTTGTAAAAACTACAGTTGATGTCGTCATGTCGAGTGCCAGGCGATTCCAAATTCTGCATGCTCTATGGGTTACAAAGAAAGGATGAATGAAACTATTTGCCTATTTTTTTTCCCCTTCACCCAAGAATGATCAGCCAATAAAATATTGGGTCAGTATTTAGATTGATTGAAAATTGTGTTGACTTTCAAGAAAAAAATTATTGTTTACAAATTAAGAAAGGAAACTCTTTTTCATCAGAGTATATTATTGACCAGGCCCTGCTACAAGATGTTGAAACCTTTTATTACTTGGCGTGGACAGACGTATAGTCTTAAAATGTTTTTTTCCACCGGCCGCGGGAAGCCAGTGAACATCGCTCGGTTCATTGTTGAAGAAAATAGACTATTTAGTTTGGTGGACTCGCCTGAATGATTATAGTTTCATGGTATTTGGCCAAGCAAGCGCTCAAAGTACTGTGTATACAATTTTTCAACAAATAGTACTGTCTTAGACTTAGAAGTGTTTACTTCTGAGTTCTCCTGGAAGTTCCTTGCAATTTCGGGCTGTCAAGCAGCCAAGAGTCTTACTCCATCTTTATCCCATATTTTCACAATAAGAATACTAGTATAGTGTTCGTGTTATTACTGAGTTTGTAAAAACTACAGTTGATGTCGTCATGCCGAGTGCCAGGCGATTCCAAATTCTGCATGCTCTATGGGTTACAAAGAAAGGATGAATGAAACTATTTGCCTATTTTTTTCCCTTCACCCAAGAATGATCAGCCAATAAAATATTGGGTCAGTATTTAGATTGATTGAAACTTGTGTTGACTTTCAAGAAAAATAATTGTTTACAAATTATGAAAGGAAACTCTCTTAAATCAGTGTATATTATTGACCAGGCCCTGCTACAAGATGTTGAAACCTTTTATTACTTGGCATGGACAGACACATAGTCTTAAAATGTTTTTTGTTCACGGCTGCAGGAAGCCAGTGAAGATCGGTCTGTTCGTTGTTGAAGAAAATAGACTATTTAGTTTGGAGGACTCGCCTGAATGATTATAGTTTCATGGTGTATACAATTTTTCAACAAATAGTACTGTCTTAGACTTAGAAGTGTTTACTTCTGAGTTCTCTGGGAAGTTCCTTGCAATTTCGGGCTGTCAAGCAGCCAAGAGTCTTACTCCATCTTTATCCCATACTTTCACAATAAGAATACTAGTATAGTGTTCGTGTTATTACTGAGTTTGTAAAAACTACAGTTGATGTCGTCATGTCGAGTGCCAGGCGATTCCAAATTCTGCATGCTCTATGGGTTACAAAGAAAGGATGAATGAAACTATTTGTCCTATTTTTTTCCTTTCACCCAAGAATAATCAGCCAGGAAAATATTGGGTTAGAATTTAGATTGATTGAAAGAAACTTGTGTTGACTTTCAAGAAAAAATTATTGTTTACAAATTAAGAAAGGAAACTCTTTTTCATCAGTGTATATTATTGACCAGGCCCTGCTACAAGATGTTGAAACCTTTTATTACTTGGCATGGACAGACGCATAGTCTTAAAATGTTTTTTTTTTTCCACTGGCCGCGGGAAGCAAGTGAACATCGCTCAGTTCGTTGTTGAAGAAAATAGACATCATCATTACTGGAATCTTTAGTACTATTGGTAGATACTTTATCTGTGGTTGTCGAGTACTGTCCATAGTGCTCCTGCAACACTTTCTGCAAAATCATCATTGGTTGAATATGTTTATCACTATTGGTAGATACTTCAGGTGTGGTACTACTTGTGTAGTGTACTTGGTAGTGCTGCAACTATTTCCGCAGCATCATCTTTGGTGGAATTGTTAGCATCGTTGGTAGATACTGTACTTCATCTGTGGTTGTGTAGAACTTGTGATGTTTCATGTAGGGATCGCCCTGATCACCATTTCAAATACATTTCATATTTTTTGCATTGCATAGCATTTTTCATTTCATAAACAACAATATATAAACAATATTGGTTTAAGATGATTACTTGTTACAAAGAAATATTAAATAACTAGCATTTGAAGCCAAAAGCTGAGTGTTGAACATTGTCTTCTATGCCAATTGCTTTCTTTATAATTTTGCAATTAGCTTTAATTTAATTATGTTTAAAGAATGAAAATATTTACCTAGATGTTATACCATTAGAACTTCTCAAAAACATCCCCCCATAATTTTCAGTGAGATTAACAAAGTCAATGTCTTATTTGATTAGAATTATAGGCTATGGACATATGTTTATTGTAAGTAAGCATACAGCGATTTGCAAAAATTCTGTAAAAATCAATATCGATCGATATATCAATATATCAGGTGCATTGTGGGTAATTTTCACCATAAAATGGCTGAATAAGCCCTCTAAAGTTAATTTGTTTCAATTGTTTTTTCACATACATACTACAAAGGTTACTTGGGTTTAGATTCAGGCTTTATAATAGCTAAAAACAAAGAATTAGGATTATGCAAATTACTATATATCGATATATCGATATATTACATTTTACAGAATTTTTGCAAATCGCTGTATGTTTTCAATTAAGTTCAATGCGGAAATAATTTGCAAGAGTGTGTTTTTCCAAGAGTATCAAAATTGTACAAGCCTGTAGGGCGATCGAGTGCAAATCATTCCAAAATGAATGAGAAATCATCGCATGATTATCAATTAATAACATTCAGTGCAAATTAATCAGAAATGCTCTTAGCCAATCAGAATTGACAATATTTTCATGAATATTAATATAACAATTAAATTACAAAAAGTAATTACAGTCCGACCTCTATAAAGCTGACACTTATTAAGCGGCCACCCTCTATCAAGAGGTCAGTTTTCAAAGTCCCAAATTGAGTTTCACACATACAAACAATGGATTTGCTACCTCTATTAATTGGCCAGTTATCAAAGTCACAAGGGTGGCCACTTAATAGAGTTTGGACTGTATTACCCAAATAATAATAATAATAATAATTCATTAATATTATAATACAGTTCTTTACACATGTGATAGTAGTCATCTCAATATCTCAATACATATACATATTATATATTGTTTCTCATTCTCGTGTGTAACAGTGTGTGTCCTGGTTGTTGTCTGGTCTAATGTCATTATAGTCATTGTGTCAGGTTAGCCTGAGTGCTGATCGACAGTATTCATCACAACTTCTCTGATGTATATTACGCATAAAGGTGATAGTACTTATTCAAATAGCATGGACAGTATTCATCACAACATGTCTTACATATAGCTAATTGCATAATCATTGTCGGGTTGAAAATCATAAATCATAGAAGCTGAGGCCGCAAGGATGCATGGGAAATCAGTTCATGACCCACATTACATGCAGATATATTCAATGTTCTCGTAGTTTTGAAGGTACAATGTATATGAGCTATTTAACTAAGATGCTACAAGTCTGGATGAAAAGGTCGATGATTTGACGGTGTTATTTGAGAGTTTTAATTTCCCAGAATTCCTTGTGGTCATAGCGTTCATGATTTTCGACCCGACAACGATTATGCAATTAGCTATATACCTATCATAAAAAGGTAATAGTATTCCAATCGCATGGACAATATTCATCACAACTTCTCTTATGTAAAATGTATGCTATCATGTATAAAGGTCATAGTATTCCAACAGCATGGACAGTATTCAGCACAACTTGTCTTATATATTATGCCTATCGATTCAGTTTTCTACTTTCAGTATTTAATTATTGGACTCACATTTGTCAAAGTTTCAGTGAATAATCACAAAAAGGAAAATAAATAGACCATCCCTCTTTGTTTTTAAAGCCGCCATTTTGAAATGTTTGAGACCCGTGCCTTAACTATCCTGAGAATTTGGTTTTCAAATAGAATTAAGACTTCAAGAATATTTTAACAACCCCATTTATAAACAGGATCTCTGTCCTACGTTTTGAATTGCACATTAACCCCGATTAGCCTGATATTAGTTTTACATACTCAGTTAACATTGATCCTAAAAATTCCATACCTGATACCAGACGTTATTTACCATCAACTAGTCTTTACAGACATCGAATTGTCGATTGTACCGGTTTTTTTACCGAATATCTGCTCGTCTGTCAGTGGATCATGTCAGTCACTGAGTCAGCCTGCACATGCCAACACGTTATCACGTCAAGAAACGGTTCCAACAATTGACCTGAAAAAAATGAATAAAGAGAAATTATTGTTTCTACAGTAGTATAGAGCGAACATAAGTCCTTCAGTTCTGTCATTTTAGCAGTATTTCGAGTCTTTTCACCTTCAAAACGACGTCAAACACAACCCACAGCTTTGAAGAACTACATGTAGACGCCATGTTTCAACAATCACCCTGAAAAATAACATTATCAACTGAATAAAGAGAAATTATTGTTTCTACAGTAGTATAGAGCGAACATAAGTCCTTCAGTTCTGTCATTTTAGCAGTATTTCGAGTCTTTTCACCTTCAAAACGACGTCAAACAACATCTTTGAAGAACTACAGTAGACGCCATGTTTCAACAATCACCCTGAAAAATAACATTATCAACTGAATAAAGAGAAATTATTGTTTCTACAGTAGTATAGAGCGAACATAAGTCCTTCAGTTCTGTCATTTTCGCAGTATTTCGATCTTTTTACCTTCAAAACGACGTCAAACACGTCCCACAGCTTCGAAAAATCTTCCGACTTCACCTACAGTATTCACTTGTCACCTTCCATCACGTGCAACAACTGCCGCAAGGGATCATGGTCATTTTAATATACCACAGGAATCCCAACATTATTGGTTTATTTTCAGTACTGCTTTTCAGTACTATATTCCAGGAGCGTAGCGTGCTTTTTCCCCAATGTACGCACATAGCAATGAACGCCGAAGGCGTGAGCTTCTAGGGTGGTGATGGGGCATGCCTCCCTGAAAATTTAGAAATCTAGAAATCCCGAGGCGAAGCAGTTTTTTGGCATTTGTTTTGTTTTGAGACAATACTAACTACAATTATTGTTATACATGCCTACAATGACTGACTGCAAGGGAAAATTTATTGGGGACACAATCTGACGAGCGGCGAAGACGCGAGCTCGTAGGGCCGGGATGCGGGGCCGATGCTCGCATTTTGAGGCATAGGGTCTCCAAAATAGCATTTTCCTGCCTTCTGTGAGTAGTTTTCAGGAAGTTTAAACTGATTCAGCTGTGAAGATTTTGTCTTAGATTTCATGCTTTAAAAAAAAATTATGTTTCTTATTATATTTATATTTTAAGTATTTTAAATTGTACGTACGCTACGCCCCTGTATTCATTCTCTTACCCAGACCCTTCTCAGCTTTCTAGCGAAAAATCGAAGGCACTGTAGCCTGCGAACAGGCAGTCCAACCATTGTTTCTGAACCTACTTTAATATAATAAATAAAAGGATATTTGTATGCGCGCGTCTTTTTATGGGTTTCCTGTGATAGAGCGCGCGGGCTCCCTGTGAAGGGAGCTGCGAGCTTAGCTTCCTGATGAAGGGCTATGCCCGAAACAACTGTTAAAAATACATTTAATTTGACACTTTGAAGAAGTTTGTTACCATTATTCTATGTAACGTACCGTATTATGTTGGGCGCCCTGTGTGCGTCCCGCAAGATGGCGGGCACCCGCAGAGAGGGAGGTGTACAGGGATCCCAACATATATTTTCAGTGTCGGGCTTCCTGTGTCGTTCGTTTGCCAACATGGACGAGGAGAACTGGAGTTTCTCCAAAGTTATTGTGGAAGTTATATGGCTACAATCGGCTACAATGGAGCTATAGATGCAATCAGGGAAAGGGAGTTTGATACCCTGTTTCAGTCTGTCATTTAAACTTTCTCACTTATTACTCGGGCCCTTCCGAAGGAAGCCCGAGTTATAAAATGCGCTTTCTTTTATATTTTTCTTCGTAGTACACAGAATGCGAAGTATGTGATCGTATCGGTTCAAAAAATGCGAAGTATGTGATCGTATCGAGCTCCAAGATTACTCAGCAGATAAGAAAGCAAGCTACACTCTGTCCCAAAATATATGCGGGTTCCCATCGAGCGATTACTTGAAGCATCCTGGATATATTCGAATTCGAATTTCGACAGCAAATGAAATCCGAAATGAAAACTAAAACAGCCAAATAATAACGGAGAGCTTGGACCAAGCTAGGGAGCACGGCAGATACTGGGCTGCCTGTGGTGATGACGCGTTTTGCTAGCAAGCGTTTTGCGGTTTTTGATTATGCGCGCGCGGGCTCATCAGTAAATTGGGATTCCTGTGTTTCACGCAGACGTTTTTGCGGTTATCCACAATATGATAGCGCGGGCTCATAAACAAAGAAAACGTAACGTCAGTAATAAAATGACGGGGAGTGAAACTAAGATCATGTGATCGATTCTCAGCCAATCAGAGAAGAGAATCATGGAATTCCTTTGTAACATGCTCGTAACGTTACTTTTGGTCAGCAGTTAATCGATGACAGCTATCAAAACATTACTCTCCCTCCCCTCCCTTGAGAGTCTTTTCAGTTTTCAGCAAAACATTGAACATTTCTGAAATAAATTTTCCGTACGCGACATCAGCTTCCCGGCTTTTGATTCTGCGTTTGTTTTGAATCATGTTGTCTTTTGAACAGTTAAATGTACTTTCAGCAGCTACAGAAGGGTACAGCATTGTCATTTTGAGAAAGAAAGGAGTAGGAAAAGCATTTTTATTAAGGCAAATCTAGCCTGCGTTACATCCGAACTGGCAAATCATAAACGAGGAAACTGGAGAGAAAGGTCGAAAGTGTTTCCTGACAGCATCAACTGGACTTACATGCGGCGACCCACATCGACGGACGGTGTTACACTGTACAAAAAAATGAAATAAAGTGCAATTAAATACATGAAGGATACTTGAGCTTCACTACGAGGCGTCCAAAGATATTCACTTTCGCTGGACCATATATTTACAGACCTTACATGGTACACATTTCGTCGTCGCATCGTCGACATCCATGTTTTTCTCCCTACGAAACTCCTACGAAACTGTTCGTAAAACCGTCGGCCTCCATGTTTTGCTCCGTACGAAACCCAGGCTGTTCCTAGCAACGGCGATGTTCCTAGCAATCTGACGCGGATTCAGTCGAAAGGGTCTTACAAGTTTCACTCCCCGTCACTTTATTTAGGCAGCCATATTTATTCAGTATTGATGAATTGATGAGCCTGCGCGATCTTATTGTGGAAAACCTCAAAAACGTCAGCATTAGCCACATGGATCCCAATATACTGATGAGCCCGCGCGCGCAATAGTCAAAAACCGCAAAACGCGTCATCGCCACAGGCAGCCCAGTTTCTGCCGTGCTCCCTTGCTTGGACTGAATGAAATTCCTAGTTCTGAATGGACTTTACGATGAGCCTGCAGCGTGAAAAGCGTATAAATGGTAAACGAACACTGTCGTCACCGCCAGCATTTTTAATCAAGTCGTGAAGCGTGTTGTGTGACATAACGTATAATGCAGAAGAGAAATGATGTTGTATGGCGAAGGCAAGCCATCGATCACTTCCTTTTAAACACGATCATATAATCATTGTTTTACATGAGCAAGGTCAATGTACGAAATTCGGGATCAGTGCTTGCTGCATGACTGCCGTCACGCCGTGGTTTCAAAAACCCGTTTACAAGGTATCCAACAATAAAGTGAAACACATTTCTGAGAAATATAATGATTGAAGTTTATTTTATTCCATGTTTGAAACATTCAGAAGGAAAAGGAATCGTAAAAATCGTACTTCAAAACTTCATCAACGCCATGGACTGAGCAAGGTAAATGGACGAAATTTGGGCATAACTTCGAACGTAACACTTTTATGTATCCAACTTGCAGGAAAGAAACGCTCCTCTCACATATGTCACACCCGCCGTTCGTCATTGTGAAGGGTTTCGGACTGATTTTCGGACACATCGAAGGCATGAATTCCGAAATTTATAGGCAGAGACAGTAGCTTCGTAGCCTGATTTTCAGACGGCTCATGCATATGACACATGAGCCGTCTGAAAATCATTCGAGTTTCAAGATTACTCAGCAGATAATGAAGCTGTGCTTGCTGCATGACTGCCGTCACGCCGTGGTTTCAGAAACCCGTTTTTAAAAAGGTATCCGACAATAAAATGAAACACATTTCTGATAAATATATTGATAGATATAATCAAGAGCTTGATATAGTGACGGGGTATTCTAAAATTGCTCCCGTCACATCATAGTCTGAATCGACTGGATGTTTAAAAAATACGAAGTTCGGGAATGATTTTTGAGTCCTTTTATTTGACCGACTTTCCTCTGCGACAACGAAGAAACCAAAAACGTTATCAGAACCATCTGACCATGAATATCAACCTCAACTGGACGTTCCAAGTACGTCCTATGGACGTACGATTCGGAAATCTTTATCTATGCTCACCGACACATATACAGTAAACATAGTCTCCCTCGTCACGCAACTGTCAGTCATTGTCAGGTCCCTCGTCACGCAAGTGACATTGTCCTTGTCATAATGCCCGAGTGTACGCTCATTGAGCGTCTTGTCAAAATATAAAAGGCCCCTCACCCTATACACTATTTGTAAAAACATGTTTGGCAAGAATTAAAACAAAACATTTTTATTTGTTAATTAAAATTCAGGTGAAAAAGAGATGGGAAGACATGACTTCTCAAGTAAAAAAGAAAGAAAGAACGGCAAAGAACGAAGAAATCAGGAGAATCAGGACAACTGGAAATGGGGTTTTACCCGATGAGGTAATTTTTTTTCTGAATTGCAGGAATCTGATTCATATTGCAGGGTTTCAAGTGTCCCTAGAGTATCAAGAGATATGATAGCTATTATAATAATTTTGTTGGATGAACTTTTAAATTAAACAAGAGACACTAATACAATGATAAACACCAGTTGCAACCCAACAATAAATAAATAACATTTTGTCGGACAATAAATGTTTTTACTTTAAGATTGATAATCAAGATACTAACATGTCAATCTCTCAGTGAACTGATGTGACCAAAACATTGCAGACATCCTAGGTCCAGAAGCAATAAATGGAATTTCTGGAGGGATTGACACTTTTGCAAAAGGTAGTTTTCATCCTTTTTCATCCTTTATAAGTTTAGAAGTATATACTATAGTGTGCAAGCATTTAAACCATGTTTTCTATTGTTTCATTTTGATATTTATATACATGTAGCTAATTGTATAATCGTTGTCGGGTTGAAAATCATAAATCATAGAAGCTGAGACTGCAAGAATGGATGGGAAATCAGTTCATGAGCCACATTACATCCTTTATAAGTTTAGAATATGGCTGACACCATCAAGAAATTTAAAAGTGCTATTGTACGTGTCACTATATATTTTGTTAGGACAGTTGCCATGTCTACAATAAGTGGGCGTCCATATTAAGTGGGTGTCTGTAAAGCAGGGTTAATTCTATCAGTATTAAATTGACAATTTAGCAAGGATCAACCCTGAAAGGGACTGGTAACTTACATTTAGTATTAATGGTCCTCATTATTGACTTCTCTTTTTAGCTGGTTCAAGTTATAAAAGACCCTTCACTGCATGTACCATTGATCCTCAATCTTTGAGTGACACATGTTGGACTCATTTCTTTCTGAATTTCAGGTATGTCTAAGCCAACCATGCTAGAGTTAATGGGCTGACTGGCAGTCTTAACTAACAATAATAGGTTTACAAGAACATGAGATATGACATTTCTATCTAGTACATGTACATTAAGTTCATATACAGTATATACATGCATGTATACATGTATGATTATATGAAATGTAACTAGTTATTCCCTTACATATTACTGTCTTAGGGCATGAGGTCACACCCCGGGATCAGGGGGACCCCACCCCCCTGAGGGTGTGCATATATATATAAACACTATAGACAATTTTAATCACCTTAAGCGTTTCACAAAAAATGACTCTGGATACAATGTATGTTTGATAATAATAACAATAATAATAATATTTAAAGTTGAACTGTCTTTTTGTTCATTTCAATCAATTAACAATTTGAATTTAAATATTTTCTTTTTTTCAAAGGAGTCTAGTGAGTGCGCACGGAGATGACAGGCAAACAAACAGCGCGACGTCATTAAAAGGCACAAACTCTAGTGAGTGCGCACGGAGATGACAAGCAAACAAACAGCGCAACGTCATTAAAAGGCACAAACTCTAGTGAGTGCGCACGGAGATGACAAGGAAACAAACAGTGCAACGTCATCAAAGGCACAAACTCTAGTGAGTGCCCACGGAGATGACAAGCAAACAAACAGCGTAACGTCATTAAAAGGCACAAACTCTAGTGAGTGCGCACGTACATGACAAGCAAACAAACAGTGCAACGCCACATCAAAGGCACAAACTCTAGTGAGTGCACACGGAGATGACAAGCAAACAAACAGTGCAACGTCATCAAACGCACAAACTCTAGTGAGTGCGCACGGAGATGACAAGCAAACAAACAGTGCCACGTCATCAAAGGCACAAACTCTAGTGAGTGCGCACGGAGATGACAAGCAAACAAACAGTGCAACGTCATCAAAGGCACAAACTCTAGTGAGTGCGCACGGAGATGACAAGCAAACAAACAGTGCAACGTCATCAAAGGCACAAACTCTAGTGAGTGCGCACGTAGATGACAAGCAAACAAACAGTGCCACGTCATCAAAGGCACAAACTCTAGTGAGTGCGCACGTAGATGACAAGCAAACAAACAGTGCCACGTCATCAAAGGCACAAACTCTAGTGAGTGCGCACGGAGATGACAAGCAAACAAACAGTGCAACGCCACATCAAAGGCACAAACTCTAGTGAGTGCGCACGGAGATGACAAGCAAACAAACAGTGCAAATTAACGTCATCTAAGGCACAAACTCTAGTGAGTGCGCACATCAAAGGCACAAACTCTAGTGAGTGCGCACGGAGATGACAAGCAAACAAACAGTGCAACGTCATCAAAGGCACAAACTCTAGTGAGTGCCCACGGAGATGACAAGCAAACAAACAACGCAACGTCATTAAAAGGCACAAACTCTAGTGAGTGCGCACGTAGATGACAAGCAAACAAACAGTGCCACGTCATCAAAGGCACAAACTCTAGTGAGTGCGCACGTAGATGACAAGCAAACAAACAGTGCCACGTCATCAAAGGCACAAACTCTAGTGAGTGCGCACGGAGATGACAAGCAAACAAACAGTGCAACGTCATCAAAGGCACAAACTCTAGTGAGTGCCCACGGAGATGACAAGCAAACAAACAGCGCAACGTCATTAAAAGGCACAAACTCTAGTGAGGGCGCACGTAGATGACAAGCAACAAACAGTGCAAGTGCGTAGATCAAAGGCAACAAACTCTAGTGAGTGCCCACGGAGATGACAAGCAAACAAACAGCGCAACGTCATTAAAAGGCACAAACTCTAGTGAGTGCGCACGTAGATGACAAGCAAACAAACAGTGCAACGTCATCAAAGGCACAAACTCTAGTGAGTGCGCACGGAGATGACAAACAAACAAACAGTGCAACGTCATCAAAGGCACAAACTCTAGTGAGTGCGCACGGAGATGACTTCGTAGTACACTAAATGTGAAGAATGTGATCGTATCGGTCAGGAATGTCTGCTTCAGGGTTTCGATCATGCTCGAGAATCCATCGGTGCTCTTCGGCGTGGGCTCGAGCCCACGCCGAAGAGCACCGATGGATTCTCGAGCATGGGTTTCGATTGGCTGAAAACTGGGGCGATGATATCTCCTAATGAAGTAATTCTATGCTCAAACGGGTCAAGTGGTTCGCTCTTGGGTCATCGTTAAAACTCATCGTTCCACGACTACCGACTATACTAGAATTGCTGTGTAGAAGCTCGTGCTCATCAATCTTGAATATAATTACTCGGACACTTCCGGCGGAAGTCCGAGTTATAAAATGGGCCTTTGTTATTATTTTTATTTTTGTCATGGCCACAGAATGAAAAAAGAATGCGAAGAATGTGATCGTATCGGTCAGGAATGTCTGTTTAAGGGTTTCAATAACTGGGGCGATGATATCCGAACACGTAATGAAGTAATTCTATGCTCAAACGGGTCAAATAGTTCGCTCTTGTTTATTTTATAACCCTTCGATAAATTTTCTACGTCGACTTCAATGTTGAAGAAACCGAAACAAAATGACGGATGAAGAAAACAAGTTTCATCGAGTTCAAATATCCGTTCCGTTTGAGATCTTTTCATGTGTAAACTTCTAAAAACGTATTCGAAAATAAAAGATTGATAGTTTTTGAAGCTTTATGAGTGGTTTTCTTGATAGTTTGGGTTTTATTTGAGTGACTTTTTGAGCGCCGATTTTGACGTTTGTTCGTAGTTTAAGGATCGAAAAATTATAAAAATACATCAAATACCTGTCATATCGACGTTAAAATCCCCCAAAAGGGAAAAAGTACACCACATGTATGTTATACAATCTAATTTACCTACTAAAAATACATTACAGTCTTAAAAAAGTTCAGATAATTTCATTTTTCTCCAAAGTGGGGGATATCATCTCAAAACTGGGGGATATTACCTGACATCCGTCCAGTGAAATTGTACCACGTGACCCGTTTTAACCAATGGGCGCGCGCGAAAATTTATCGGTGGGTTATAATACCTGACATCCATCCAGTGAAATTGTACCACGCGGCCCGTTTTAAGCAATGGGCGCGCGCGAAAATTTACCGATGGGTTATAAGAGCTGATAGCCTACTAGTAGAGTAGCCAATCAGAGCGCTTGCTTGCTCATATCCAGTGGTAGTCTATATAATAATACACCTGTTTTCAAAAACGTTGTCCATTTACAAAATACAAAATAGTAAATAGTAGAAAGGAATTAATTAGAGAAACAAAAGAAATTCAATCATGCAAAACTCTGGCTCATTGTTTCTCTAATTAATTCCTTTTTACTATTTTGTATTTTGTAAAAGGACAACGTTTTTGAAAACGGGTGTATATAATATTATAACACAAGCTTGTGGTGCAATGCATGACGGCACCTGAAAACGGCTGCGGGGAGGCTGTAGTGATATACTAACAGAGTTATTACAAGTCATCGTTTCGACTAAATGTACTCTTCGTAAATAGTACATCTCAGTCCCATGCTTCCTGTTGATCTGCACGCGTGGGCTCGGAATGAAAGATGTATTGTATTGAAGGCCTGGGACGAGGTAAGGCGAGAGGGAACATAGGCAAAAACGAGTTGTGAGTGGAGGATAGGCTTAAGGTGATTCCCTTGAAATAGAAGCAAATCCTAGAATTTTCTATAACTTGGCATGGTGATACATTACGGTATTGAGTTTCAAAAAATGCACTAAAAACAGGGGGTCACCGCGCTTATTTTTGCGCTACACTGCTTTGAAATTATGGTATTTTAGGTCTTTCAGTCGAGTCTCGTGTGACATCGGGATCGGGTAAATAATTTTCCACAACTTAAAAGACAAACTATTAATAATGAACTAAAGTGGTTGCTATAGCTTTTGTATCTCTAGCCTACCGTCTGATAGTAAGAAAATGCTCGAATTTTGCATAGTTGTCGAAAAATAGAACAAAAAACACAATGTTCGAACCACCGAGTGTCTAAAAATCGATACTCCGTATGCTTTCATTCAATTTTTTTAATGTTTGAAATCCTAACTTTTTTTAATACTTTGCTATATACTAGAGAACTATAGTGTGATGAAAGTTATTGAATAAAAAATGGGGGTCACCGTGCTCGTTTTCGATTTATTTTGAGAAAACTTCAGTTACACTTGAAATATTTAACGATTTCCAATGGTCTCCAATGTGCGCGAGCTCGATGGCGTAAGTTAGCGCGCGCTCGTCAACTAAAATTTTATTCAGAATCGTGCGCAGTAGAGCGTGCGCAATGCAATTCAAGGGAATCACCTTAAGGTGCTCTCACCAAAAGTAGTCAATTAAACCAGCTAAAGTGTACAAGATTTATTTATAAATGTACATTATTGCACTTCATTGTTTTACAATTTCTGTGCAACTCGCCTGTGATTACTGCGATTCTCATTATTATGCGAACTCAGACATTTAAGGTGGTTCCCGCATAATGAATGACCGGTTTGCCGTATTTATTTAACTCGCTCGCTCCGCGTCAATATTGCTTGGATTTTATTGTGCTTAACACAAATACTAATTCAACTATTCTGCCTTTCGACGGTGTATTCAAAATTATCATTGTAAGCCGCGTTTGTGAATGCCAGCTGATATCCAAACGACACTATTTTCACTAAAACTGCTGCCAAGCGTTATTCCCAAGTACGATTTTTTTTAAACTTCGTGAACGGCCTTTTAAGGTCGCTAGTAATGTTCTGACGAGGTAAGAAAAAAATTGTTCGAGCCGAAATCACGTAACAACCGATTTGTCCAAATTTTGACAACAAAAATATGAATTGATGATTTCGGCTCGATCAATTTCCTTCTTACCTCGTCAGAACATTACTAGGGACCTTAAAAGGTCGTTCACGAAGTTTAAAAAAAATCGTACTTGGGAATAACGCTTGGCAGCAGTTTTAGTGAAAATAGTGTCGTTTGAATATCAGCTGGCATTCACAAACGCGGCTTACAATGATAATTTTGAATAAACCTTCCAAAAGCAGAATAGTTGAATTAGTATTTGTGTTAAGCATAATAAAATCCAAGCAATATTGACGCGGAGCGAGCGAGTTAAAAAATACGGCAAACCGGTCATTCATTATGCTGGAACCACCTTAAGCAGTTGGCTTGTAATTTGGTTTTTCGCTTCTGTCAATCAACATAAAAAAATCAGAAAACTTAAAAATAAAAGTCAGAAGACCCACCAAATGGAAACCAAATATGATTTTGAGCTAAATTATGGATCATTTGGTCGAAGAATGCATTTGGTATTGAATTTGTTTGAGTTTTGAGTTTGATTGACAGAAGCGAAAAACCAAGTTCCAGCCGACTGTTTGAATGTCTGAGTTCACGGCATAATACTGAGAACCGCAGTAATGCCAGTAGTGGATGGTATGTTGAACACAAAACGGTCATCTCTACTATTTGTCTTGTTATCCATCATGAGACAATAGGCTTAGCTGAGTCACGAACTCGTTTACCTCAGTAAATGTGTAAGTGTTAACACGCCCTACTTCGCGGCTTAGCTAAGAATATCCCTGGGAAAATAGTTCATTTGACGAGGCCTACGGGTTGTTTTGTCCAATTTACACGTGTCGTAAACTGAGAGTGTGGAATGTCACGTGAGATCGTGGATAGGCAAAAATGAATAAAAATCTTGGAGATCGCAAATACAAAACGTCCAACCTGCATTTAGTTCATTTGTGGCAAGACAAGACAAGTAGCAGAAAACTGCGGTTGCATCTGAAAGGCCCTAACTAAAGTGGACATAATACACCACAGGAAGCCCAACCATTTCTTTTTTTGTTCAAAATAAAGGTATTAGGTGCATCTTCCTTGACGGGCTTCCTGTGGTAGAGCGGGTGACATTTATATTATATTGGGTTTGGCATTACGCACGGAATTGTCTACATTTATGTTCAATACAGTATGTAGTCCAGTCTCGGACTCCATTTGTCCGCACAATATTCTGGAATATACAGTATGGTGACTGTCAACAGCTCGTCAGAAAAAATGCGTGCACAATGACATAATTTTAAAATAACATTAGCCACATAAATGGTTGTGCTGCCTGTGATGTCTAATGATGGTGTTAGCTTCTTGCAGAATCAATGAGTTCCTCACACGAGTTTCTTCGTGTACCTGTTTGGCATAGTCGCGAGGGATGATATTCTGGTGATATATCTATATTCTGTGAAAGAAAAAGTTCGTAATGTTTTGGTAGTTCTCGTTTCATTGTGAAATACCCAGGGCATGGACACTGCATGGCATACAAACAGCTTTAGACAGGTAATGCAAATCGGCCATCCATGTTGGTGCCCGATAACAAAGTATTCCTCATTAGCTTGTCTTGTTTGTACAACAGTCTAACACGGATTGATTGCAATAGCGCGGCAGCTTTATATATTTATTTATTACAGTATTCTCCAATGAAATAATAATATAAAAAGATAAATATACAATTATATTACTTACATTGTAAGCCCTAAATTGTCAAGGATTTAGAGGGCATAAATCACTCACAATTTCTATGTAGATTCTAAGAAAACCATTTGTAAAGTCAGGAAAACAGAGGGCTGAGGGCATTATAGGATATTTATGCCCGCAAGTGACGTCAATATAACATGCGCGCGAATGATGGTTTATGCAAATTAGCTGAATTTGCCGCAGGTTTACGTGACGTCATATTTCTGCAGCTGCTTCAAAATTAAAACAAGATGGCCAAAGGTGAAGTTGAGTTGAGTCTCTTCTTGGTAGATTTAGACTTTCTTTTGAACTAAATCCTTGATAATTTAGGGCTTAGGAAATATAAATGATATTAATGTGATCTTTTTTCGGGCATAATGGTTTATTTAGGCTCATGAAGTTCATTTATGCCCTCGCTGCGCTCGGTCATAAATAACCTTCATTGGGCCTAAATAAACCATTATGTCCTCGAAAGATCACATTAATGTTATAATAAATATACACTAAATAAATAAAATAAGAAAAAGAGAGGAGAGGTATTGTGATAAGTCGGTGAGTGAACGAAAATCAAAATCGACAGAGAGCGAACAGTGACCGACTTATGGAATCGGCAATAGTCTACTCACTTACCTTTTTAGGAACAAACCAACTGATGATTAGTAAAATAATCAAGTCAATGACAGCAAGTACACAGAATATTTTCCCTGCAACATTTCCACACTTGTACAACCTACAGTGACAGGAATTGAAACATTGGACGCTACAATTGGTTGATTACAATGAGAGAGAAATCATTTGAAAGCATTTGGAAATGCGCAGTTACAGTTAACTTCCTTTGACAATATGGAAAAATAACTCTCTCTAGACAGACAAGGCATCTTTGTATCATTCCTGCTACACTGTTTTATGTTCTCTTTTGGCCCCACACAAATATATGGCTTAGGCCTACAATCCTGGACAAAACCTGCTGTTACATATGGAAACTTAGCACGTACGTTAAGGTACCAGGGGACCTTCGTGACCACTGTTCATTGAGAGCCGCGTAGCGCGCTAACCACTCGTCCAACATGTATAAAAGTGTACATTTTCTTAAAGCTGAATAAGTGAAGATTCTAAATATGCTTGAGATTATTTCCTATTTTGTAAATATTTTTTATTGCACATTTTAGAAAATTTGACCGGCCTTGTTCAAAGAGTAGCATGCACGCGGGAATTCAATCGATTTCTAAACGGAAAGTGCCATTGTAATGAGCACACTCTGTTCTAAAAAAACGTGTCCGATTTCCGATTTCCGATAAACGCTCTTGTTGAGGAGATATTTGTTGTCAAAGTTCATTAATGTGTTTTTAAACGATTTACACATAAATCATCAAATAACTTTGAAACGAGGCAACGTATCAAAAATCGGAGACACAGTTTTTTAGAACAAAGTGTGCTCCTTACAATGGCACTTTCCGTTTAGAAATCGATTGGATTCCCGATTGGAAGGCCGGTCCAATTTTCTAAAATGTGCAATAACAAAAAAATATTTACAAAATAGGAAATAATATCAAGCATATGTAGAATCTGCATTTATTCAGCTTTAAGAAAATGTATACTTTCATACATGTTGGACGAGTGGTTAGCGCGCTGCGCGGCTTTCAGTGAACAGCGGTCACGAAGGTCCCCTGGTACCTTAAATTTTACAGATAAAGTTTTGTAATGGCGATGTTTCTCCACCCCCCCCCCCCCCCCCCACCCCTACACAATCTTGGTGTTACAATTTTTGTTGCAAGAGGGGGTCTTGGAGACAACATTGATTGGGAGGAGGGGGGTAGAGGGTCAATAGAACGGAATAAAATGCTAATTACTCGGGCCCAGGCCGCAGGCCGCCCGAGTTAGAAAATGCGTTTTTCGGTAGTAGTTTTTTTAGGCTCAAGAATGACGAAAGTATGCGACGTATTTAATCGTATCCGGAGTTTCAAGATTACTCCGCAGATTTGAAAAGATAAAGGAGACACAGGACTCAAGTAGATTATGAATCTTAGTTTTGAAAGCAGCTGTAGATCTTCAAGCTATTAAAAGGTCAGGATTCTAGTTCATCGTTCAATGACTAGAAGTGGTAAAAGGACTAGAAGCTCGCTTAAAATATATTTTTAAAAAAACAAACGCGAGGCCGTTATCGGAACCATCTGACCTATGCAACCTCAAGACGTATCATGTTCGTACTCACCGGACTAATAGTCTCCCTCGTCACTCAACTGTCACTGATTGTCATGACGTCAGAGAAATTATATTGTATTGAAGAAGATGTCCTTGTTTTATTCGACGTTCGAACCGTAACTCGAACCCGAACTCGATTCCAAACTCGACGTTTCGGGATCTGAAGCTAGAGAGGGGGCCTTTACACAAACTCATCAAAATCAAATCAATGGAACTCAAAGTCAAAAGGTAATCAAATGAACTCAAAGGCAAATCAAATGAACTCGACACATACATGTATATACATAGTCTCCCTCGTCACGCAACTGTCAGTCATTGTCAGGTCTCTCCTCGCGCAACTGACATTGTCCTTGTTCTTCAACCAACTGGCATTCATTTTCAAGTACTTCCTCGAACAACTGACATTTTCCTTTTCACAATGCCCGAGTGAACGCTCATTGAGCGTCTTGTTTAAAAAATGTTGTTCAATACATTGGACATGCAACAGCTCTTTTGCCCAGGATTGTAGTTCAAACGCCGTACTTTCCAAGAGCCGTTCTTCATTACTTCAAAAGAAGCAATCTCATTATCTATTGTTTGAAATGAGAACGGCTTATGATGAGCACGACGTCTGAACTAGGCCTAAGACGAGTTCATAATGACACATTTTATGTAAGTCATACCTTTGAAGCCTGACATTAAATGGCACATTTGGCAATTTTGACACTGTGTCATAAACCTAAACAATTAAAAATGCTCTGTGACTTGGGTATGAACATGACTTGTTTATATAGTAGTCTATTCTATTCTATTCTATTCTATTCTATTCTATTCTATAGCGCTACATAAATAAATTATACATAAATAAATAAAAATTATTATTATTATTATTATTATTATTATTATTATTATTATTATTATTATTATTATTATTATTATTATTATTATTATTATTATTATTTTGTATTCTAATATCATAGTATTTTTCTATCTCTCATTTGTATTATTATTATTATTTATTATTATTATTATTATTATTATTATTATTATTATTATATATTATTATTATTATTATTATTATTATTATTATTATTATTATTATTATTATTATTATTATTATTATTATTATTATTATTATTATTATTATTATTATATTATTATTATTATTATTATTCAAACCGCCATTATCCCCCGGATCGATGATTAAGAATGGGGAATAATTAAGATCCATTGTTCCAGCGGTTGGAACAATGGAAATTGATCCGGAGGGACAGAGACTGCCGAGAAGGTCGTCAGGGAGGGTGGGTGGAAAGAAGAAAAAAAACACCACAAAGCATAACACAAACATTTACGAAAGGGTAGGCCATGGTTGAAAAACCTGACCACCCCCTACCTCCCAGTACGTGCCAGGCTGAAACAACAGCTGTACCCACCCCGCCCACCCCCTTGTGTGCAGGCAGTGTCAGGCTCGATGTTCTTCATCACGCTGGTTTGGGCAACTAACAATATGCTAATGATATGAATCTCCTTATATAGTCTTGCATATCATTAAGTCATATCACAGAAGTCATAAGGAATTTTCGTAAGGAATTTTCATTAATAAACATAATTTTTCCTTTTTCCTTGGATCGATCGATACAGGACATTTTCAGCTCATCCCGGCTCAAAAGTAGTTACATTTGCCGATCGTTGGCGTTATTCTTTTTCCTAAACAGTTATCTACATTGTTTTGGAATAGGTGTATATCAATTGTTGTTATGTAAGCTTGTACCTTTTCTGTTCTCCTACACACATTCATCCATGTGTACATAGATTTGATTCGTTCATGGGCAGCCGATTCATCTACGACCTTTCCTGACCTGATACATAAGATAGCTTCATCTAAAGCCTGTACAAGGGCTGAAAAGATGATCAGAAATAAACCAAAATAAGTTAATAGACAGCACTATTTTAGGGCCACAAGTTTACCAGTTTACTCAAATACTGTCACGTGTCACCCTCTGTAAATAAAGTCTCCTTGTACCACGTGTACATTCTAGAACCAAAATAAGTTAATAGACAGCACTATTTTAGGGCCACAAGTTTACCAGTTTACTCAAATACTGTCACGTGTCACCCTCTGTAAATAAAGTCTCCTTGTACCACGTGTACATTCTAAACCAAAATAAGTTAATAGACAGCACTTGTACCACGTGTACATTCTAGAACCAAAATAAGTTAATAGACAGCACTTGTACCACGTGTACATTCTAGAACCAAAATAAGTTAATAGACAGCACTTGTACCACGTGTACATTCTAGAACCAAAATAAGTTAATAGACAGCACTATTTTAGGGCCACAAGTTTATCAGTTTACTCAAATACTGTCACGTGTCACCCTCTGTAAATAAAGTCTCCTTGTACCACGTGTACATTCTAGAACATAAAATAATCATTTCGGTCTCTGTTCGCTGGTACGAAATCGGTCTACTTTAGTTTTCTTTGGTCGAGCTGAAGGAGTCTTCGAGATTCTTTTCTGTTCATAAAAAAATGATTGAAGATTCCCAGTTCAATTTGATTGACAGAAACCCAATGCAATGTTTTGGCGAGAACGAAAGCATTGCTGTACACAGCACAGGGGCAGGGGAGGCAGTTGCCCCCCTAGCAACGCGAAAAAGATACCAAAAAGTACTGAGAACAGTACTGTTTTTATTTATTTATTGCTTTTAAATACGTATTGTCCCCCCACCCCTTTTTGGGTTATGTACTGCCTTTGGAAAGATACAAGGAAAACGCCTGAAACTCAAATGCTTACACCATAGGTGAACATACACATCTAACACTAACTACTTATACAGTGTACATGTGCTTGTATACCTCTCCTTCCCATTTCACCAGTTCCTCATTCTCATCCCTACGCTATTTATGGCACTGTTACCACCTACATTTGTACTACAAACAAAATTATACTCTAAAAAAGTAATACTTAGAATATATCTTCCAAAAGAGTACAGCCGAATGTGGCATGTTTGAATGTTGTAGCAACATAGAGGTACATGTATGTACGTGCTCGTCGTTGAAGTAGTGTTTCAAAGCCGAGAATGAGGACTAGACGGGGTTTCCAGTCCGAGGCGAAGCCGAGACTTCTCATACTCATTAATTATTACATGCAATTACCTAAAGGCAAGAAATAAAGAGTTCCACGATTGTAGCACGGAAAAGCAAGAATTCTAGTCTTTGCATATGCTCTGCTCATGCGTAGAGTCGAGGACATCGTATCCCACATGTGTTGCACTCTTGAATAGCATGAAGTAGAGCCTGCTTTCAGACTAAAGCGAATTCGGACAGTTGTATTGCCTCTACTCTGTCCAAGGTCCCGATGATTGTTATATGAGGGATAAGAACTCATGTGCAGTCATGAGAGACGATTAGTTCTAAACGTCCCTCATGATAAGTACTGGGGAGAGTACGTAACTGGAATTTTTTTCCAGTAACTCTCGCCAGTACTTTCCGTACTTTCAAGGTACATCACGTGGTATTATTCTGCACATTTGATTGGCTGGTTACCTCATGAATAATTAATGAGTATGAGAAGAGTATTTAAATGACATGCCGATATACTGTATGGAGTCGCTTTTGCATGAGTGAATACCTACAATACAGACTTAATCCGTGTCCAACTATCGAACATTGCTAGACTGTTTGGTACCCTATGTTGGATCAGGTTTGTCCAACATTTTTTGTGGAAGAGATGTTGGATGGAGTTTGGTTTTCATTGCATCTAACATTTTTACTCGACTACAACAAATATTGCGGGATGTTCGGCCGGGTCTTCAGTTTACTCTTGGGACCCAATAAGGACGTTAAGCACCAGGACGACGACGTCGAGGATGACGAAGTTCGAATAAAGTGTTTTGTTGTCTATTGCTTTCATAATATCATGATTACCTCTGTTTTCTTTGTTTTTAGAGCCAGGGACCTTTAATCTCTAACATCCCTCCCAGCAGTAGAAGACTCAGTGAGGGAACTAATCGTCCCTTATGAGTATTCATGAGTTCTTATCCCTCATATTATCATCGGGACCTGGCACCTGTCCGATTCTCTTTAATCTGAAAGCAGGCTCTACTCCATGCTACTTAAGAGTCCAACACATGTGGGATACGATGTCCTCGACTCTGCGCACGAGCAGAGCATATGCAAATATTGGAATTCTTTCTTTTCCATACTAAAATCTTGGAACTCATTATTTCTTGCCTTTAGCCCATTGCCTATAAACTCACACTCCATGAAGTGTGCTTTTTTTTGAATTTTCGGGCACTTTCCCTTGCGTGGTCAACTTCAGCGTGTCTCCGCCTTGTGACCAAAATGACTATTATTTCCTCGGTAATCATAATATTACAAACTAGTAGCATGACATTTTGGGTTATTAGTGATTAAATGTCCCCTCAAGCCTCGGGAGGTTTGGTAAAAGTCCCGACGCCGTAACAAAACCTCTGTGAGGTTTCGGGAACATTTGCTCACTAATCACTCTCGGTTTAAAATCAGCAAAATCACATCGAAATAGAACTTGAACTTGAGAAAACCTGTATTATATGGCTTTTGTTTAGTAAATAAAACATGTTTGACAACAGAAAAAATATATTTGTGGTCGATCAAATCCACTGCATCAAGAAAACTCACCTTTTATACTTGGCTCTGCCAGTCGTATCATGTCAGATGGTAACACTTCTGGTACACCACCAACACTGGTACTGACCACCAACAACCTTAGTAAGCAGAGAGAAGAAACACTTAAGCCGAGCGCACACGATTTGACTGTCGTAAGGCTAGTTATCATGACCTAGCCAATCTCATGATATAATTTATTTGACCTAGATTAGCCTAATGCATAAAACAAATAAGAAACTGCTCAACGATCTGATCATGGGTGAACAATTCAAAATCGAGTCATATAGTGTGCGGCCAGCATTAATATCGTGAATAAGAGCTGTACACTTGAGTTATGACCTACCCACAACTGGCAGCCTCTACAATTGCCATACAGAAGGCCTCGGTCAAAGATGTGTTCACAAATATACTACCCTGCACAAGGACCTAACCAATGAAGATTTGAAAAACACTATTTCAAAAAAAGAGGTTTACAAATTGATTGTTAAATAGGACACATAAATCGCATAGAACAGACCTGTATAGGCGCTTTACAAGCATATTAAATATTATATTATTAGTATTATTATAACTTAAAAAGCTGCCAAAGTTCCACTTACGTCCCTAACGTTTTCATGTTCTAGTGAGCCCAAGAGCTCTACTCTGTTATGAAGCTGTTCTTGTTCTCTCATCTCCTCTAATAACACTCTCTTTGGACCATCACCACCTAAAAAAGCATGCAGAAATGAAAAGAAGTCCCTAGCCTCCACTGCACACAACCCCTTCTGGGACCCCTTGGCTTTATTAGGGACCTTACGCACAAGAAAATTCTAGGACGGGAACGTGAGGACGACAGCGCTCGCACTTACGAATAACGGCTCAAAACGAACGTTGACGTCCGCGACGGCAATCTACGACGTGAAAACAGGTGAAGTGCCGTCGTAGATTGCCGTCGCGGACGTCAACGTTCGTTTTGAGACGTTATTCGTCAGTGCGCGCGCTGTCGTCCTCACGTTCCCATCCTAGAATTTTCTTGTGCGTAAGGTCCCTATAATGGCGGAAGAGGCTATGCACGCAGGGGCTTTGCATGAAGAGGAAGAGGTTATGCATGAAGAGGAAGAGGCTTTGCATGAAGAGGAAGAGGCTTTGCATGAAGAGGAAGAGGCTTTGCATGAAGAGGAAGAGGCTTTGCATGAAGAGGAAGAGACTATGTATGAAGAGGAAGAGGGTATGCATGAAGAGGAAGAGACTTTGCATGAAGAAAAAGAGGCTTTGCATGAAGAGGAAGAGGGTATCCATGAAGAGGAAGAGGCTTTGCATGAAGAAAAAGAGGCTTTGCATGAAGAGGAAGAGGCTATGCATGAAGAGGAAGAGGCTTTGCATGAAGAGGAAGAGACTATGTATGAATAGGAAGAGGGTATGCATGAAGAGGAAGAGGCTTTGCATGAAGAAAAAGAGGCTTTGCATGAAGAGGAAGAGGCTATGCATGAAGAGGAAGAGGCTTTGCATGAAGAAAAAGAGGCTTTGCATGAAGAGGAAGAGGCTTTGCATGAAGAAGAAGAGGCTATGCATTAAGAGGAATAGGCTTTGCATGAAGAGGAAGAGGCTTTGCATGAAGAGGAAGAGACTATACATGAAGAGGAAGAGGCTATGATGAAGAGGAAGAGGCTTTGCATGAAGAGGAAGAGGCTATGCATGAAGAGGAAGAGGCTTTGCATGAAGAGGAAGAGGCTTGCACGAAGAGGAAGAGGCTATGCATGAAGAGGAAGAGGCTTTGCACGAAAGAGGAAGAGGCTTTGCATGAAGAGGAAGAGGCTTTGCATGAAGAGGAAGAGGCTTTGCATGAAGAGGAAGAGGCTTTGCATGAAGAGGAAGAGGCTATGCATGAAGAGGAAGAGGCTTTGCATGAAGAGGAAGAGGCTATGCATGAAGAGGAAGAGTCTTTGCATGAAGAGGAAGAGACTATGTATGAATAGGAAGAGGGTATGCATGAAGAGGAAGAGGCTTTGCATGAAGAAAAAGAGGCTTTGCATGAAGAGGAAGAGGGTATCCATGAAGAGGAAGAGGCTTTGCATGAAGAAAAAGAGGCTTTGCATGAAGAGGAAGAGGCTATGCATGAAGAGGAAGAGGCTTTGCATGAAGAGGAAGAGACTATGTATGAATAGGAAGAGGGTATGCATGAAGAGGAAGAGGCTTTGCATGAAGAAAAAGAGGCTTTGCATGAAGAGGAAGAAGGTATCCATGAAGAGGAAGAGGCTTTGCATGAAGAAAAAGAGGCTTTGCATGAAGAGGAAGAGGCTTTGCATGAAGAGGAAGAGGCTTTGCACGAAAGAGGAAGAGGCTTTGCACGAAAGAGGAAGAGGCTATGCATGAAGAGGAAGAGGCTTTGCATTAAGAGGAAGAGGCTTTGCATTAAGAGGAAGAGGCTATGCATGAAGAGGAAGAGGCTTTGCATGAAGAGGAAGAGGCTTTGCATGAAGAGGAAGAGAGGAAGAGGATGAAGAGGAAGAGGCTTTGCATGAAGAGGAAGAGGCTTTGCATGAAGAGGAAGAGGCTTTGCATGAAGAGGAAGAGGCTATGCATGAAGAGGAAGAGGCTTTGCATGAAGAAAAAGAGGCTTTGCATGAAGAGGAAGAGGCTATGCATGAAGAGGAAGAGGCTATGCATGAAGGCTTTGGAAGAAAGAGGCTTTGCATGAAGAGAGAAGAGGGATTTGCATGAAGAGGAAGAGGCTATGCATGAAGAGGAAGAGGCTATGAGGAAGATGAAGAGAAGAATTTGCATGAAGAGGAGGCTTTGCATGAAGAAAAAGAGGCTTTGCATGAAGAGGAAGAGGGTATGCATGAAGAGGAAGAGGCTATGCATGAAGAGGAAGAGGCTTTGCATGAAGAAAAAGAGGCTTTGCATGAAGAGCAAGAGGCTATAGTGCTCGCTCGTATGACAAATGGTAAATTTAGGCCAGAACTCTCCTCGCCAGTACAAAGTGTTGGCTCTAAGTTATTGATTGGGAATAAGTAGGAACTGTTTGGCACAATGTATAATTACCAATGATAAAGTTGACATCTGGATGCTTGCTACATATCAATGGTATGATGCCAGCTAGTAAATCCATTCCTTTTCTATAAACCAGCCTACTGATAATTACAATTGCAACTGAAAAGGAGAAAGGTAGTGATTTCAAATCATTTTTATTTATAAACACATTTTGAATTACTTCCTAAAGCTGCACTAGCCTATAATTCCTCCACTTATATTATTGGCAATGTGATTGTTGCCTACCTTTGAGGGACTTTATAACCAATTAAACAGTAAAGCAGAGTCAGGTTATATCACGGACAGGTGCCTGGTTCACACTAGCATCGGAATCGGAAGCGACTAACCGGAGTCACAATCTGAGTTGGAAGCATGATAGAATCTGAATCTGAATCCGAAGGATCAGGTTTCTATTTTTCCCAATTCCATTGCTTAGGATCAGTGTGAACAACGAAAACGGAATAGTATGAAGAATTAGCCAATGAAAATTATTTCCAGTCCATTTAAAGAAGGAAAATGAAGGTCTCTGAAGGTTGGTGGTGAACGATATGGAGTGCCCCCCCCCCCCCCCCCCCAAATCCCCCAATGGAAAATCCTGGCTATGCCCCCAAACTAGCATGCAATGCATGAACATTGATGGTCTGATTGGCATCCTACAGCTTCATTTAAGTTAAAAAGACGACCAGAATAATTTACTTGTACAACAGCATACGTTAAACACAGTACTGAAGGGCTATGCCTGAAATGTCTGACCAAACAACTAAATAACACTTTTAAATTATTCTGGTCATATTTTAAACTTATTCCTCAAGTGGCATGCATCGTTTTGAACTTATAGTTCATTAATTTTATCTCCTGAAGTACTCAATTACATTTAGTTCATTTAACATGTAACTGCATGATTATATGACTTACTCTGCTTCTGTCTTCTTTTTGAAGGATCTGGTGTGAATATAGTAGAATCCACAGCATTGGGAATCACAGATACTATGTAGGGATTCATACGGGACTGTGTTGATGCACGGAGAACTGTGTTCTCTTTACTGTTCAATAAAACAATATTAAAGAAAATCATATTCTAGCAGAAGTGTGACACTTTAAATAAAGTTTATTGTATTGTATTGTGTTGTATTGTAGTATCGCACCCAGCAAGGACAACACAATAATTTCCAGCATTATTTTTTGCTTAAACAGTTGTATTTTAGCCTGTTTAACATTTTGCATCTCATTAGATATTTGTATAAATGTATACTACATCGTGTACAAGGTTTCTGCAATCGAGTGTACATTTATATATGTCAGTGATAAATGTAATCAATTATCATACCTTGTGTGTGACACACATATTACATGGTCAATATCAGCCAGGGTAAATTGTAAAAACTTATTGGTAATAATGGAACTTCCATCAGCAAAACCAAAGAGTGAATGGTCAGTAAATATACATTTTATCCCCATAGTACGTGCATGTAAAAGAGCATTGTGACACAGGGTAGAAAAAGCCTAGAAACAAAACACAAATATTAATATATTTAACTTATAAATAAAATAATAGAGTCGTTTTCGAATGAGTGGGAAGTAGTTACGGTACGGTTCGTTCCGTGCAGTGACCGTATCGCGCCATCATCGTGCGGTATCCAAGCATTCTGATTGGTTGAGAAATGATTTTGCGCGCTGTGATTGGTTGGATACAATGTGTTCGATTCCGTACCGTGACTGTAACTCCGTACCGTAGGTTTCCCACTCATACGAAAACGACTCTATATTGGCTAACAATGCCATGTACACGTAGATTAAAAAGTGTGCACCACATATTTCTAAGGCCCAGACAATGATGGTATTAACAAATTTGCCTGTAACAAAATCATTGCGGTCACTTGCTGCAATTTATGCAACGTTTCCAGGGTTTTTGTTAGTACCGGGACACTGGGTCCATTACTCTGTTATATCAATTTCTCTCTTGCTTATCTTGGAGATCTTTTCAGTGCTCTGCGGAGACTAAAGTCCTACCTGAGATTTACTTCGATGGGAGAGGAACGTCTAAGGCCTAGTTCAAACCGTTCAAACGCCGTACTTTCCTAGAGCCGTTCTTAATTACTTCAAAAGAAGCCATCTCGTTATCTATTGTTTTAAATGAGAACGGCTCATGGTTAGCACGACGTCTGAACTTGGCCTAAGTGAACTAGCGTTAATGCACGTTCATAAGCACGACGTTGCTATTAATACTGATGATATTGTGAATGGGACCAGAACTGTGTCAACTTTGGCCGTATAGAATCCATTGGAATATCTTCATATGTAAATTGCCCATTTCAAACCATGTGATGTAAACATGGTGTTCTCTGGAGAATTAGTCCTTTCAATATGAACGAATAAATTTCAGAATTCCACGAACTCATCAAAAAATGAACTCAAAGCAAATCAAATGAACTCAAAAGCAAATCAAATGAACTCAAAAACTATCATGATCTCGCTACGCCATGTTTGTTGCTAATTGTAATAGTACGTGTACAGTTATATCCTCGTATTTAAACTCACGACCATCGATGTAAAAATGCATCTAATCGACAGAAAGCTACAGAAGTCAAACTCGAGCCAGTCGAGTTGTTTTCAGTTATACTGCTTCAAGTTAATTAAGGCCTTGCATTTCTGTCTGAAAGTGTATTTCTAACCGATGTCAAATACCGATGTCTATGGCTTGTAAGAACTAGTAAAACAAACACGCCTTCATTAGAACGAACAAATGGAAGATGTTATCAGAACCATCTGACCATGAATATGTGACCTTAAGTTGTCCCAAGTACGTACTGCAAACGGACGATTCGGAGATCTTTATCTATGCTCACCGACACAGTCTCCCTCGTCACGCAACTGTCATTGTCATTGTCATAATGCCCGAGTATACGATCATTGAGCGTCTTGTTTCATTTTTATTTTTCGTAGTACACAAAATGAGAAGTATTTGTTCGTATCGAGTTTCAAGTTGGTTAGATTACTCAGCATGACTGCCGTCACGCCGTGGTTTCCACGTTTGAAAAATTCAGAAGGAAAAGGAATCGTAAAAATCGTCCTTCAAAACTTCACTAAAGCTTTGTGAGATCATAGTCTGAATTAATTTTCGAGAACTTTTATTTGACATATTTTCCTCAACGTCGGCCTGGACATTCTATGCATAAGAAAATATCATTTCATTAAAAAAACAAACGCGCCTTCATTACAACGAACAAACGAAAGACGTTATCAGAACCATCTGACTATGAATATGCAACCTCAAGTCATCCCAAGTACCCAAGTACGTACTGCAGACGGACGATTCGGAGATCTTTATCTATGCTCACCGACAATTAGTCTCCCTTGTCACGCAACTGTCATTGTCATAATGCCCGAGTATACGCTCATTGAGCGTCTTGTTATTACTATTATTATTATTAATTTTGTCACTGACATTATCCTAGACATTAGATTGTAGTCCCACAATTCCCATGATCATCAACTCCAAAATGACATGGTACATGTATAAACAATGACAATTAGCCATTCAAAAACGAGTGGAGGACTGGGAACAAGTTTTTAGAATTAATCTAATTAAAAAATGAACCCCATCACAAGAAAGAGCATACCAGAACCTATTGAATGAGTAACAGCTTTCCAAACATCTCAAAAATTACAAAGAAATTTCCCCCGTAACCATACATTTCTTTGTAATTTTTGCAGTTTTTGAATGTCTGCAGTTCAGTTGCTACTTGTCCAAACCCTATCAAACTCCTGAAACTAATTCTGACATGCTCTTTCTTGTGATGGGGTTCATTTCTTAATTAAATTAATTCTAAAAACTCGTTCCCAGTCCTCCACTCGTTTTTTGAAATGGCTAAGCTCAATGAACTGGAACAGTTATTAAACTTACCGAATGGCCATGAACTAAGGTTATTTGCTCTCTGATGAAAATGTATCTAAGAATTGGCAAGTCTGTATACATTGTGGGGAGTACCGACTGGTTATGGAAAACACCCATTGGTATATAATACACCTACAAAAATAATGTAGAAAGAAAATACACAAGTCAATTGTATGTACATGTAATAGATACAATATGAGTGGCCGATCTGTATGGGATCCCATACAGATCGGAAGTTTATCGAATCGAACGATGTATAAGTGGATGTTTTACTATAATTTGGATGTTAGGAAGCAGTTTGGCCGAGAAAATCCAAGTTTAAGCTGAATGCAAATGAGGACGATTCTGTATTGATTTACAGATGTCTGCTACGCTTATGATTTCTATTGTATTTCCCTCATTAATTATTCATGAATTCGATAAGAACAAATAAAGGGTTTTAAGATACATTACAATACATGCACAATAATCAGTATCATCTTTCACATTATTTTCTCCGGGATTTTCATTGGTCGAGAGATGACTACGTCACTGCAGATAACTTCCTACGAACAAAGTTTTATCATTCAACTCATTAGTGGCTTTTTTATTTTTAGTCTTGTTTTTAGAGCTAAAATATTGTCAATCTCTTCTTCTGACAGCTCGGGAAATGAGCTGCCACGTTTACACTGTGAATGATCAATAGTGTGCATGCTCAGACCGTTATTTGCAGCGAACATTGCTTAATCTTCACTGCGCATGCTCAGACTGTTATTTGTACGCAGTTATTTGCAGGTCTTTCAGCCAATCAAAAGTGCAGATAGAAATGAGTTGAATGATAAGTACTCAACCTCGTCCAATAATTTTATTGCTAATTGTCCACCATTCATTCATTCAATTATTCATTCAGTCATTCATCTAGTCAGTCAACACTTTATAAAATATATTCTCCAGTCTTGTTATTAATATTCATGTTCTCATTTGCTTGTCAGTACAAAGCCAAAGACCAAAACAATGTACATGTACATGTATATTTTATTAATTTTAAAAATAACATTACCTTTAAATAATTGGTTAAATATCGAATTCCTTTTCTCTCACCATAAGCATGGGTCACTACTATGACCTACATGTAAGAGTAAATAAATACAAAGATAATAAATCATTACTTGAGGATAGAAATAATAAAGTCATCAATTTTGTGATGTACAGTATTATTAGCACCAGCAACCACCGACATGACAGCCTCGGCTGGGGCGGGTTGAGATCAACATTTATGCTCATTGTTGGCTTTGCTTAGAGTTTTGGACTCTCGTACATGTATTAAAATAAAATTACTGTCCTAAATACCATGTTTGTTAGCTAAGGAATAAGTGATTCAAATAAACCTGGGCATTACTAATTACACCAAATACACACTATTAGTCTTTAGACACTCACTCTTTTGTTTTCATTTGTTTCTTTGCATCTAATAAACACTGACAGCTAATTAGTAGTACCCAGGTTTATTGGAATCACTCTAAGGACAGTAATTTTATTTAACAAATAGAACAGCTTCAACCATGCTCCAATCAGTAATAAAGCACGCAGGAAGTGACGAGAGCACGAAAGAAGTGTAGGGAGAAACACGAGCCATAGGCGACTTCCTGCATGCTTTATTATATATAGATCAAAAAAAGAACAATGGTTAAAAAATTGGCAAGAAATTTGAGGATTCTGTTGTGTTTTTGAATACAATTTTAGCGAGTGAAGTGCACATGCTACTGACGCCAGTTACGCCATCGAGCTCGCGCTGGGTTTGTTTTCTTCAGAATTTTGGTCTTTTCGAAAAATAGCATCATCAAACCATACTCCGTTCTCTGATAAAGCACATGTAGTTTACAGCCAATCAGAGTGCGTGGACTGCGGTGTTCGGCAATATTTATTGTGGTGTTGCGGTGAAAAAAATTAAACATTGCGGTGTTGCGGTGATCGTAAATCCTGCAGGATGCGGTGTTTGTGTTTCTAAACCTACGGTGTTCGGTGAAGCGATATATTACTTGCGAAGTTGCGGTGTCAAACCCTTTTCAGAAAAGATTTTCGTTTTGGTCAGTTTTTGTTAGATGTGGTGTTTTCGATTTTTTGTTGCGGTGTTGCGGTGTTCAGAACCCCCCAATGTCCCCCTCCTATTGTGCTCCGTACACAAAGGGGGAACTTACCTTGTGATTTAGTTTGATCAAGCACTGTGACAGTTGATAAATATGACTTTCCACTCCACCCATATTTGGATAGAAAAAGTCTGACACCATACTGGAATAAAGATACATGTTTGTCATTGAATTATACTGTTAATCAATTTAAATAGATATTTTTTGGATTTGTTAATTTATTATTATTTATTCCACAAGCTGTATAAATAAAGGTTTAATACAGGCCCATAGCAGGGGGAGGGGCCAGGGGGACCTGTCCCCCAATAATTTTCATTTTTGGTTGTTGTGTTTATAACATTAATATACTGAATAGCATACACCTGTTTTCATAAACGTGGTCCATTTACAAAATACAAAATAGTAAATAGTAAAAAGGAATTAATTAGAGAAACAAAAGAAATTCAATCACGCGGAACTGTGGCTCATTGTTTCTCTAATTAATTCCTTTCTACTATTTACTATTTTGTATTTTGTAAATGGACAACGTTTTTGAAAACAGGTGTCTACAGTGTATATATATATATACACATATTAAGTTGCTATATGGTACATGCTCTGAATCTACATGTAGCTGTCACTGATCCCATAAAATCAGTATTAAAATGTGTAAGTGACGGTCTTGACACAGTTCGAGAAATAGAAAAACTGGTTAAGAAATCCCCTCAAAGAAATGCAAAATTGGATAAAATCCGAACTGACACTGAAAATGAATCCAAATTAATTAACGTTCATGGCCCCGGCATGCTGTGTCACCTGCATGCATGCATGTACATACAATTGTACCGCTGAGTACATGTAGCTAGGTGGACTGTGCGTGGCACAGGAACAGGACTGACAAGCTAGGTTAACAAGTTTATGGGGCAAAATGAAAACAGAAAGCAGTTGTTTGGATGATGTAGTGCAAACGATATATGCCCCGAAAGTTTCTGTCAAAGTCAACTCTAACAGCCAGTTAGGTGAACGGAACTGTTAGCGTACTTAGGTTCATTGATCCACTGTGCAACAATGAAGGCAGGAGGTCTACCGGTCTACCCTATACCTCAAAATTTGTCGGGGAACACCGTCCTAGGAGCTCGCGCCTTCGCCGCTCATCAGATTATGCCCCTCAAATAATTTTAGCCTTGCTGGGCCTGTATTATTATTATTATTTGTGATGCAAAGTTGAAGCAAGAAATATTTACCATATTCTGTGCCTCTCGTCCGCCATTGAATAGTATTTTAGATTGTGTATGCGCTGACCACAAGGAATGATTGCTCATAATCATTAATGACCGTGATGCTGTGACCGTAGTCATACGCAAACTCCTCTATTACTTTCACCAGCGAAAAAACATATAAATGTGTTCAGAACACGCTAATAATAATATTAATAATAATGAGGATTTTGGAATTATTAATTTTCGATATTACACCACAGGAAGCCCAATATTTAGAGTCGGGATTTTGCATTCCACAGGAAGCCCAACCTCAGTGATTCGATCAGCGAAAATTGAAAATATATATTTTTGCTTTGCTTCAGATAAATGACATTAGTAGGATAGAATACTACTGTTCAATCATGGTTATATCGGTTACTAATACAACAGCAAAGACTGTAATGTGTGTTTTAAGTGTGCTTTCGATATTTTCGTTGTCTTCGTTGTATTTGTACTTCCTTTCAAGATGGCTGCCATCTTTCAATGACATGCAAACAAACAACAGTGAACACTCGAATCGTTCGGTCAACCAGAGGTGAGTATGGCTCGTGTTGTTGTTGATTGCCCCATGTCAAGCATACATCTGTACAATGTATTTTCAAAATAAAAGAGCAATTCTCAGCAGGCCTGAGGCCTGACCCCCCTGGCTCCCCCAGCAATAATTAAGCTTAAATAATTCATTCAACGATTGTTGAAATTAATAACTCTTTATATTACCCAGACAAATTATCACCATACAAAAATAATACTCTTTTTAATCTAAGCTAATAGCAAGAGACTAATTATAATACATGTACATGACCATTATTAATCTTGCCGCGCAGGAAGTCAATATAAGCTTATACATGTATATATTGTTTAACACCTGGCCCAGGACAATTTATAGCGTATTTATCCTATATGCCCTTGGAAATATGCTTTATATTATTAATTACAATGAAACAAATACAAACTTACAGCTAGAGTGATTATAACAATAAAAACCTCAAGAATATATTTATTTTATAAGTGGTGAACTCATAAATCTTTAATCGGATATACTTGTAAAGCAGCATAGCTATACTAGAAGTTTAAATATATGAGATGGTTACGGGTCCAGTTTGTTTTAATTGGAATTTCCTTACAACAAAGAATTGAAGTGGTCAGGTGGGATGGAAGTGGTGATTAATATAATCAATGCAATTGAATATCCTAGCTGTATGTTTATTAATAACAAGTTATAACTTACAGCACGTTCTTATTTACAGCAGTGAACTAACTTTCCCAAGCAGTTTAGAGGAATTAAAGACCTTGGCTGTCATACTCAAGCAGTATAAGAAGGACAATATCAGTTATGTCGTGCTGCTTTTCTGTAGTGCTTATCTTTATAAACAAACTTTTGCTATACCAGGCTCTGTCTTTATGGTAAGGGACAGTTATGGATGAAATAATGTGGCTTCTAAATATACATATGGTTTGAAACATAGTTAATAGAGGGGAGGGGACGGGGGAGAGGGGAGGAGGGAGAGCCTGCAACCGGCCTTGTAATATTTGAATTCAGTCCACTTTTCACACCTTGTTGCCCCCAACAAAGCTGGTTGCAGGCACTGCTTCCTCTCCCCTGGCCAGACTCCTCTTCTCCCTCCCCTCCCAAACCCCCGGCATCCCCCCAAATCGGAGGGTCGCATCATAGGCTTCTAATGAAGCAACACATCCTTCCTGTTGGCCCACATTTTGCATGATCACCTGGTCCCAGCATCTGAGACATCAAGTTGTCAGTGATTTCTGTGAACATTTTAAGCACATGGATTATTAACCAAGCAAAGGTGTGCACTATCTCTGCATCCTAATGGACTTTTAAAACTGTGCTATTTTTCATTTTAAAGTTATATAATTAAATATATAGTAATTTTTAAAACGATTATGATACATTTAATTAGTGTTCGTTTTCCAGACATGTTTCGACGTACGTATCGTAATCGTTTTAAAAATTACTATTTCTTTATAATTGCACCGACCATTTGGATATATCAAATAGTATTTTTTCTTATACCTTTAAAATATTAAAAAAATATGTTCTAATAATATCTTGCACATTATTACATGAACATGGTGATATCAGACCAACATCCTAATCTGACAAACACTGTGAGACAATTAAAAGTGACAATTATATTTTCATTATTACACTATGTTCTATATGTAATAGATACAATATGAGCAGCTGTACTGTATGGGAATTATAATGTTGAGCCACAGGCAAGACATGGTAATTCCCCTACAGTGCAGTTGCAAATATTGTATCGGACTTATCATATGTACAGGTTCTACTATCTATAATTTTCAAGATAGTAAGATTGGCCGAGAAAATCAAAGTTACTGTCTATGCAAATGAAGACGATTTTGTTTTAATACAAGCTCTTCCACGGCTATGATTTCTATTGTGTTTCCCTCATGAATTATTAATGAATATGATAAGTCATCACTACAGAGTTATTGCTACATCACATGTAGTTTGATCATTTACTAATGCAACCACCTGAGATGAATATCTTGAATAATAGTTTGCAATTAGAATGTACACATCAAAGAAGCCGCATTTGACAGTTTGATGATTTCATGATTGATGGTCTATTGCAAACTTACCAGTTGTGACTTTCATTTCAAGTTACTGCAAAGTAATGCACAGTGATAGAGTCGTTTTCATTTGAGTGGGAGGAAACCTATGGCACGGAGTTACGGTCACGGTACGGAATCGGAATCGAAGACATTCTATTCAACCAATCACAGCACACGTAAAATCATTGCTCAACCAATCAGAATGCTTGGATACCGTACGATCACAGCATGGTACCATCACCGCACGACACGAACCTAACTACTTCACACTCATACGAAAATTATTCTAATGTAAAGCCAGTGTCTGTCCAGAGAAAGTGAGCTATATTGACTTAAATTTGCTGTTACAACAGAACCTTCTAGCAGGTGCTGTGTTTGGAATATGGGTGGCATTCCCGTTGACATGCTTGCTGACTGCTTGTGGAGCAACATTTTGTTATCTACTGTCAAGAAGGTTTGGTAAGGTGCTTTTATTGCAGTATTTCCCGGACAAGGTTGACTTCCTACAAAAAAAGGTAATCATTTTTATGTGCATAATTTGCATGTGATTTGTGCATGTATTGTTGTGGCTGATGTTGATTTTAGCTGTGCATGTAGCAAGCATTTTTGTTTTAGGCCAAACAGAAGTTTTTATCGTTTTTTTGGCCGCACGAAAGATGGGGCGAGAGCAAAAAGGGGAAGGAGGGAGAGGGGGCGGCCCACCTTTTGCGTGGCCTAAAAACAAAATTTAAAAACATCCACACGGTCTAAAAAAGCGCTTGCTACACAGGCTACTGTACATGTAGCTACAAGTACAACTCCATTACTTTGGACTTTAATAAAGTATTATAACAATTCTCTTTCCATGCATCACTCTTTAGGTTCACAAAAACCTTGACAGATTGTTTTTCTTTCTACTTTCCCTGCGATTGTTCCCCATGTCTCCAAACTGGTTCCTCAACATGGCATCACCAGTGCTGGATATCCCATTGCTGCAGTTCTTTTTCTCTGTTTTAATAGGTAATAAACTGGCCATGAAAAGTTCAAAACAATATGTCGACCTACAATATTCCAGTTTCGAGTTCTTTAGACACTGCTGTACTCCTTGACAAAAGACACGTTTGCACAGGGTTAGCCCCAATTCAGTGATAAATTATGCACAAATACCAACGACAATGCGAAAAAGTGTTGACATTCAACAATAGAAACCATTTTTAATTGCACAAGTTATTCTCTGGATTGAAGCTAGGGCTGAGCAAATGCGTCTTTTGTCAAGGATTAACCAACTCGAAACTGGAGTATTGTAGGAACAACCCTGCATTTAAATTTGCATTTTAGCATTTTGCTGTAATTAGTTGTTTCATTTTGCACACGTTTTTAGAATTTTTAATGTGTTAAAACAGGTCTGACCAAAAGGACAATTTCATTATTTGGAGTTCAATTTCCATCACGTACAATTGTTCAAAATTACTGTTTTGTAGTTTTTCATTTATTCAATCTTGCAAACAAATAGCACAATTGTTGATATACATCTCAGGACACATAAATGTATGTGTTTTAGCCTACACATATAGTACATTTTTATCTCAGGACACATAAATTTATGTGATTTAGCCTATGTGGTATTTCATCGAATTTGTCATTCACTTGATTCTAAATTGAACAAGAAAATGTAGAATTACCTTTTATAAACCATTTTCAAGAGTAAAGAGAAAATGAGTTTTTTTTAGTAAAAACAGAATGAAGATCTAGTGAAAAGTTCTTTTCAGCGCGCGCTCGATGGCATGTAATTGCGTGATATTACACGCGCTATTAGGAGAATTTCGCTTTCAATCAATGACAACTATAAACCAGTATTTCCCTTTTTTCGTGCCATTTTATTAGAATTGCGATACAAAACTAAATACGATTTTGAGACGGCATTATCGGTTGGGAGAAAATATATTCTAGGTATTGGCTCCATCACTACGCGACTCCGCCAATACCGAATATATTTTTTCCCAACTAGCCGTCATTATAAACTGATAATGCCATCTCAAAACTGCATTTAGTTTATATAAACAAAAACTTGAATGGTCCTTTTCAGTAGAAAGATCTGCATAAATTCTTACTTATGAACAGATTTTGCAAAAAAATTATAATATGCAAAAATGCAAATTTAAATGCAGGGTTGTTAGGTCGATTCGGTCACAGTAACCCACTCACCCTCTCAATCAATAATAATAGAACTGATCGTCCCTTATGACTATTCATATGAACCTCACTACTGAAGGACTTGTCTTCAACATACATGATGAAACTTAGGGACTTGTCAGAAATTAACAGGGGGGAGGTGGATATTTTAAATTGAACGTTGAAAATGTTGTGACCATCCTCTAGTGATGGAAATGAAATTTCCTGACCCTCCCCTTGGGCTTGGCCTAAAATACCAAAATACTCCCTTTGCACTGCCTATTTTTCATAACCCTCCCTTTTCAGGGGCTCAAAAAGTTATGTCCCTCCCCCATTTCCCCCCTGCTAATTTCTGACAAGTCCCTTATTTGATGTTTTTGTTGCAGGTCTAATGCCATACAATTTCTTATGTTGCCAAACTGGTTGTTTACTGTCACAGCTAAACTCCATCAGTGACATTCTTACTACATCTGTCATTATGAAGTTCGCAACCATAGCACTAATAGCTGTGTTACCAGCATTTGTAATGAAACGATTAAATAAAAATTATGCTAATGAACATGAAGAGCAGAAAATTAAATGAATATATATGTGAACATTTTAAACTGTAATAAAATATCCAAAACACTTTCAAAATATGAGGAATCTTCATGTAATAATTTATATCAAACACAATCCAATATCCAACACTGAGAAGGGGGTTGAACAAGACGAGGTGCAGCCGATTTGTTTTAACCCAGAGATTTTTGAGGTTATTACACAGGCAGCCCAACCATTACTTCTCAGGTAACCTGAGTATCAGGCCCTTTTGGGGAGGGGAAAAGGGGAGAGGGAGGGGGACTGGGGAGGAGAGGAGGGAAGAAGAGGGAGTACTTCTTCCCCCACTCTCCCTCCTTTTCTTTTTTTTCTCTCCCCCTTCTTCGCCTTTCCTTAAGAAGAGCCTGATACTCGGAGTACTTCTCAGGCTACTAAATAAAAATATATTTGCATCTTTTATTGAAGGATTTACTGTGATTAAGTGCACACAAAATACTTAATGTTGGGTTCCCTGTGCATAAAAATGTATAATATTGGGCTCCCTGTGCGTATCTTGCAACACGTGCCTGCATCTGTAGTTGTAGTGGCTAGCGTAAAAAAAGAAGTTATATGTATGTATGTATCTGTGTGGGTGCATCTAGCGGGATGCACACAGGGAACCCAACATAAAACGTTACTAAGCACAGGAAGCCCAACAATACGTAGTGCGAGAGCCCTCTACCACAGGAAACCCATCAAACAAGACGCAAATATATTGTTATTTATTAGTAAGTAATTCAAAAATGCAGGCCGTTCTTCATCTTTGAACTCAAACGTGAAAGTAGCTTCTAATGCGCATGCGCTGAGGTGACCCAACGAACACACGCATGAGAAGAAAGCGATTTAGATAATAGAATACCCCGCCACAAAAGAAGTTCAGTATTTGCATAACAATAAATGAGTGCATGCGCCGCTACTAGAGCTTGATATCATTTATTTTTGTTAGGAGAACCCTTCAGTAAATCACTTTGTGACGTTGGCTATCCTCAATTATTATTATTATTATTATTATTATTATTATTATTATTATTATGATGATGATGATGATGATGATGATGATGATGATGATGATGATGATGATGATGATGTTGATGATGATGATGATGATGATGATGGACGCTCGTTAAAAACGCATAGACTTGACTTGAAGCAACTAATACGGCCTCTGGAGCTCTGTAGTTGCGAGTACCATCCCCGCCGATGACATCTCGTTCTTACACAGGCCTATACAAGTCGTTCTGTGTAACTCTTTTTCTTTTCAACATTTTATTAGAACGATCATTGCAGATTCACGAGCACCCAAAGCTCAGAATTTATATTTATATATATTATATATATTTCGAAGTTAATTAAGAAACAATCGCATGTGCTCATGCAATTCTACACCTAAATCTATCATGCCGGCAAATAGGAGGACAAAGAACCTCAAAGAAATACTAGCGCCTTCTAAGCTTAAATCTGAAAATTTCACGCTTGTTGAACCACAGGCAGCCCAACCATTGTTTCTGAGGCTACTAATAATAAATAAAAATAGATTTGTATGCGCGCGTCTTTTTTGGATAGATGGGTTTCCTGTGGTAGAGCGCGCGTGCAATACGTATTATTTTGGGTTCCCTGTGCATAGAAATGTATGATGTTGGGATCCCTGTGTGCATCCCGCGCATCCCGCAGCATATGTGTATATTGAAATAATATACACATTTGCTGCGGGCGCATCCCGCAGGACGCACACAGGGAGCCCAACATAATATATTCTTATGCACAGGGAACCCAACATATACGTATTGCGCGCGCGCTCTACCACAGGAAACCCATAAAAAAAGACGCAAATATCATTTTATTTAATTAGTAGCCTCAAAAGCAATGGTTGGGCTGCCTATGGTTGAACCCCACAAGTGTTTTAAGTGTTCCAAGAAATGGGGGGATGAGGAGGGGGCGGGGGACTCCGATCGGAAAATGACGGGGATACTCGTCGTACCTTTTAGGGGTCAAAATCAGCGATCTGGTACCTATTTTTATAGCGGGTGTCTCAAATTTAATTGGACTACCAGAGACTGAGCTGGTACCATTTAGGGTGTTTTTTTTTAGTAAATACTGAAGATACCCGAGATACTAATTACAGCAATAACAATTTTAATCATCTGATTTATCTCATTTCACTGAACACTCATCGGTAAAGTTCTTTACAGTGTGGACCGGCTCGAACCGTGAACACTTTCGAGCTTTTTTTTCCGAACTTTCTATTGCCTCATAGCCTTTCAAATGGAACATTGAATTTAAATACACTTAGTGATCAAAATAAACATTTTTCTGGTCAATTTGCTGAATGCCGATAATTTATAAATATGTGTTAGAAAAAACCTAAGTGTTCACGGTTCGAGTGTCCACCCACACTGTATTAAATACTATTAAAACTGCAAAAACATATTAAATTTGTTGTTATTTAGCTGGTACCTTTTAGGGGTAAAAATCTTATGTGGCCACGCCCATCAGGATAACACCTAGGTACCTTTTAGGGGTCATTTTCAAAATTTCCGACGAGCATCCCCGTCATTCTGGAGGACGGACAAAAACCGCTGGACCCTCGATGTATTGTTGTATGTGAAGTGAGCGTATTATGGACTTGCTTACATAATTATTTCCTCGACAAGATCAAAGCATGTGCTCGACCGAAGACCATGCAACGACATGCGTATACGTAAGGATATTTACATTCGCTCTCGGCTTGTTCGTAGCGTCGTCGGAGTCATTGAGCCGTCCAGCGGTGTTGCGCATGAGAGGAATGCAGGTTTGTAACAACGAAGATGACAAGAGCCCATTTTATAACTCGATCGTGCTACGTCCATCGAGTAATTACAATAATGAAATAATGAAATAAATTAAATACATCGTCAAGTTATAATCACTATATACACTCTCGGGCTTCCTGTGGTATGATTTGGGGAGGGGTCATAATGAGAAATCTCGCAATGCATTTAGGGTAAATTTACCCACAATGCACATAGAATCACAAGACGAAGAGAAGCCATGCCAGAAGAAGACACAAGCATGAGTAGAAGTCGAAAAATTGAACTCCTTTCGACTCATCCTGGTCAGTAAATGTCATTAACTTTGCTAGTCTTTGCTTTGTGCGACAATAATGTTATTTTAAACGCCTCGCTCGGCCGGAGAAATTCACTGATTCGGCGAATTGAGGCCGCTTTTCTATGGTACAAAACCACATGGCGCCTGTCAGAACTCACAAGTGAACCACAAATCTTGCCTTCTTCTTGCCACAGTTTCTCGGCTTGCAATATCTTGACGTTTTATGAACTTTATTGTGTTCTTTTAATAAGCTGTCTTTATCCATAACAGGCCCGAACACCAGCCGATTATCACAAGAATGCTAATCAAGTAAGCTTAATTTTTAAAGCCATTTTAGTTTTAGTTTGAACTTAATTCAGTTATTGTAAAACACCAGCCAATTTAATGAATTCTGCCTTTCTAATAACTACCTGTACAGCCCTGAATATTTTGGTTCAATCATTATATCAGGAAATCAATGTTTTTGACCAATTGATATATTGCCTATATGTGACCATGAAATCAGTTTTCAGTTTCATTACAGGACTCTTTTGATGTATTTAACTGACAGTGTCATACATTAGCAACATTTATTGAAATCATGTTTTTTTTTATATAAACTTAATTTAATAATTTCAAGACAATTAGTTACCATGACAAATGCAAAACCAAATTTCTCCAGCACCACCTTTTTGCTTAGCCTGCGAATACAGCCGCTTTTTGGCGCTCGCCTCAGGGTTCTCCCGCAAAGAAGCGTCTACGTTGTGAGAGCAGAAATCTTGTACTGTGACCTCTGAGGTCATGACATCTCGTGTTGTAAATTTGATATGTACAACACAGCCGCTCATGTTGTGAACACTACTTCCAAACGGCCTGAGTTTGTTGATTCGGCAATCAAAATTATTGTAGAACATGATTTTATTCATCTGTGCATATGATAAGTCCGATGCAATCGCCTACATTGTAATATTTTGTTCTGGTTTCGGTGAGTTTAATTTATGCAAATAATGCGATTACCAGCAAGCTGACCAATCAGCATCTTTGACCAGAATCGGGTCAAAAATGACGTACAGTACAGGAATTCTGCACTCACAACACTGACACTTCTTTGCGGGAGACCCTGTGGCGAGACCGCCAAAAAGCGGCTGTATTTGCAGGCTTCTTTTTGCTGTGACCCATTAAGTGAGCAAAGACACTAATATTGGGCTCCCTGTATTCATGTTGGGTTACCTGTGTACTCAGATGATGTCTCAAATCTCGATTCAAGATAATAATAATAATAAAAAAATGGCTTTAGGAGCACCACACTGGGTCTCAGCGCTCTTTCAATAAGATCTAAAAAGATCTGTATAACAAAAGAAATACCATGCGTAAGTGTGGGCTCCATTTTACCACAGGCATACCAGACATAGTGTTTGTTTTGTGGGGTTCCTGCGGTAGTATTACGGCCTCCGGCCGACTGAATTTGTTTGAATTTAGGTACTTTTGAAGTTCGATTTTCATGTTTTCTTTTCCTTCTTAAATTTCAAATATCGAATAAAAAGGAACTTCATTCCTTATATTTCTCAGAAATGTGTGTTATTTTGACGTCCGATGTGTTTTAACAGGGTTTTTAACAATGGGAGCAAATGCTGTAATGCGAAGGAAAAAATCACAAGGCAGACAACTGGCGATCAAAAAAAACCACCAAATTGAACACAAATAATTCTCCCCAAAATCTACTGGAAATTCTTATCCCTCGCTCTCCAGCTTTTTATATATGAAACAATGCTTATTAAAGAAGGTCCTGGCCGACGTTGATGAAAATTGGTCTATAAAAGTGCACCAAATTCATCCCCAAACTTTAATTTTAGCATTCAGACTGTGATCTGACCAAACTGGAGTCCCTTTGGCATCCCAGGAATGCAAACCGTCGCCATAAATCCTACTAATCCTACCATGTATGTAAAATTGTATCTGTGCCGGCAGCTTTCGCTGTGGAATGACGTGACAACTTTTACTTACATGAGGTAGGGTTAGTAGGATTTATGGTGACAGCTTGCATTCCTGGGATGCCAAAGGGACAACAGTTTGGTCAGATCATAGTGTGAATGCTAAAAATAAAGTTTGAGGATGTATTTGGCGCACTTTTATTAGACCGTTTTCCATCAACATCGGCCAGGACCTTCTTGAATAAGCTGGAGAGCGAGGGATAAGAATTTCCATTTGATTTTGGGGAGAATGTGGTCAATTTGGTGTTTTTGATCGCCAGTTGCCTGCCTTGTAATGTTGTCCTTCACATGACAACATTTGCTCCCACTGTTCAAAACTCCAACAAAATAACAGACATTTCTGAGAAATATAGGGATTGAAGTTTCTTTTTATTCAATATTTGAAATTTCAGAAGAAAAAGAAAACTAAAAAATGAACTTCAAAAGTACCTAAATTCAAACAAATTCAGTTAGCCTGCGTAGCGGCGTACGGGAAAAGGGAAGGAGGGAGGGGAAGGGGGGAAGGGGAGGAAAGGGGATTGGGGAGAGGGGATTGGGGAGAGAGCGGAAGGGAACGCCTGCAATGACACCCCCTAATTAATATTCAAGATTGCGAAATAAATAAACCAATCAAAATCGTCTTTTTTACACTGTGAAGTGTGAAATGTACATGTAATTTGACAATCGAACGAGGGAAAGGCATGGATCGCTTAAAAGTCTTTTTACGATCTATGGTATTTATAAAAGGCTACACAAACTGAATAAACATAGCACTTAAATGAAAGGAAGAAAGGAAGTTTTTATTAGAGAGAGTTATCTACAGAATCATACAACTGTCAACATATTTATACGATTGCGGACGTTTCTGAACGAACTCCTGATCGAATCGCCGTTTTCAAAAAACCCTTTGAACTTCGGTCCGTAGCCACCCACATTCAACTGAATCCTTCCTTTTAATCCTTAGATTCCCAGAAAGTTAAATTACCGTGGAAGTTTTTATTAGAGACTATCAGTCCAGTATATAAGAATCGAGAAGAGAAGAGAAGAGAAGGCCAGATATCTAGAGAATCAACTGTCAACATTACGATTTAATTAAGCTTTCTACTTTACGATTAGCTCGAGCTTTACCCTAACTTGTTCGACATCGTATTATAGAGCTTTTAAAACAAATCCTCTGGAACCAGGGTACTCGAGCTTCTTGTTCAAAGCACAGTTGTGGTATTTTAGCCTGACTTGTTGAAACCCCTTGTGTCTGTTACTTCTTCAGTAGACTGATTCCATAAGTCGGTCTGTTCGCTCTTTGTCGCCGATTCTGAGCGACCTCCAGGGTAAAAGAGCGAAAACATGCACGCTTATGGAATCAGTCTACTTCTTCAGCACTAGCGAAGATCAATTTTGGCGGCGACTCGTGTAGTACAAGAGATTCCCAAGAACTTGGCCTCAATCGGCTTCGTGTTGTACTTGAAAAAAACGCTTCTCCTTTCACTTCAGCGAATACTCTAAAAATTAGGCTTTGCGACCTTTTCCTTATAACAAGGAGTTTATAACACTGAGTTTGTTCTGTTTTATAACGATACGGCCATCTCAGAATCAATCATTATCGAACGCCAGTGTTTAGACCGTCACTTCAAACGACGGAGATCAATTTTCATTTTTAAAAAACAATAGAGGCATTTGATTGACAGCTGATTAACCAATGGGAATTTTACGTTCAAAATTTGAACGTAAAATACGAGGAATGTGGGGTTATCATTGCAGGCGTTCCCTTCAGCTCTCTCCCCAATCCCCTCTCCCCAATCCCCTCTCCTCTCCTACCCTTCTCCCCTTCCCCCCTTCCCCTCCCTCCTTCCCTTTTCCCGTACGCCGCTACGCAGGCTAAAATTCAGTCGGCCGGAGGCCATAATACTACCACAGGAACCCCACAAAACGAACATTGAGTCTGGTATGCCTGTGATTTTACAGCAAAGATGGGCTCCATCCATACATGTGGGGACCGCTAAAAGAGTGCACTCAAAATCAGTTTAGACACATTAACAATCTTCTGGGCTATACTGCAAGAACAATCTTTAATGAACTCATGGTTGATGTTTAACTCTCCAGTAAGACCTCCATCTATATAATAATATCACCAGTGAAGGAATGTCCGATGTGCAAACTTTTACCACTTTCTGCTAAGTTGTTCATTCATGAAACATAATTTTTCTGTTGTCTAATTTTAATTAATAAAATTGAGTATGAGAAAAAACTCGAAGTTTCAGAGTCATCGTGACTCTATTCTCAAGTGAATGAGTTAAAATTACAGAGTTTAATCTTACAAAGAGTTGAAGAAAAACATTTACATAAGTGCTTGGGTAAACAGTTTGGCCTTTAAGGAGTCCGATTGAACATTAAGGGATGATTGTGGCTGCTTAATTACAATAAGCAGCCAAATTTTCCTTGTATTTTTTGTGCTAGTCCCCCTTTAACGTTCAATCTGACTCCCTAAGGGCCAAACAGTTTAACTAGCCACTTATGTAAATGTATTTGTTAAACTCTGTAATTTTAGCTCATTCACTTGACAACGACTCTGAAATGTTGTGTTTTTCTCATATTGAATTTTATTATTCTATGTGCTTCAATACTATTGCGATTCTAATCTTAATTTTCAGTAATTTATGGTGTTGAAGCCTTCAGAATTGCAACTACAGTAGTGTACGATAGACTGCAAATGCTTACAACATAACATAGACTGATTAAAGCTTTATAGAACCAAATATATGTCGTAAGTTAGTTGTCATTGTGTTTGTTGTTTGCCAGCTACACGTTCAAAAAGAAGACACTCCGAACTAGACTATAAAATGGAAATCATAATTTAGTCATTCTTTTTGAGAGACACAATATATCCGACTTAGAATTCTTTTGGCTTTCTTGATTTAATTTGACAATAACAAATATACAACATGTATATGAACATCAATGTCTCATCGTCCAACACAGTTTGTTCATCGTTGGATTCAGTTGCACTTCACTCATCCTCGGGAACCCAAGACTATATTGTGTCGCTCGTTACTCGCTGCCAGAGAAATACCCCTGGGAATGAAGTTTGTTGGAACTTGTTACGGAAGTCAAAACTCAAAATGGTGGCCAATCAGAAACGAGAGTAATTTTGTTATTCTATGTGTTTCAAAACTATTACACTTCTATTTTCAGTAATTACAAATATATGTCATAAGTTGGTTGTCACAGTATTTGGTGTTGGCCAGATTGACATTCAAAAAGAAGACACTCCGCACTAGACTATAAAATGGTTGTAATCATAATTTAGTCATTCTTTTTGAGAGACGCAATATATCCGACTTAGAACTCTGTTGGCTTTCTTGATTTAATTTGACAATAACAAATATACAACATGTATACGAACATGAATGTCTCATCGTCCAACACAGTTTGTTCATTATTGGATTCAGTTGCACTTCACTCATCCTCGGGAACCCAGGGGTATATTGTGTCACTCGTTACTCGCTGCTAGAGAAATACCCCTGGGAATGAAGTTTGTTGGAACTGGTTCCGGAAGTCAAAGCTCAAAATGGAGGCCAATCAGAAACGAGAGTAATTTTGACTTTCGGAACAAGTTCCAACTGACTTTGTTCCGAGGGTTATTTCTCTGGGAGTGAGTTAGGAGCGACAGAATATACCCTTGGGTTCCCGAGGATGCACTTCACTCAGCCTACGTGCAAAGAAAACAAAAGACTATATAACAAAGGTGAAACTACACTCAGATTACACTCAGAATACACTCCCAATCCACACAGACTACAGTTGGATTCGAGCAGACTCCACATAAAACAATGTTAACATGCTTCTATGCAGTACTGTTGATGTTCGTACTAGGGGACCTCTGGCGTGAGTGAAAATCTCCGTAAGTCCAAGCGTATGTGTCTGTAGTGTTCGAACTAGCGGACCTCTGGCGTGAGTGAAAATCTCCGTAAGTCCAAGCGTATGTGTCTGTAGTGTTCGAACTAGCGGACCTCTGGCGTGAGTGAAAATCTCCGTAAGTCCAAGCGTATGTGTCTGTAGTGTTTGTACTACGGGACCTCTGACGTGTGTACAAATATCTGTTAGTGTATATGTCCAGTCCATAGTGGTCATACTTCGAGCACCTCTGGCGTGAAAAGCTCTGTAAATCCAAGCATAGGGTACTGCTTAGAAGTACATGTATGTTAACTTTTTTTGTGTGGATTCCGAGTTTAGTTTGCATGTTTACACTCAAACTACACTCAGACTACACGACAGCTACACTCAACTTTTTACCTCATTACAGGCTGGACTGACTTTTACACACATCCATTAGTTTGTGTTTCCAAAAGAAACTGCTTATATCTAGAGATGATTACGAATCTCTTTTAATAATCCCAGTTTCTAGACTAGATGAAAAACTTATTTTACAAAAGCTTTTTTATCAGTATTTGAAAACTTACTATACATTACAGTTAGAGATTTCCTTGGTGATGTAAAAGCATAACAGCTGATGTCAAAAGCGTGACACTTTGAATATAATCCTTCTCATAGATAAAACGTTTCTTTCTGCTCTGTTGTTCAATATTCTTGAAAGATAATTTTTCTTTTGTCTAATCTTAATGAACAAAATTTAATATGCGAAAAACACAAAGTTTCAGAGTACAATACAATACAATACAAGAAGTTGATTAGCATTTCCCAACAGGGATTTTCAATACTAATTTACAAATATGTGAAATAATATAATATGAGCATATAATATAATAATATGAGTCATTGTGACACCATTGTCAAGTGAATGAGTTAAAATTACAGAGTTTAAGCTTACAAAGAGTTCAACAAAAACATTTACATAAGTGGTTGGGTAAACAGTTTGGCCTTTAGGGAGTTCGATGAACATTAAGGGATGATTGTGGCTGCTTAATTACAATAAGCAGTCAAATTTTCCTTGTATTTTTTGTGCTAGTCCCCCTTTAACGTTCAATCTGACTCCCTAAGGGCCAAACAGTTTAACTAGCCACTTATGTAAATGTATTTGTTAAACTCTGTAATTTTAGCTCATTCACTTGACAATGGCATCACGATGACTCCGAAACATTGTGTTTTTCTCATATTGAATTTTGTTATTCTATGTGTTTCAAAACTATTACACTTCTATTTTCAGTAATTACAGTAATTGGTTGTCACAGTATTTGTTGTTGGCCAGATTGACATTCAAAAAGAAGACACTGCACTAGACTATAAAATGGTTGTAATCATAATTTAGCCATTCTTTTAGAGAGACACAATGTATCCGACTTAGAACTCTTTTGGCTTTCTTGATTTAATTTGACAATAACAAATATACAACATGTATACGAACATGAATGTCTCATCGTCAAACACAGTTTGTCCATCGTTGGATTCAGTTGCACTTCACTCATCCTTGGGAACCCAGGGGTATATTGTGTCGCTCGTTAATCGCTGCTAGATAAATACCCCTGGGAACGAAGTTTGTTGGAACTGGTTCCGGAAGTCAAAACTCAAAATGGCGGCCAATCAGAAACGAGAGTAATTTTGACTTCCGGAACAAGTTCCAACCGACTTTGTTCAGAGGGTTATTTCTCTGGGAGTGAGTTAGGAGCGACAGGATATACCCCTGGGTTCCCGAGGATGCACTTCACTCGGCATACGTACAAAGTAAACAAAAGACTATATAACAAAGGTGAAACTACACTCAGATTACACTCAGAATACACTCCCAATCCACACAGACTACAGTTGGACTCAAGCAGACTCCACATAAAACAATGTTAACATGCTTCTATGCAGTACTGTTGATGTTCGTACTAGGGGACCTCTGGCGTGAGTGAAAATCTCCGTAAGTCCAAACGTATGTGTCTGTAGTGTTCGAACTAGCGGACCTCTGGCGTGAGTGAAAATCTCCGTAAGTCCAAGCGTATGTGTCTGTAGTGTTCGAACTAGCGGACCTCTGGCGTGAGTGAAAATCTCCGTAAGTCCAAGCGTATGTGTCTGTAGTGTTTGTACTAGGGGATCTCTGACGTGTGTACAAATATCTGTTAGTGTATGTGTCCAGTCCATAATGGTCATACTTCGAGCACCTCTGGCGTGAAAAGCTCTGTAAATCCAAGCATAGGGTACTGCTTAGAAGTACATGTATGTTAACCTTTTTTGTGTGGAGTCTGAGTTTAGTCTGCATGTTTACACTCAAACTACACTCAGACTACACAACAGCTAAACTCAACTTTTTACCTCATTACAGGCTGGACTGACTTTTACACACATCCATTAGTTTGTGTTTCCAAAAGAAACTGCTTATATCTAGAGATGATTACGAATCTCTTTTAATAATCCCAGTTTCTAGACTAGATGAAAAACTTATTTTACAAAAGCTTTTTTATCAGTATTTGAAAACTTACTATACATTACAGTTAGAGATTTCCTTGGTGATGTAAAAGCATAACAGCTGATGTCAAAAGCGTGACACTTTGAATATAATCCTTCTCATAGATAAAACGTTTCTTTCTGCTCTGTTGTTCAATATTCTTGAAAGATAATTTTTCTTTTGTCTAATCTTAATGAACAAAATTTAAGATGCGAAAAACACAAAGTTTCAGAGTACAATACAATACAATACAAGAAGTTGATTAGCATTTCCCAACAGGGATTTTCAATACTAATTTACAAATATGTGAAATAATATAATATGAGCATATAATATAATAATATGAGTCATTGTGACACCATTGTCAAGTGAATGAGTTAAAATTACAGAGTTTAAGCTTACAAAGAGTTCAACAAAAACATTTACATAAGTGGTTGGGTAAACAGTTTGGCCTTTAGGGAGTTCGATGAACATTAAGGGATGATTGTGGCTGCTTAATTACAATAAGCAGTCAAATTTTCCTTGTATTTTTTGTGCTAGTCCCCCTTTAACGTTCAATCTGACTCCCTAAGGGCCAAACAGTTTAACTAGCCACTTATGTAAATGTATTTGTTAAACTCTGTAATTTTAGCTCATTCACTTGACAATGGCATCACGATGACTCCGAAACATTGTGTTTTTCTCATATTGAATTTTGTTATTCTATGTGTTTCAAAACTATTACACTTCTATTTTCAGTAATTACAGTAATTGGTTGTCACAGTATTTGTTGTTGGCCAGATTGACGTTCAAAAAGAAGACACTCTGCACTAGACTATAAAATGGTTGTAATCATAATTTAGTCATTCTTTTTGAGAGACACAATATATCCAACTTAGAACTCTTTTGGCTTTCTTGATTTAATTTAATTTGATAATTCAAAATGGCGGCCAATCAGAAACGAGAGTAATTTTGACTTGCGGAACAAGTTCCAACAGACTTTGTTACCAGGGTTATTTCTCTGGGAGTTAGTAACGAGCGACAGAATATACCCCTGGGTTCCCGATAATTCTCTTCACTCAGCCTACGTGCAAAGTAAACAAAAGACTATATAACAAAGGTGAAACTACACTCAGATTACACTCAGAATACACTCCCAATCCACATAGACTACAGTTGGACTCCAAGCAGACTCCACACAAAACAATGTTAACATGCTTCTAAGCAGTACTGTAGATGTTCGTACTAGGGACCTCTGGCATGAGTGAAAATCTCTAAGTCGAAGCATGTGTGTCTGTAGTGTCATAACTTGGGTCATAACTTCCTCTGCTTTTATGCAATTGCCATAAAACAGTGGCAACTATTACAACTGTCATTCACCTATAATACAATATAATTACAATATACTTAAGTAACAGTTCGCCTAAGAGGTAGGCAGTCGAACCTCAAAAGTAAATAAACGATCTGCCAACAATTTATCCAATTAGGACCAATAATCCAATTAAATCCGGCTTTCCTATTGGATAAAACACGAAAACTCGACAAAAATACGACGTAGAACCGATTTTACCACGATAACTTGACGTTGGCTTGATTCCGTGCGATATAAGGCTCTATACGTCAAATATGGTCAAAATCGTATGCGCCAAAGAGGACTTACGAACAAAAACACGAACGCACGTGACGGACACTTCGATCTTGGAGGTCGAAGGTCGCTTTCTACTATGAAACAACAACGATTGCAAGGATGAGTTATCGTAGTCAAACTAAATATCAATACCCGTATATCAAAACACAACGCAATTACATGCATATTTGATTGTAACATATCAAAATAGTCTCATGGATAATTCTATCAAAGGCAACAAACGTGGGCTTGTACGCTAGCGAAGTATCCTATATTTATAGGCGTCATAAAGACCAAGGCGAACCAATCGGTATCAAAGCACATTTGTTGACCTGTCAATAATATGTTGTAACATGTCGCAGACCTTTTACTTACAAAGAAAATAGATATCTTTTGAAATTCGGTCTGTTTTGCTAGCAAGTATATACTACTTTTTTGTAATGATAAATCAAAAACCAGATTGAATTGAGTGCTAATTTATTGTCACAAGAAAACTTTTCCTATGGCGTTCTGTCGTTTTGCTCTGTTGTGGTTCACGGCAGCGTATCATGAGAATAGGTAGCGCTTCAGAAGCTTTTCAAAGCAACTACAACCCAGAAACCTTGTGAAATTCACGAAATAAACTATAAATATGACATTTCTTCAATGATGTCACTGCCGATAATTGATATGTCCCGGCCCCAAAGTTTGTGAATATATATATTCTGCTCCTATTCAGAGCTGTGGTGCATATGATTTTGGCAAAATTCGAGTATGTTCTAACAAAAGGTATTGGTAAGCCATAGCAATAAACAAAATATGGTCAAATAATTTGAAAGAGCATGATAATTATGAAACAAATTCAAATTTCGTGCTTTTTGGCCTCTCGTCCAATAGCAGACTTTGATTTAATTTCATTAAAGGATTACTGAAAAGTTCACCAATGTACCAGACTGATGCGGCCTATTGTTATTCTGCCTACCTCTTAGACGGATCATTACTTAAGTATTATTAAAAAAAATTCTGCAGTACATTCGAATTATATTGTATTATAGGTGAAAGTTTGACATAGAGGAGTGCGTCAAGAATTATAACGGAGTCACCTTAAGTAACTGCTAGGCTGTACTTGTAAGTACAATCTTTTCTGAACTCATGGCTCATGTTTAACTCTACAGTAAGACCTCCATCTATGTAATAAAATGACCAGTGAAGAAATGTCCGATGTGCAAACTTTTATCACCTTATATAGTCATTGCATATTATGTTAATTGCAACACATGAGTAGTACAAGAACAGTTTTGCATACGATCCTAAGAGCAATCAACATCTTTATAATACTCAGGACTAATGCCCGAAATGTCTATGTACATATTTTAGATCAATTGTAGTTGCATGAAACTTGTATGGCTTCAACTTCGGTGAATTACTGTAAACGTATGGATGTTCCTATCGTAATTGAACATGCTAGTAATGTGTGTAGATGAGCAGCTAATAACTTGTTCATAAACCCTATGCATAAATGGTGGAAATGTTTGGAGTTCTCTCCAGGCCGATCAAGTCCATTTTTTCCTCCATGCTAACCACGTAAACCCAATCACTGATGCAGGGTGCCCAGTGTTAACGTACGTTTTGTTTCAATAAATCAATCGAAGTACATCTGAAAAACATAGAAACACTGATTGCAATGTACTATCCTCTAAATATGGTCATCTTCTGACACACTACACTGTCGTATGAAATATTGGATTTTGAGTCCTCAAAATGAAGAAAACAATGTTGAATAACACCAATCTGTAAGACTGCAGATGTCATGACAGCCTTAAATATTTAGATTCTTTTGTACTTTTTTTGCATGCTATAATGATTTGCTTATTTTATTACTTTGATATTGTTTACGACACTTCATTGATAATATTATTATTATAAGGTTGATGATGTAACTTGAAAAGGTGTATATTTGTGTCACTTCGTCAACTGTGTAGCCTGATTTTCAGACGGCTCATGTGTCATGCTCTACTTCATCCAAATTTTCAATTTGATTGCCCTTGCCAGAGACCATGTTCTCTATTGTTTGGACTTTGACCAATCAGGATGAACCTTGTGTTTTAGGCAAAGTAAGGAATGACAAGAATGTTTTAGCATTGTGTCAAAATGCTGGATGTCCAGTAGAAGAAAAGCATGATCAAGCTCAGCATGAATCCTGTCTATGAAGTTGGTAAGAGGTTGGATTTGCTCAGGATATAGCTCCGAAAATTCACATGCATTTCGTACTGGACTCCAAGACATCCACCATTTGGAAATGATGTTAAAACATTCTTGGCATTCCTTACTCTGTTATAAAACGGTACCTTCTGATTGTTTTTCGAAATCCAAACAATAGATAACATGGTCTCTTACAAGGGCAAATCAGACTGAGTTAAATGATGTAATGAAAAATATCAATTACATAATTTGATCACTATTGTTTTCACAGTAAACGAAATCTGAACTCTTTCAATAATCTTCTTTAGTACTATCATTTTGAGCTGCAAACTTATAAACTGCTGCATGGTGGGCACATAAGAGCCCAAAATGTCCGGGTTGTGTTCCTTTTCTACAGTATTAATCCAATCAATATGAAACTTGGCAACGTGACAGTACATGTGAAGGCAACAAATCTGTTCTTTTTTGTTTTTTGATTTTGATGCTATTTGGCGGGAAAATGACGTCACGAACATGCCAACAAATTTTGAAATTCACAAATACACTAATTTGATTATTGTAATCGAAAGAACTCTAAAAATGAGAGATATAGCTGAAACATTATCTCAGATATCTTTATTCAATCCAAATATATGAATTTTTGAAATTTGAAATTTCTGCCATTTTGTTACTAAAATTTCAAATTTCAAAAATTCATATCTTTGGATTGAATAAATATATCTGAGATAATGTTTCAGCTATATCTCTCATTTTTAGAGTTCTTTCGATTACAATAATCAAATTAGTGTACCCTATTTACTCGAATAGACGCCGCCCCCGAATAAACGCCGCCCCCGAATAAACGCCGCACTTGAGAGCAAAAAATATGAATAAACGCCGCCCCCGAGTAAACGCCGCACCTGAATGCGGCGTTTATTTGAAGAAAATCAACTATTGGTTTCAATACAAATATATTTAATTAGACAGCACAAACATGTCTACATCAGCAATGGGAATTTTTGTCCTTGAGTGCCAATGTTGTTCAGCTCGAAATGAGTATACTTTTTGGCCCTTTCACTAAGCTCCCTTTCTAGAATGGTGGCGATTCGCAGTTCTGTAGTGAATGCTGTGAAATGTGCGGGTACAACAAGCCCAACTTCTCTTTTTCTCTTGCCAGTGATTTGTGCACAGAGTTTGTTTTCATCATTTGCGTCCAGAAAGTTTTTCAATAGTCGTGATAGTTCAATCGGAACATGGCCAACAAGCTTCTTCTCATCACACTCTGATACCAAGTAGACACCAATGGCGTTCGGATCGTGTTCTTTTGCTTCGGCACGCGTGTCTTGCTTACATTGTAGTTCGTGATCTTTCGCGGGTGTCCATACAGACTTGTAAACGTGATGTCCTCGAATAACTGTTTCAAAGTCTACTTTAAAATACATCTTAAATTCAACAGATAAAGCCCTTGCCATTTTAGTGATTCTTACTACCATTTGCGAGCTTCCGTGAACCTTGACGCGACAAACTAGTTTTATCTGATTTGTAACTTACAAGTTAGCATGTGAAAACTGTCAAGTTTGTCATGTGAAACTCTTTAGTTCCCGCCGCCAAACACTTTGTTATCTCGTGTGATCTAGATGGTTTCACAAACATTTCGCTTGGTAGTCTACGACGATGGCAGACCCGAATAAAGACTCGAAAGACATAATTTCCCATAAAGGTAAAAGAAGACAGAAGTATAGTCTTGCAGTAAAGAAACAAGTGATTACTTTCGCGGAATCGAACGGCAATCGACCAGCTTCTCGCCGGTTTCAAGTCGATGAAAAGAGAGTGAGAGAGTGGCGAGCAAACAAAAACAAAATTTTTGTTTTGCTTGGTACTAAGAAAGGAAAAGAACGGAGCAGATTGCATGGAGGTGGCAGAAAACCCTTGAGTACAAGATTGGAAGAAGTCTTACTGGAGTGGATAGAAAACAGGCGGTCTCGTGGTCTTCTTCGAGTTTCATGCAAGCATATTATGAAGAAAGCTGAAATTGTTTATCGTGATGTGACGGAAGGAAACCACGTTGACGAAGACTTCAAAGCTTCAAGAGGTTGGCTGTGTCGATTCATGAAAAGAAATGGCTTATCAATGAGAAGAAAGACATCGGTTGCTCAACAAGATCCAGATAAAATGCTCGGAAAACTTGTATCATACATAATTCAAGTTAAGCGACTACAAAAGCAACACAATTATGGCCCCTCTGACATTATTGCAATGGACGAAACTCCAGTTTGGTGCGATATGGTGTCAGAAACTACAATTGACACAACTGGAAAGAAGTCCATCACTCTGAAAACGACTGGCCATGAAAAGTCAAGAGTATCTGTCTGTTTAGCTGCCAAGGCAGACGGAACAAAGCTAAAGCCTATGGTGGTGTTCAAAGGTGCCAAACGTGAAGTTGCAGCGTTAAACGAAGAGTTCAAACATCGAGCAGTTGTTGCAACGTCGACAAATGCATGGATGAACACTGAATTAACTCATGTCTGGGTCAACTCTGTTCTTGGGATATTTTCATTCAAGCGTAGGCTGTTAGCATGGGACTCATATGAGTGTCACATTGAAGACAGCATTTCTGATGCGATACGATCTAAGAAAATAGATCGGGTAATTGTACCGGGAGGTTGTACAAAATACATCCAAGCTCCAGATGTTAGCTGGAACAAGCCATTCAAGTCATTGTGCACAGAGAAATATGACGAGTGGCTAGGTACAGTTGGATTATACCAAGAAACAGCTGCTGGGAATCTGAAAGCACCCCCGAGAAGAACTATTTTAAAGTGGATTCTCGATTCTTGGAACGAACTACCCGTTGAAATTATCCAGAAATCTTTCCCAAGTTGTGCATTGAACCTTCCGGCGGATGGAGCAAAGGATGACACGATTCACTGCCTTAAGGAAGGACAGCCTTGCCATGCTGGACAAGCCATGCTCAAGTCACAGCTAGGGATCCTAAATGAGCCAGATTCCAATCCTTTTACGGAATGTACTGACTCTGATGTGGAAGAAGCGCACCCAGTGTTGGAGCTTATAGACTCTGATAACGAAGGGGACTCTGACATTGAGATTGAGTAGGGTTTACGTACTGTAACGTTAAGCAATGAAAACAGTACCTACCATGACATTTTAATATTGAAAGCTTGTTTCTGTTACGGTTTTTAAGGATTTTTGCTTCTTACACTTTGTCAATACGGTAAGGCACTTTTTATCTTGAAATAAAATGGATTACGGTATTAAATAAACGCCTCCCCCGAATAAACGCCGCCCCCGAATAAACGCCGCACCTGAGTCATGAAAATTTAAATAAACGCCGCGGCGTCTATTCGAGTAAATACGGTATTTGAGAATTTCAAAATTTGTTGGCAGGTTCGTGATGTCATTTTCCCGCCAAATAGCATCAAAATCAAAAAACAAAAAAGAACAGATTTGTTGCCTTCACATGTACTGTCACGTTGCCAAGTTTCATATTGATTGGATTAATACTGTAGAAAAGGAACACAACCCGGACATTTTGGGCTCCTATGTGCCAGGCGTGCTGAGCAGGCATTCTGGAATGATTTGTGAAGCATTATAACTCTTAGTAGGTGTTCCTCATGTGTATTATGGAAGTATTTTTCCTAACAATAGACCTCTTTAGCTTGCATGCAAATTGCCCATTTCAAACCACGTGATGTAAACATGATATTCTCTGGAGAATTGTTCCTTTATATTTCTGAAATTTATTCGTTCATATTGAAAGGACTAATTCTCCAGAGAACACCATGTTTACATCACATGGTTTGAAATGGGCAATTTACATACGAAGCTAAAGAGGTCTATTGTTCAGAGTTCTAACAGTTCTTTTATTTTTTCCCCACTAAGTAAGAAATTATTTTGTTTCATAAAAATTATTCCAAAAGATGTTGTCAATCTTCTATTTTGTGGTCTTTCGAAAACTTTTTCTTTTTCTTAGATATTTGGAAAGTTGTTTTTTTCATTTTATAATAATCATAATCATAATCATAATATATTCATATACATAGTAATCTATTCTAACCGGTCTGCCCTGCTATCTAATAAGTAATGGGATAACTGGTAGTCTCTCTCAACATGATGAGTGAGAAAAACTTAAAGTGACCATCAGGGATAGAAGGGAAAACTGGTGAGGCAAGACTGGAGGAGCGAGGCTCTGTAACTGTAGCAAGCCCCAACTGAATATCTCAAGTGTGAATAGTGGGTTGTTGAACAGTCCTGTTATGCACAGGGGTATTCTAACTGGTCTCCCCTTCTATCTAATGGCTGAGTAATGTGATAACTGGTAGTCGATGATCCCCTAAAAGGAAGTATCAGCGGTGCCTGCTCTAATAGCACCCCAATGATCACATACTAAAAACCAAAGGCCCCAAAAACTCAACATGTAATAAACAAGAATCAGCCTGAAACAAATTACATGTCTCTGAAAAACATTTGGACCATTATCATGTAATGGAGAGAAGTTGTGGCAAACTAATACTGATATCAATGATATCAATAAACTAGTCATATTGTTTAGAGGTAGGGAAAGCTTTGGAGAAAAAAGTTTCAAACTATTAAAGGGGGACTAAATGTAATTTAGCTGAAACTTCATTGAATAATAATTCTTTAAGGGTCTAATTATCACTAGTTCTTTTTCGATATTCAAGAGGGAAGTACTATATTTTTATGAATCTTTAGAAGTGTTGTGATCTACTCAACCCAAACATTCAGCTCCATACATTTCTTTGTATTTTGTGAGTCAAAATATCTCAATGTTTTGTTCATATAACAGCTCTACATTGAAGAAAACTGGTCAGACAATCAATCCTATGCAGCAATAATGTAAGAAAACTAATTCACCCAAACGTTTAACTTCATAGAAATGAAATAATTCAAGAAACTAAACACAAAGAAATGTATGGAGCAAAGCTGTGTTGATTGTTTGGGTTGAGTAGATGACCTCACTGACACTTCAAAGGATTCAGAAAAATGTAATACTTCCCATTCGAATTTTGAGAAAACACATTAATCAGTAATTGCATGGCTCTTTGAGATTATTTCAGTGAAGTTTCAGCTAAATTAAATTTGAAACGATTTTCGTCAGAGTCCCTCCTTAAGGGCAGAGTATACTTCAGCCAGAGGATCATTTCGATCACAAGATGAGAAGACTTCAGGAGCACTACCCACTCTCAATCCCTAAGAAAATTTGAGATAAGAGAGAGCTGGGGAGAGGGAGGAGTGACAAACTAACCACAAAAGAAATAACAATGTTACCAATAACAACATGGAACAATGTGATCATAACAAAGTTCAAGTTAATATTCACTGGAATCATAGAATCAACCATGGCCGGAAAGATTTGTCCAGTTTGAGGGTCCACCAAAATCCATGGAGGATGAAGGGTATCCCTGTTGAGTGGCTTCATGTGACCTCTGGTTCCATGGTAGAAACTGGTGACTCAACCGGCGTCATCCGAACTTCTGGTATAAGGGCTACCCCTTCAATGGGAGTCTAGAAAACAAATCCTATGTGCGAGGATCCTAGTGTCTTGTCGACCTTCGCCATGATGGTGAGCACTTTTTCATATTCCCTGTCCCACCAAGAGGGATAAGAAATAGGGACGGAACATATCAACAGGGGAGGACAAAATTTGCAGACACACCACCCAGCTGAACACGAAATCAGCACAAAATTTGTGGACAAACTACCCTGCTGAACACGAAATCATCACAAAATTTACGCAACACTGCGTGGCTGAACACAAAATCAGCGCAAAATTTGCGGACGTCACACTGCCTGGCTGAACAGAAAATCAGCACAAAATTTGCGGCCACACTGCCCGGCTGAACACAAAATCAGCACAAAATTTGCGGGCACACCCAGCTGAACAAGAAATTGCGGACACAGTGACCGCAGAGCATGAAATCAGCACAAAATTTATGGACACACCGCGTGGCTGAACACAAAATCAGCGCAAAATTTGCGGGCGTCACACTGCCCGGCTGAACAGAAAATCAGCACAAAATTTGTGGCCACACTGCCCGGCTGAACACAAAATCAGCACAAAATTTGTGGACACACCACCCGGCTGAACAAGAAATTGCGGACACAGTGACCGCAGAACATGAAATCAGCACAAAATTTATGGACACACAGCGTGGCTGAACACAAAGTCAGCACAAAATTTGAGGACACACACTCCGGCTGAACACAAAATCAGCACAAAATTTACGGACAACTTGCCCAACTGAACATGAAATCAGCACAAAATTTGCGGACACATTGACAGACTGGCATAAAACCATGATAATGAACTTGTGTCGCCTGTCACGTGACTTTTTAAATTTTCACCGAAGGCAAACGAAAATACTGGAAAGAGCATACTAAAGTTAGTAAAAGTGGAAAGTTTGAAGAGAAGTAAGTAAATAGGGCAATAGTTACAGGCATTCAAACTTTGCCTTTTTTGTATGGAAATGTATGTTGGAGGCCAAGCGGCCCTCCAAGCGAAAAACCCGTACAAATCCTTATCAAAGCGGGAAACTTTGAAAGCCTTTAACTTTTGTCTTATTTGCTTGATTCTCTTGAAATTTTCAACTTTTACTAATTTTAGTATGCTCTTTCAAGTTATGATATTTTCGTTTGCCTTCGGTGAAATTTTAAAAAGTCACGTGACAGGTGACACAAGCTCATTCAATAATAATAACAATAATTATAATGGTAATATGATGATGGCGATAATGATGAAGAGGCTTATGATGACATTGCTGATAGTGGTGATGATATTGATGATAATGACGCAGGTAACGATGACGGGAAACCAATTTAACCGAAATAAATCCTCAGTATTCCTTCATCTCGTCTCCTCTACAACAACAAAATGCACAAATCCTCATCTAAAGATAAAATTATAGTTTATCAGGAAATATTCAAGTGAATTTAAAACTATCGGGCGAATCTCCAGTCGTTACTCAGTTAAAACAAGACCATCTATAATCGTGTTCTTTTTGTCCTGACACTCAAATATTGTCTAAACACTCACCATTAGTCGAGTAAATCTTTCTTAGAGTCTAACTAAGGCACGCAAACGACTGATATTTTCACCTAAGATTCTAGCAGATTTACAGTGAATGTATGGCGAAACTCAACTTCCGGTTGGTTTTTATCCCGATTCGGTTCCAGGAATCACGGTAATCCTTAAACTCTGACTTGGCTTATTAACTATCATAATAACTGGGATAAATATAACGTTATTGCATTATTGTAAAAGTTCTAACTTCACGAACATCAATAAAAATTATAATGGTGTATATAACAGCATAATGCAACCAGAGAGGTCTGGTTGAGGATTGAAGAACGGTGCTTGAGAACCAGAATTAAGGCTGTGAAATCTTCTGTGAAGGTTGAGAAGGCTGGGAAGTGTCTAACGAGACCGCCTACGTGAGTCAAGATGCTTGTGGAATTTGAGGCTCAGTTGCTGCATCTGTAGAAGGGCATTTGGAAGCCATCACAGTGCAAAGCTTTTGACGCATGTTCTGTTTTTTTCGAGGATAATATCTCAAGTGTGAATGGTGGGTGGTTACACAGCCCTTATATACATGGGGAGACCGCTGAGAATAGTACTTTTTCCAAAAGTCCAAAAGTGCTTTACATCTAAGTAAAGCAACAATCAATTAAAAACCTACTTTAGATAAACGACTATCAGCATAAAATAGGTTTAATACAATCAATATCCTCTTTGGACCAAATCTCTAACAACAAACTCTAAGACCATGTTCTTAATCTCCTTGTGGATGTCCTGTGTATACTTGAAACTTTGAGACAAAGTGGTTAATGGCATCCACTCTGATCCAAATTTCAATGCCTCGTTTTACAGGCTTCATTGGCATGTATTGCTTGAATCTGAGAATACCTTTTTATTTTATGAGATGTTCGTTGATAGCATTTTTGTGATTTGGCATGTATTGTGCAGACAAATATGAAGAGTCATTGAAGTGCAAGTATTGGTTAATTTTCAAAAAAAAACCTGTTGCTTGGCATAATATCCTGCCCAGGCCTTTAGCCGGCACAAGTCTAAAAAATGCAGCCCATTTTTTGTGTGTGCCACATTGTGAATCTGCAATCGAGTGAGACTGGGAACTAGACCATGGGGCTTGAGATTTCCAAAATAGCTTCGCAAAAGATGGAAGGCGCTTCATGTGGATATGTTTCTAGGACAATCTTGCACTCTTTACTCGCCAGAGTGTTCAGTGTGTAGTCAAAGACGACAAGATCTTCAATCTTGAGATCGCCACCCCATCCATTCATTAAGGAGCTGTGAAAAACGATGTCATCTTTGTCATGAACATTTTCAAAAATAAATATCAATTTTTATTTGTAGCAAATAATTGAAGGACAAGGTAGAACAAGGAGCTTCAATATTTCATGTACTAGCTCAATCCCAACAGGGCACGAGTGTATTATATTCAAATCCATTCAAAAACAAAATAATAACTTGCAAATCTACAACCTTAATTCTCTGTTGCATAAACTGATACATTTTTGTTACAGTTTTTATTTTCCTGCATTTTCATGGGCTAACATTTTCTGGATCAGTATGAAGTTCATGAGAACTAGGTCTTGTGCACGATTCTGTTGATCAATTGGATTCCTTTTGCAATCTCAATCTCAATTCTTGACTAGACCAGTATTGTAATTATCGGCCTCTGGCACGAGTTTACCTTGCTTACAAGGTCTACTTTCTATTATTTCATTCTTCTATTCATTGCTAAAATTTCTTGGTTGTCAAGTAAAGAAATATTGTCACTCAGATAAAACCATAAAAATTCTTCTTGGACAGAAATCTCTTGAGTTACTAGCATATTATATTCAAATCCATTCAAAAACAAAATAATAACTTGCAAATCTACAACCCATAAACTGAGAAATTTTTGGTGCAGTTTTTATTTTCCTGCAGTTTCATGGGCAAACATTTTCTGGATCCTGGCATATCGCAGTAGTAATGGCATGTATGGAGTTCATGAGGACTAGGTCTTGTGCACAATTCTTTTGATCAATTGGATTCCTTGAGCAATATGAATATCAATTATTGACTAGACCGGTGTTGTAATTATCGGCCTCTAGAACGAGTGTACCTTGCTGATATTTTTTTGGTGCAGTTTTTAAATTTCCTGCATTTTCAAATGCTAACATTTTCTGGATCTTGGCATATCACAGTAGTATTGGCATGTGTGAAGTTCATGAGAACTAGGTCTTTGCACAATTATTTTGATCAATTACGATTCCTTGAGCAATACCAATATCCATTCTTGACCTCTTATCCTTATCGACCTCTTTTATGAGGGTCATGAACCTCATCAGATCATACAGTTCTTGATTTTGGTACAGTACATTCCATTATTTTCTCTTGTTCAATTCCCCCATTATCCTTCTTGTCTAATAGGGATGATTCTATTATCGATTACATCACTTCTCATGATGTGACTTGTTCTATCATTGTTTATAACTTTTTCATTTGTTGATAAAGGTTAGAGCATTCTCAACAAAATCTAATATGAAATCTATTTTTGATTGCTGTAATTTTCTTAGAGGAATTTATTACACAGGAGTCTGCACTATGGTTCAAGGGCAATACTTTTGGCAATATGGGTGTGAAGTCAAGATATAGATTAAGTTTTGCAGCAATCTTTAGCAGCCACTGAAAATAAATTTGGATAAATCAGAAATGGAATGTCTAGAACCTCCAAAATGGGCTTAAATATCGACAAAGTGATAGGGAAAGCTCAACATCACGAAAAAGCGATCAAGATACTTGGAATTTTCTTTTCATACAACGAAAATCATGTTTTATCTTTTGTATGAAAATAACTTTATACAAAGTTCCAAACAACTCTGGAAAAATTGATACCTCTATGGTAAAGTTCAAGTTCTCTGGTGCTCACAACTATTGTATGTCTGCTAAGACAAAACAAGTCAACAAAATGCAATAAAATATTTTCATTTGGATTGGAAGGAAATCCAACCAAAATGAAATGCACAACATTAATTGGCGACTAGGAGGAGGTGGTGTAAAGTTTACAATTTTAGGTCAAAGCCAATTGTATTAAATGGGTGATCAAATTACTTAATTCCATATGAAACACAGACTGACAATAAACATTGAAGTAGTCAAAATATGATTAACTAAGATAGATCCAGAGTAATATTTTTTTAGTTTTACCTCATCAGCATAACGGTACAAGGTGTACAATCGCCATATATGAAATATTTAAATCCAGGAAGCTACAAAGAAAGGAAGACTAAACAACTGTAGTTCTGCAGAGGCTTTTAAACCAACATTTATACTGGGTGACAACATTTTTGTGTCTACTGCGCATGTGCTAGTAGACACTATAGACATCATGCAGGTTTTCCTAAAAAGATGTAAGCAACATTTTGAATGAATCACAGCTTTGTAAATCAGAACAATGGAAGGTCTTTGCCTTCGGAACCAATCAGAGAAAGAAGCGAATGTATTTTCATTTGGAACCAATTTGAGAAAGAAGCGATAGCATATGACTCATCGGCGATGGCCTATGGCTGTACTCAGTGCAACACGAATACACCTCACTTCGTGCACAAGGAGGGTTTTAATATTTCACCAAATTTGTCAACACTAGCTGTATTTTCAGCAAACTGCAAATGGGACTTGTCACAGCTTTCAATCTGTGTCTAACCTGTCTAACGTCGGTCGACTGAAAGGTTTTCGAGTTCTCTTTCTAGTTATAGGACGATGTCAACAAGAATGGCTGTTGTCCCGAACTGTACTCATGAGAGACCGAAGAGATATCTTGCCGATTCTTCATTCAACAATAATAATTTGAAGGCTAATAATCCTTCCTGACTGCTTTGTCTCTATTGAAGTATGTCAGTAGCACGTTTTGCCAGATGATGTTTTATAGGTCATAGAAATCTGGAAGCACCGGAAACATAGTATGTATGCTTCATAAGTTCAAAACAAGCTTTTGCTTGAGGGAATATGTCACTGGTCAAAAATACCGTCTGTTTCAACAATTAATCAATGTCTATCAAAAAAGCACAATATGCAAGGTTTCTGGTTAGATTTCAGTCAAAGAAAAAATAACGCTATTTAACCGATTTTTTAAAATAGACATTAACAGTGTTTGGTCACTCGTTGCGTGACTCGGTACAGCCTGCATTTATTTTCCACTTCGAACAAAATTAATTCTCTAGTTCTGACTGATATGCTAAATATTGACCAGCAGCAAACAAACTTAGCATATAAACGGAGATCTACAGTCCTCTCTCATGTTTAGTGTCACTGAATTATCATTATGAGTATTTACTGTACATATAACTGCATAGCTTTCTCTAGTATGTCATGATCATCAATTGTATTCACAACTTCTGTTGATACAAGAACACTTTATATGCACAGGTAGACACGCTAGAGAAGAAGACCGCAAAAGTAATATTTTTGATGCATTTATTGTACCAATAACAATTAAAATGCAAATTTTAAAAAAAAAATCCTCATTCACCTTAATGTTTACAAGTTTAAAGTGTTTTTTTCCCCGCATGATTCTTTTGACTATCCTTCGCTTCATGTGCTTCCAAGATGGTGACTGTTGTTAAGTGCTTCTTGTTGTCGTACATCAAGGTTGAATTTGGTTCAGCTTCTGAGTTCTTCACATCAGGAGTCTGGTATTCAAGTCTGTAGTTTCGTCATTTCTAGTCATAGTTTGCTCGATAGCTGTGTTAGTTAGCTTTTCATTTGATTTCATTTGTATAGCTTTTGAGTTCTCTTTGAGTTCGCGGACCACCTGACACATTTTGAAATCGCTCGACATCTTAAATTACTGTGGGCCTACCGCGAATGACTTGTACGTTTGTAAGCATGGTGAGCATTTGGAGAAGACGACAATGGATAACTTCAACGAACAACATCACCTTTCACTTTCAGAGAAATTCCATCGTGCTACGGTCAGCATGTAATAAGTTGGCATGGTTTCGACTTTTGCGGCAATCGAAACCCTGAAACAGACATTCCTGTCATTCCTCGATGCAAAATGACAAAAAGGACACAAACTGTATTTTTAATCACAACTACCACATGCAGTCTGAGTAAAAAGCAAGCTGAAGTCAATGTCTAGTACAGAAACCGTGATTTATCATTAGAGTCTGGATAGCCTTCTATAACTATCGATACTTCGAATTAAACCTTATATTTCACAAACGAAGACCATTTTTTTTGCGATTTACAAAAATATCCTTGCTGTAAATCACTGTCAACAAACGAATGTAAGCTTATGCTAATTAGGAAAATAAGGTCGTTACTGCGCAGAATCACCGGCTGACAGTGCCCCTTTAAACAATATCACACAAAGTCAGTCACTTACAGCTAATTTACGTCATGCGTGACCAGTATGTTGACATCGAGCGAAGCGATCTCTTCGACAGCTCCTTCATGAATGGAAGGGGTGACGATGTCAAGTTTGAAGATCTTCTAGTCTTTGACTACTCTCTGATGAGTAAATAGTGCAAGATTTCGTTCGAAACAATCCACACGAAACGCCTTCCATAGTACATTGTCGTTTTGCGAAGCCATTTTGCCTCAAGCCTCATGGTCTAGTTCCCAGTCCCACTCGATTGCAGATTTGCAACGTGGAATATAAAAAAAATACGAGCAGTATTTTTAGACTAACGAGTAACAAGGATGTGTGTGGTCTTGGTGTGTAATGTCTTATTAATTCAGTTTTGCAGCTGTCAAAGATTGACTATTGACAAATCTAGTTTTAGCAACACAACTTTGTAACCATACAATGCTGAATTATGTCTACATATGGCTTGAACAATTAATATTTCACTAACAAGAATAATATATATAGTCTTACAGTGATGTTTTACAGTATGTCACTACCACATGTTTTTGGAAACATATTTCTGAATCCCTTCAGTTTCTAAATTTCCATCTAGAGTCGATTCCCTTTCTTGTACATCTGATGGTACCATTATGTTGCAACTTTCTGGTGTACTTACTGATCTGATGTCAGGACAGCCAGGATCACTGGGAATGTCTTGAGTTTCATCGTCACTACATTCTTTTCAAACTGGCTCTCCATCTCTTTCCAAGAAGACTATCCCACACTTTTGGCTGCAGATAATGTTTTTCTATTTGTCAGCTTTCTTATTATTTTTTAAGTGTTGAAGCCGGTGAGTGATAGTCATCTACATAGCAAGGAGATGTTGAATATTTGTGATGTGACCATTGAGTTGCACAGTTTTAGTGTTTGTACTCTATGATTCATGTTGTTTTTAGTACTTTCCATTTCATAACAAGTAAAATATACGCGTTGGTAATCTCACTAATTATATGAAACCTTACTTCATATATTTGGTATTGCAAATTTTGTCCAATTTTTCATTTAAGAATTTTCTTTACAGTTTTGACTTCCAATTCAACATTAGAAAAGATTATAAAAGTTACACTACTTAAACTCATCACCAATGGATAAGCACATCGTTCAAAACACAAAATATAGAAGCTAGAAGCTATAACAAAAGAGAAATGTTCTTACCTTTCTCAAACAATCTTTGTACTCTTTATGAAGAGCTGCAATCGCACACTCAAAATACCCTTGGCAGGATGACTGTTGGCACCCGGTTATCCTATGCCCTTTATAATGACAATTGCTGCAAGTGGAACTTGAATTTCGACAAATGGGCATTCTTTTTCATGTTTTCTCACAAAGAGAAGTTAGTGTAGCATCTGCGACTTGAAAGCGGCATTCAAGAATGAATTTTTCACCTTCCAAGTTATTTAGAAGTCCTTTGATCGCCTTCTAGCCCATTGACGATTGCCCAGACTGTAAAAATGGCAGACATCTAGAGTGGGGATGGGGGAGAAATTTACAAATTCCTTTTTTTTTCAGGTCCCCCATAGGCAAATCTGTAAGAATTTCATGACCCCGCTACTTTAGTGGAAATATATTTCAAGTCCGCTTTTAGTTGAGAAAGTGTCAGTCTTGCACTCTCAGTGCAGCATTTTGGGAAATAAAACTATGAAGTCACATAATGTCCAAAATAGCATAAATTTCGACCTATCAGCGACATTTTTCTCGTTGAAACTCGAAACTTAAAGCCAAAACACAACACTATTAGTTGATCTCTGATGATTGAAAATTATCTTTCAGTGCACAGTAATGATTTCAACCATATTTGAGATAAGTGAGTCGTCAATATAAACTCCCACCCATTTCATTGACCCTCTCCTTTCTTCTAGCCCACTGCATGACTTTCTTCATGTTCTGAGGAAATCCTCTCCTGTTTTCAGCAGCGGTGCCGCAGGAGGGCAAATTCAGCCTAAATAGATATTTCACCAACCTTGGGGAAGTGTAGAAGTTATCAAAGTAGATGTGGTAGCCCTGATTTATCAGAGGATTAGTTTCATCGCCACATCGTATCAAAGGCCATGCTGACTAGGTGGCTGATTAGCATTCTTTCCGACATATGTTATAGTTGTAGGTATAACCATTACAACTATCAGCGAGCACCCACAGTTTGATACCCCATTTAATAGGTTTGTTTTTATATACTGCCTTATTCCAGAATGATGCTTGGACTTCACCATCCTTTCATCCTGCAACTCTCTGAAAAGGCTGGTAGAGAGCCTTACATTTTTCCTTGAATGACTCAACAAAGCTTGCCTCTTTCCTTAGCTTGCCTCTTTCCTTAGCTTGCCTCTTTCCTTAGCTTGCCTCTTTCCTTAGCTTGTCCTGTTCATCCTCTGTATCTGGATTTACTACGTGCAACATCCCCATTAAGGCCTTGAACCTCTCGACATGATGCGTCTTGTTCACAGACCATGATATAATGTCTTGGTGCTCCAGTACCGATGAAAAGAGCATGACATTGACAGGACTGCAGTATAAGATCAGGGCAAAGAGCTTCTCAATGGCTGGTACATGTGTTTCTTTCCAAGCACCATGCTTGTTAGCATAGTATTGCTTGTTTGGAATAGTTCCCCATGCGTACATGTTGGTGTATGTACATATATCTAACACAAGTGCCTCCGTAAAAAAAAAAACCCTGAAGAAACCACTGCTGTTGTCATTGTTCCTCGAAGCAAAGGCATGTTCAGGTGGACTCCAGTAGGACGACTGGGCCTGAAGGCTGGTAGCTGATTGCTGGTGTCAGGATCGTTGTACCCTTGCATAGGATCATTGTTTGGCTGAGCAAGTTGTCTCTGAGGATGAACATGAGCATGGTCCTGGCCTGGCAAACAACCCACGACCATGGCCTAAGCCATGACCTCATCCTCATCCTCTTCCTGCTCTTTGCCCTCTATCTCTTTTAGCTCCGTTGCCTCTAAGATCATCCTCACTAGAACTGCTGGAATGGTCAATCTCCTCAGAACTTTCTCGATCCTCACCACTGTTTTGAGATCTAAGAGTTGAAAAGCTCAGTAATATTATTGTTTTATGTACATAACAGTGACGTTTTATGTATTACAGTGATGACAGCTTGAAACTAACTGATAAATAATATTTTCAACTAAAAACACAAATTTTCAAACCCTAAATTCATAAACTGTTTATGAAAACTATTTAACAATTATTGGAGGTAAGTAGTGGTGGATATTTACCTAGCCGCGAGTCCTCGAGCGGTGAAGTAAATATTCACCACTACTCACCGACACTGAGGGGAATAATTATTTGAGTATTTACCAAATCAGTTGGATAAAACATGGCATTTTATTACACAAATAAAAAAATATGACAATTTTTCATTTCAGCAAACGATAAATTTAAAAAACGCGCATTCGTTGCATTGTCACATGACAGTGTCAGGTGATCACATGTTCACTTCAAAAACACGATCAATAATAATAATTTTTTTTAAATTTTTATTATACATTACAAATATTATTCTAGATTTATATAAAATATATATTTTACAATGATTTTTTAATCCATCCTCCTCGAAATTCTGTTATAATAATTACATCAATTTGGTATATATAATATTCATAATAATTTTGTACACATATGGCCTATACATGCACCCGCACGCACACACACGCACACACACGTACTGTCAATCCTACTTCAGCTTCTTTTTATAAATTTAGTAATGTCCTACTACATTTTTTATTGAAAGATGAACTTTGATTATGCCTGATTGCAATCTATTTTTCTATATGAATTTTTTCACGTAGTAAGAGCTTGAAGTTATTGAAAAGGAACTGTTCCTCCAAGAGGCACTTTGCATAAATATAGTGTTTGGCAATGATAAGTATTTGATTGAAAGTATTGAATTGCTTTTCTTTTGGGCGATGACCGTAAAGAATATCATATACAGAGAATCTTTCCTCAAACATGAAGATTTTCTAAGCCCAAAGAGAGAGGTCATTCCAAAAAGTGACAGCACAGAGGCAGTCATAAAACAGGTGATCAATAGTTTGTACCAAATTACAAATAAAGCATTTATCATCTCTTGTGATTTTGTTGGTAAGATGTTATGTATAATTTTAAACTGGAAAGCTCTTAATTTAGACTCCCTACAGACTGTGAAGGGGATTTCATAATAGTGGTGTAAATCGTCTTTGCTTATACCAGCATCTACTAATTTTCTTTGAGATGTTGGAGGTTCGAATTGTTTTTCAACAATAATTTTAGTTATTTTGGAACATGTCAATTTAGATATCTGGCTTATATCTTCATTGATAAGCTCGTTACCATTGAGTCGGGTATCATAGCTCGATTGAGTGGGTTCTCTTAAAGTTGATTTCCAATTGTAAGGTATAGAATTGATGATATTAAAGTACTCCAAAAAATGAAAATCTAAATTAAACTTCGCTTGCATTGTTTGTATAGCAAAACATTCACCTTGATCGTTTGTGATATCTCTAACAGTCATTATTCCTGCATTGTGCCATTTTGGGAAATAGAGTGATTTGTTTTTAACGACAAAAAACCTATTATTCCAAAGAATTTGGCTAAGTATATCTTCTTTGGAAACCGGTGACGTTTCAATGACTTTATCATAGAAGTCTGCTAAGGACTCTAAGTTTAATTTCCTTTTTTCATAATTGCATCTAAAGATCAGTAGTCCACCCACCCTTTTAAGTTTTAACTCAGGGAATATTTTCCACATTTCTTCGCCCTTGTCGGAATTTTGTAAGAGCCTTTTCACCCACATGATTTTTAACGCTTTCTCAATAATGGGAAGATCCGGTAGTGACATACCCCCAACCGATTTATCACCGATCATTGTCGATTTTTTAATTTTTGGAGGTTTCTTATTCCACACAAAATCCGATACTAGTTTATTGACTTCTTCTATAAAACCACATGGCACTGATAATACTAAACAATAGTAAATTAATTTAGAGAGGCCTAAAGTTTTAGTAATGGTGATTTTTCCGCATATAGTGAGGTCTCTACTCGACCATATATTAAAAGTTTGTTTCACGATGTCAATTTTTTTCTTATTTTCACAAGACTTTTCATCGTAAGAAAAATAGACTCCAAGGCAATAAATGGGCTCAACAGGCCAAAGTACTGGCAGGGGCTGGTCGAATCTCTCCCTCCATTTACCAAGCCACATAGCTTCCGTCTTGTTTTTATTTAGCGCTAATCCAGAGCATTCTTCAAAAAGAGAAAGAAGGGAAAGTACATTATTGCCAGATTATATGTTTTTTTTATAAAGACCGAGGTATCATCAGCCTCGAGTCAATTCAATGAAATGCGAGGCCATCCCGTTATTTAAAATACAGCTCGACGGATGATTGTAAGAAACTTTAATCCAGTTTTTAAATTACGGTCCGAAGTGCAAAGTGTCAAGAACTTTACATATGTAGTTCCACTCAATAGAATCGAAAGCTTTTTTGAAATCGAGAAAAAGAGCAATGCCCTCTAGGTCTTTTTCTTCTGTATATTTCAGCATGTCTGAAATCAGACGAATATTCTGACCAATAAAACGCCCTTTCACGAAACCTGTCTGATCATTATGTACAATCGAGGGCAATATTTTTTCAATCCACACTGCCAAGCATTTCGTTGCGATCTTATAATCTACATTTAATAAAGAGATTGGGCGCCAGTTTTGCAAATATTGTAGATTTTTCTTCTTTTTCGGAATTAATGAGATTACACCTTGACTTTGCGTTATGGACATTTCTCCTACTTCAAAAGCGTAATTAAAGCTTTCAGTCATTGGTTCGCTAAGTAGATTCCAGAATCTGAGATAAAATTCAGCTTGTAGTCCATCACATCCTTGGTGTTTTATTTTTCTTAAATAATTTTAAAACGGCTAAGCATTCATTACTAGAGAGATGACCTTCACAAATATTACATAGTTTTTCGTCTAATTTAATGATTGATGGGTTTTTAAAGAAAGCTTCAAAACGATTGTGGTGAGGGTCAACTGAATTGGACGTGTATATTTCTTCATAATAGCGTGCTTGTTCTTTGAGGATTTCATTTGGGTTTGTGATTTCGTTGCCATTCTCCAATTTCAATTTAGAAATATATTTTTTCTTACTATTACGTTTGTCTTAGTTGAGGAAGTACTTATAATTATTTCACCATGCTCATACCACCGCGCCCTACTTCTGATTATTGCTCCTTTGGTCTTATAATTTGAGATATTATCTAGTAAACATTTGGTGCGGTCAAACTCTTCAATGTCCTCTTTAGATGAGTTCGGATTAAGATTACCTCTGATTTTATTCAGTTTTAAGATGAGCTCTTTTTCTTCGGATTTTAACTTAATGGACCTACTATAATAATAATAATAATAATAATAATAATAATAATAATAATAATAATAATAAATATAATAATAACAATAATAATAACAATAATAATAATAATAATATAATAATAATAATGATAATGTTCATTCAACAGTCGATTCAATATAAGTACATTAGGATTTTTAAAGGTCGATTCAACAGGCAAATATACAGAAAGTAATGCCTAAACTGTTTCAAGAAATGCTAGGAAGGCGGTACAGATCCTCTCTGATACCATTAGAACATGGTGGCTCAAAATAGCTGAAAATAGAACATGACAAATTGTACAAGCACTGAAAACTGGGGTCAGGCGAAAACAAAAGAGGAAGTGTTACTGCCATTGGTAAGTAACCATAATCCATACATAATTATCAATAATTGAACGTGTTTCTTTAAACAAATATGATGTTCATGACTCTTTCATCTTCTTTTATTAAGTTAACAACTTATATAATTTTCCTAGGTCTGGAACATTTTCATGATGGCTCGGTAAGGACAGAGATGTTTGAATTGGTTGTTGGTGTTGATGAATCGGTTGATGAATCAGTTGCTGATGTTGATGGTGTGGATGAATGGGTGGCTGGTGAGTGGTTGGTGACTATTTCATCTTCTGGTTTTTAATTTAACAGTTTGTATAATTTGCCTGGTTTTAACTCGGAGTGTTCTGCGTAAATACTTTGTTCATCAAAGTCATGTTTTCAATGTGTTTATAAAGGCACTTTCTTTGGCTGAAGATGAAAGTTTTTCTTTCCATACTTAAAGTTCCTCATGAAGTAGGTCCATTTCATTAATGGAGCTAGGGCAATCTTGGCAGCCAACTTCCCAAATTTGTTTTATTTGTCCAAGACGTTCAACATGTTGAGGGACCACCAAAGACATTAGCCAGTCAATGCATGTTGGGTAGGCACAATACAATACACCAATTCCATAGCTACTAAACACTTGTAATGTGCTTAGGTCTGGATCAGCATCATGATCACTTGGCAAGGTGGCTGGTGTACATTTACATATGTAACTATATAACAATATTATGCACAAAAAATCTGCCGTCATCGCTGGGCCATCATTCGTGTTTTAGGAGATAAAATCTAAAATGTGAAGTCACGTGACCTATTTTGCATATTATCTCCTAAAATACGAATGATGGCCCAGCGATTAGGGCAGATTGTTAAAGAACATATGACAACACTATAACTGCAAAAACATATTTGGTTTCTTTTGTCCCCATTAGCCCATTTTGAAAAATGTGATTTATGACGTTACATGTCACGTGACACGTCCCACACCACCAAAATAGCACCAAAATATTAAGTTTGACGAAATATGTCATATCGCATAAAATTGTTTCATTTGCTTGTCCGAAACTCTATTAAGACAATTTCAAGTGAATTGCAGCTACTCCTGGCCTTAAGGGGGGATTAACATATTTCGTTGCCATGGTAATTCGTTGCTTTGCAGAGCTTGAATGAGAAGATATTTCATTGAGCAAGTGCCCAGTGCTTTCCCGCAAGACATACACGAGTTTCACTTCAAAAATTACAAGTTATATATTTTATTGAACGTTATTCTTTTAATTTTAAGTTTGTTCAATGAATAAATATTCGACATATGATAGACTGCAGTAGTTTTAAAGTCAAAGAAGTCAAAGAAAGCAAGTGATAATTCCATTTAAAGAGTCGTTCAAAAGCAACAACACTCAACAGAGATTATTGAACCGAAGTAAAACAAGCCAATTTGTCATCACAAAAACTTCAACGTAAGAGTAAAAAACGACGATAAATCAATAAAAAACAATCAAAGATTACCTTACTCAACTGGTTGTTGTTCTAGACTCTGCCTGTCAAAATGAAACATGTCAAACTACAATTTTATGTACCTTGAACCAAAAGAAAGTGACTTCACCGATTTTCGTCTGATAAATCTATATGCAAGTAAACTTACCACTATTACACCAATTATTACCTAAGACAATATATTAGATTTGTTAAAGGTTCTGTTAACAACATCAAGTAGCAGATTTTTATAGTGTTTTGGAATGTAATACCGCTGACCACAGGACAAGTAGTCTTTATGTTCATGGAATTTGGCTTGAGAGCGACTGAGTTGCTCCTAAGCTCAATTGCATCAGTAATATAACACTAGGTAAAAGCAAAGCCTCGCAGCAGTTTACATCGAAAGGTGTTAGTGTGGTGCGATGTCATATTGTGTCCTAGAATCTCTGAGTTTATGATATCCAAAGTGAGTGAAATAATATTTAATGAATTGTAATTGTTCTAAAACTAAACTTTACAGTTCCAATTCTAAAGTAAAAGTTATCATTTCTGAGTCGATTTAGAGCACTGCAAGTTTGACACAACATCTGTGTTGTTTGTGGGACGTTTTATAGGTGACGCTGAAGGTGCAGCTTCTATATCTGCCAAAAACTTTCTTTTTCGTTCTTCACGATCAGCAGCGAGTTTCTTCCAGTTTCTTGGTCTTCTTTCGTTGCAGCCACAGTTTCCTTTTTATATTTGTGTATAGCTTTAAGCTTTGCGCTTTGCACGATAATCAGAAACAGCTGCATCGTTGACACAGTTTTAAATGTTACTTTTCTGACCGCTAACTACAGTATGAACTCTGGTGAATTGTTTCCGATTTATACGTTTCTCTGAGAACGGCTATAAACTGAAATGATCGCGAGAAGGCGAAGTCATTTTGTAAAACCTATTGTTCACCAAAGAAGCGCTTCCCGTACTTTTGACAGAAAGTAAACAGAAGTGCAAACTTCAATAATCATGACTGACACTTCTGTTAAGGATATGGATATAATTAACCTATAATAGTTAACTTTATTTCAAAAACAGATAGTAAAATACGAATTGTTTATTATATGCTACTTTATCAGACAACCTGAACCATATTTTCGTTCTTCGTCAGCAAAGTGGCACAAAATTGACGTGGCACAAAATTGACATGTGCCATGTGCCAAATAACTTTTTTCAGCACATATTGAACGAGATGGGTGGCACGGAGATAAATTCCATTTAAGAACAACGTTTTTTTGAAATAGGTGTATACAGTATTTCATGTAGTGGAGAGTTATGCACAAACTAACGATCTCCGACCCTCTGGCCAAAAAAAACACAATATACTCAGCGTAATATACTCATGATAAAAGCGTTATTGACATTCAAACATAGAGTTTGTACTTATGCACCAGGCGAGAAACATGCAATTACTACTTACTTACACACCGAAGTGAAATGAAAGACTGCACTTGAAAGGAACAACGACTTGAAACAAAAACAACCATTTTGGCAAAAGAATAAATGTCACTACTAAAACTTGGAGGTCTCGAGCCATTTAACAGCTCTGGAACGATGTAGCCGTCTTTGTTGGTACGCTGGGGGTGAACTGCCTTGGGAATTGGTGGTTTGGCTAGGCTTTCTTTTACATTGTCAATGATAATAGGGTTATAGACTATCTTATTCTGGTTTGCCGATGCAATTTTCTCTAGGACAACATTGTTGGACTTGACATCGTTGTGGATATAACTGCACTGGTGTATGTGCTGAAGAGCTTCGCCGGTCAAACGAAATATGGAAAACCATGTATCAAACTTTAATTCCGGCGTTGACTTGGTTGCCTGGTAAATAGTGAGATTCGTATTTCCATCTCCATGGTAAAGTAATACTATCTGCACCGGTTTAGCTTCAGTACAGACTCCGAACAAGAAAGGCAATCCCTTGTGGTCACTACGTTCTTGTACAATTCTTGCTTCTTCTCTTGCAGATTTGAAGACTAGCTAAACTCTTTTTCCCGCTTTTGTCCAGATACTCCTTCACTGCTACGACGATGTTTCTGTATCTAGCTAAAAAGCAAATTCCAAACGTTCCCTGACCCAGCGCTCTGAACTCTTCAATTCTTGAAAGAAGACCGGGTTCTAGCTCTTTGAATTTTGGCGTTTCCCTGGTCATTTTTTGACGTTTATCTGCTGGAGCTGTGGCGAGTACTTTTCTGTTGGTTACAACAGCAGGGATTTTTTTATTGTCTTCATTAGAAGAGGGCAACCTAAATGTCGCTTTCTGTGTATTTTTGTTGTGGGCTTCTTCGACCATTTCACGGCCACGTGGGAGAGACGAGACATTAGGATTTGACGGCTTTGCTTCATTAACAGCTAGATCAAAGTTTACTTGTGTACAGACGTCTACCTTTTGAGCTTTACTAGATATCACCTTCCAACTCAGTTTGTTTCACATATTTTTGCATACACTTCTGCCTTCTGTCTTCTCTATTTGCCTTTCTTCTTTGCTCTTTCTTCCTGGACAGCCACTGTTTCCTTTTAAACTTTTTGATATCCTTCATTCTTCTTTGATCGCTATTGGCAGGAGCTTTATCCATATTTTTCTTGTCTACTTAAACTTTCGCCAAAGGATTACATTTCTATGCTAAGTTGACAACCTTAAAATAATCTCTGCAAGAAGTCCTCACGGTATAAACAAAGGATTTCAAGTTGATAATAAGCAGTCCGGGAAAACCGCAGATTTGGGTATATTTGTGACGTCTGCAAAACCATTGTTCTAGACGCTCATAACAAAAAGTCACATGAACACAACAACTTCAAAAATCCAATATGGCTGACCGAATTCTCAATGCTGGTCGGAAGACTGATAGATTTTGACTAAATCCAGGCTGATTGGACACATAAAAGTGACAAATATTACTTTGTAGTACTCGAATATCATTCGAGAAAGGATAAGAGAGAGAGATATCAGTACGGGACCGTTGATCGAGAGCCCTACATGATCGAGCAAGTCTCGAGCAAGTCTCGCTACATGTACGGAACTAAGTAGTACTCAGAATGCTACTGTACGTGATTGTTGATCACTGCAAGAGGGAATTATCGAATATCGGTATATTAATTTGATTGTATATTGCAACACTGCACCAGCCGGTATCTGGTACTCCGAATAACAGACTTTTAAAACCTTAATTGTGATCTTTATGTTCAAGATTTGTATACAATGCAGCAGATGAAAATAAATAAGTCCGAGGGATACTCGTGTAAAGATTTGTTTGGTGAAACTGGTTTTTTTTCTCGTTTCTATAATCTGAGAGCATCATGCAATTTTCATTAGTTCAAGGAATGAAACCTTTTATTTGATCCAAGGTAATTATAACCGCTTCAGAGATCTAAATACCAACGCTGTTATTTATAGTTTACCAGTAGTTTAGTAGTTAATTTTCTGAGCGGTCTGTTTTGTTAAACCTGCACTTTCAAGTATCTGAATGGTGTAAAAGTGCTGAGGGACTTGTCGGACTGCTTGCTTTCAAAGGGCACATTTGTACAGTAACTCTAACCAATAAATCCAGTCCAATACATATTGTATATTATGTATGTAGTATCACTTAGCTAGGATCATGAATATACCTCCCAGTTAATCCTGTTTAAAGTGAACAATACATCAATGTACACGGTATGCTTCTATAGAACTTTAATATAATATAAAGTGTGTATACATCCCAAGAATGATTGGTTGCTGAGCGTGCATTATTATGTTATAGAAGGCACGGAGCAGCTAAACAAAGCAGAAAGCCTGTTTAAAACTAGTTTTATATTATAAAATGAATAGAAGATGACTCTCCATGCTTTCATACAAAAATAATGCACTTCTGAGGTCTTGAAAGCTGCTGAATGCACTCACGTTCTGCTCGTGCATCCACTAGCAGTTGTCAAGACCTCAGCATGCATTGTTTTTGTATAGAAGCATGGAGACTTCACTTCTTCTATGCACCGTTTCATAGTTTCCCAGAATGCTTCATCAGGATTCTGCATGCGCAAGAGAGGTCAGCGTACAAAATAGAGAATGAAGAAATTCAGTAGAAAACTTAGACTTTCTCAAGCAAAGGAAATATTTTTTTCTGTTCTTGATTAGATACAGTAGTCATAATTTCCTCAATCCATGATCAATTCTAACTATTTTTCCCCCTGATCTCGCTTGCATGCACAGATCATGAAGCATTCTGGGAAACTATGAAAAGGTTTATTAGTTAAATTTAACGAATAAAGGAATGAATGAATAAACGAATTAACTTGATGTAAGTTATATATATATACAGTCAATCCAAAAAAGGTTGTCCAGAATATATACACATATACACATATTACTATCACGTGACCGTATATACGGATTACATTAACTCCAGGTTCCCTTATTAGTAATCAGCTTTTGGCTACATTATTCAGTATAAAATCAACACTTTAAGACCTTTTTAATCTTTTTAATGTGTTCTGTATATGCGGTCACGTGATAGTTATATGTGTATATGTGTATATATTCTGGACAACCTTTTTTGGATTGATTATATATATATATAATATATATATATATATATATATATGAGGACTGTTTATTACAAAACGGGTCTTCGTCAAGAAGACTCCTTTTAAGAAAACAGTCCTCAATTTATCATTGTATCAAAATCACCTAGCATGTTGTTTTAGCTTGAACTTTGGCTGTTCTTTGAAAGTGCAGGTCACTTCTTCACTTTCTCATGATTCTCAGACCTCATATTATTGTATCAAAATCACCTAGCATGTTGTTTTAGCTAGGGCATGCGCAGTATCAAAAAAACTCGACATAGTCGTTTTACGTGAAAGTATCAGAACGCTTTTTTGCTGTTGGTTTTCATTTTTGGGTCGATTTGTTGCTAGGAGTACAACAATATGAGGACTGTTATTACAACTCATATCAATACAGTATACATGCGGTTGATATGAGCTACACTCTTCTTCATCAGCTGTGTCAATCGAACACCCATCACAATCATCAGTATTCGTCTCTACTTCTGTTTTTCTTCGTTTTCTAGGTTTTGTGGATCCTTTCCTTATCCCACCTTGGTCACAACATAGCTTACAGTCAATATAAGAATGTGGATTATTATTATTATTATTCCAAACAACACAAGTAGTTTTCAGAACATTTCCCTCAAGATACCTTTCAGATACGCATTTTATGTGGCACTTGTGACATATTTTTTTCGGATGCACGTTCGGGCTATCCAAGGAGATATTTACTTTCCAGATTATTAGGATGGGTTCCAGGAATTCATTAGCATTACGGCATTTCGAGTCACGAAATACACTTATGCCACACAAACGACATTTTTGTCCCAATCAACGAAGATGGAGGTCCATTTCTCTGTAACAAAAAGGAAAGCGAACATTTATATGTAATTGTATAGCTTTTCCGTCATATGAATCACACAAAATACGACTCGAAGTTAGTCGACAAGTACTGAAGCAGTCAAGGTGCGAACCGACGTATAACAAAGTAAAACTTCAACAAAAAGTGGCCCAAGAACTAGAGAGGTGGCTATACCAATATTTGGAGGAATACTAAAGCATATATCCTAGAATCGATTAAATCCGTTTTGGTTCCTGCCAAAACTGTACGTCCCACTGAATTTTGGTGATGAATAACTACATACCTTCGATATCACGTCAAAATGGCGGCCATCTTGTGGTATATATTACTCTCCAATTCTTTAATATAACATCTTAAAGTCCACTTTTGTTGAGTTTTTCGCAGTTCGATATCTCATCTCCCTTTCTTAACAGAAAACTTCCCAAATAGACGCTAAAATAACCGAGATTGTCGAGATTGTCGACTTTGAAATTGATATACGCCTTTCCATGGTCGAGAACAAAGGATTCGTGACGTTACAAATATACCCAAATCTGCATTTGACAATCTTAAAATAATCGTGATTGACATCTGAGTAATAATAATAATAATAATTTATTTAAAGTCGATAACGTAGGGAGTGGTTACCCAATCTCCCGAACCAGAGGCTCATGTTCAAAACGCTTGACTAAAGATCACTGGATACAAGTAACAAGCGTTTGAGTGGGCCCACTACATTCTTGAGAAGTCAAAAATATCCTTGTGTGTATGGGTGACTCCGGTAGACACCAGATGATCAAGATCATGCAATCATACAGGTTTGCCATCTGCTGCCTACGAGTCTATTTGAAGAAATTGATATTATGTGAAATAAAAACTATTATTATACGATCGCGTATAATTTAATTTTAACGCAAATAAAGGCAAAAACGAGTGCAATTATGCGAGCGTATTTTTAAAATAATAATAATAATAATAATTTTTAAAACACAGTTTTGGAAGCTGTAGTACACGATATGGCGTGCATGTGCCAATTCCGTATTACGCGGTCATTGGATAGAAACGCCACTGTGGTGCGTGCGCTAAACTGTGTAATACTGAATAAAACAAAGTAAAATTGGTTTTATTTTTCTTTGATGTTGGTCGTACAATAAATAAATTATTTACACGTTGCATAATACGGCTAAAATGAGTCGTAAAAATACACATACACGTATAACTATTACATAAATTGTTCTGTAATGACCTCTTTATATTAATATGTAATCAACGCGCGTTGTTTAATTCGGTAATATCCTGTTTGTTTGTGTCATCCAATCGCTTTTAAGCATCGCTCAGATGAGCTGTAATTTTGCGGATGTAATAGTGAACGACCTATTTGCCATAAGTTAAAATGTTGCTTTCATATTCCAACATGAAGTACTGTTTTTTTACGATTTTGGTTTGAGTAGATGACGTCATGATGACATCAACTACTCAACCCGTCACTCAAACACTCATAGCCAATATACATAGCTTTCTCGACAAGTATTCAATGAAATGATTTTCTTCCCGGATTTAGTTTATTTATTGAAAATAACATCATTTACAATGGAACATTTTATTTTTTAAATCAATCGATTTTCGTCCAAGTAGCACTTTAAGCGATACTGTAATAATAATGCATGGGGTATTTATAGATGAATATAAACTTTTTTCAGTTCAATTTGTCGCGTCAATAACTGAATTTTACGATGCCATCGGCATGATATTTACAAATGTAAAGAAATGACACAAAATGATACAAGTAGACATTACTCTCTATTTAGAAAACATGCCTACTAATTAGCTCAAGTATACACCTGCATACACAGTAGTTTATAGCCTTATTTTGACTGATCTAGTATTTCTGGTTGTTAGAAATTGAGCCGTCAAAATTTTAGCTTCATAGCTTCGAATTGCTTTCACAAGAAGACGTATAACTGTTAGCAACCTGAATTCTGAATCAACAAATGAAGACATCGAGAGTTCTACAAATGGTCCAGGTGTAAAACTAAAACTAAAAGTACAGTATACATCTTTTAATTTATAAAACAATATAAGCGCGCCGAAGAGCACTCACTGGATTCTTGAGCATGTATTAGTAAGGTTAGATTGGTTAAGATCTATTAAGGTGATTCCTTAATGTGCAATTCTACTGCGCATATATTATATAGCGTGACGTATTGTGTGATCTATTACGTGAAATAATAATTTGGTGTTGAAAAACACTACGATACACCGAAACTATCGATTTTGGATTAAAAAAGAACATGAATGGTGAAGAAAATGGCAAGAAAGTGGAGGATTATGTTGTGTTTTTGAATAACATTTTAGTTGAAGAGCGCGCGCTAACCTACGCCATCGAACTCGCGCACATTGGAGACCATTGGAAATCGTTAAATATTTCAAGTGTAACTGAAGTTTTTTCAAAATAAATCGAAAACGAGCATGGTGACCTCCATTTTTTATTTGAGATTTTTAATAAAATCGGTGCTGCGTATTATATATCAAAATATCAAGGAAAGTTTATTGGCTAAATTTTGAAATATTTTGATGAGAAGAGTTGAAGCGTGCGATTACTGGACGTTTGTAGAGGCGAACATACTGGTATGTTTCATTAATATTTCAACAATCATAGTCATTCAATTACTTTGATAGATTTAGTAGTATAGCTTAACTAGTAAACTTCGAATTATATGTACATTATGTTGTAAGGAAGTACTTTGAACCGAGAAAAAAGGTTTTTGATTACAACTTCCAGTTGCTATCACACTTCGCAATAAAACCTATAAATTGATATATTTGAAGAGCATCTAGCGCGAAAACGAGCATGGTGACCCCCTATTTTTATTGCAGTTTTGAAACACCCTAGGAGTGTCAAATAACTATGCGAAGTTTCACATGAAATTTATTTCAGCTTCTTTTTCTATGGAATCACCTTAAGGACGTTCGCGCGCATTGTTCACGCGCATCTTTTCTGCGCATAAAATCAAGGTTCGAATCATCTCGGTCCAGTCCTCTTTCCTCACGTCCAAGATGGCAGCCAGTCACGCATGTTACGTAGACGATTTTCATCGGCTAATATCTCGAGAACGATACCGGTGACCCCCATTTTTTATTTTGTGATTTAAAAAAAATCATAAAAGCTCCCCATGTACCAAATTTAAAGAAAAAAAACATGGTTAGATTTTGATAAAAACACGAATTTAGATGAAAAGTTCAACCTACCTTCACGCGAAAGAGTCGTCGATGGCTACGTGGTGACTGTAAATATGAGCCAAAAACTACAGGTCGTTTCTATATATTTACAAATGTTTGTACATAATTTTATTCTATAAACTCTTAGATAGCCATTTGAGGAAAATTTTAGCAATCCGTTTAGTTTTTCTACAAAAAAATACCTGTCATTCTCGACTTTCCGTGGATTTAACGCACGTAATTTTCGATCAGAAAAAGGGTATATTTTGAAGAAATCTGGCTCCATAGCGATGTCGGTGATCCCCATTTTTTATTTGCTCATTTAGCTTCTATAATGATCTTATTTCACCATACGAAGTTTCAGGAAAAAAACATGGATAGTTTTTTTGCCCGTGAATGTCCTTAAGCGTTGTTACTCCACCTTTCAGCCAAAACTATCCATAATTTGTATTATCAGAGCGTATGACACATGAGCCTTCTGAAAATCAGGCTACATCCAGCAGGGTTAGCCTCGAATCAGTGTAAATAGAGCCATGATCACAGACGGCAACAATGTTGTTTACACTGGACAATAGAAACATTTTTTTTTTAATTCCAGGGGTTACTATTGTCATTTTGATGCAATGAAGTTTTTAACTGAAAAACTACACAATATTTTTGCGCCAGAAATCTAAGTTACAAAAACATCGACCAAAGAGGAAACTCTGCTAGCAAATAGAGGTGGGGCTAGATATTTTCATGCATGGTAAATTGTGTCTTATTCTAATGGGAGGTAAATTGTGCCAAAGCAGGGGGGGGGGGGGGGGGCAACAAAAAGTTGAACATGGCATTCCTCATTTGCACCAGCCTCCCCTCCAGTAATAATTAATGACCGGCCCCTTAAAACCGATACATATTTGGTTATGTTAGCCTATTTCATAGAGATTTATAGAATAACTAATTATTTAATGGTCATTTTAACCATAAATAACTGGTTACCTCAGACTAATTGTTCAACCAATTTTTTTATGGTTGTTTCAACCAGTAAATTGTTACAGTGTATCGATTGTTTATGTAGCTGATGGCGGTCAATGCAAATGTAAGTTAATTATTGTTCTTCACTTTTAGCTGTTAAAAACAATTGTTTACCATGTAATTGCAAGCTTTGCGGTGGAAAAGTACGCGACAAGAGGACTGTCAAAAAACATTTCACAAGTCATCCCTATAATAGAAGTGTTGAGAACCATGAATTACATACAACGCAAAGTGTAAATAATGAAGTTGCTGAAAATCCTCTTCCTTGGACCATCTGCAAGTTTTGTCAGAAATGAAAATGGTGAATTACCAATCCACAACCAGGATGTAGACACTAGAATACTGTCAATGACTTTATTCAAATAGGAGTTGATACTTCTGCTGAGAATTCTCTAAGAGACAGTGATGAGGATGATAATGATGCTTTTGAAATACATGTAAGCGGACAAGAGACTGATGGTGGCGATGATCACAGTGAGGAAATCAACGACGATGGTAATGATGATATACATGTAGATGGTGACAATGACATCACTGATGATGGCGGTGATGACAGTGGGGAAGTCTCTGAAGAAAGTGATGGGGATGAGCAGTCATTGGCAACCAATGATGATGGTGATGATAATATAGATAGTGACAAAGACATCAGTGAAGAAGAACATGAAGATTCCTTAGATAAAGAATTGGAAAAGCATATACTACGTATCTTAAGATCAAAAGTCTAATATGGTTGGTCACAACAAGAAACTTTGAGCCAAACTGAGCGAAGATGAACGCATCCCTTACAAAACATGGCCTGAAGTCATAAAGTTCCTAAAAAAACTTGGGTATAAAAACCCACAAAACTATAAAGTTTGCTGTGGCACAGACCATATTACTCTAGTTGATGGAGATGAGTGTCCTCACTGCAATACTCCCAAAGACTTGTGTACTGACAATCTTGTGCTTGGTTTGAATCTCAAGTCCATTTTTATTAATTAGTGAAAAACAATATTAAAGACCATCTTGAACATTGGCTTGACAAAGAACATTGGTTCAATAAGAGAACATCTAATGTCCCATATAAAGAAATATGGCACGGGTCAGGATTTTCTAAACTCTCATATTTCTGGGACTCAGAAAAATATTGCTTTCTACCAACTTGTTGTCAAAATTGTCATTTCACTCAATGCAATTCAAGCTGAAAGCACAAATGTTCTTTCTCCTGGAGAACGTGTGCATTTGTCCTGTCCTGAGTGTTTGTTTGGTTTTGTGTACATCATAAAAACAGCCAAAGAGTCCTCTTAATCAAGCGTTTATCTTCCATGAAGATGGATTTAATGCTTTTGTAAAGAAGACACGGGGGTATCTGCCATACACATCAGTGATGCCTGTACAAATAAGGACACAGGATTGCATGAAAAGAACATTCATGTGTACAGTTTTATGCCAACTAATTTTATAAAGGAGGAGATACCACACAAGATGGATGCATTCGTGAAACCTCTAATAAATTATATTAAAGAACTCTACCTTAAAGGGGCAGTGTCAAGCCTCACGCATGAGCATTAAAATCAAAATAATAACACTCGGTTGAGAAGCCTACCTTGCCTGGTAGTGAGTTACAAAACCCCCCTAAAACCGTTCTAATCGCTAAATAAATGACCTACAGGACTCATGTAGATACTAATCTTTATTTAGAAAGCAATTTTAGAACTTCAATATATCAAAAGGACTGAATTCAAGAAGTGAATTCACGGCGATATCATTTTCCAACGGCCGATCAAATAAAACACAGGAAGCCCAACACATAAGTAGATGGTGGGAAGCTCACCGGGTTTACAAGTAGTTCTACGTGAGTTTTTTCTTCAAAAAGTCATGAACAGTACTGCACCTACGATTGATGATCAAGATTCCTTGAATTCCAGAATTGCCGGTTTACAATTCGGTTTTCTTCACCAGAGGATGATGGCGGCCTGCCTCTCAACGGCTGTTCGACACTTTTTTCAACGGCTTCAAAGTCAGTTCTAAAATGAAATAATCCCCACTAGGAATTGTTGAAAATGAAGAACATGCTTTGAATTATTACTAGTGATCCATTAGACGCTTGAACAAACATGATTAAGGTCGATGGAAACGGATTCAAAACATCGAAAATAATAAAAGTCCACAGTGGACTTTTATTATTTCTCGCTTCTTCGTACCCAGGCTTACGCGGTCATATGGCTTGACACTGCCCCTTTAATGGAGTTGATGTTTACATTCCAAAATATATTGAATTGCCAATTATATTGATAAAGGAAGGATGGTGTAAAGCGAGAGCCATGTTGCTGCTAGGAACAGCTGATTTGAAAGGTCACACTGTAATGACTTTATATGCAGCTGGTAAGTATAAGATAATTAACACTTAACCAACATTTATGAACTTGAGTATATTTTAAAGACCACCTGTAATATGATTATTGACTCGCACAGTGATTTTATTGGGATCCTTGATGATTGTACAATATTATACTAACACTCATAATGTACGTATATATATATTGTGGTTTGAATAATCCACTGGTTTACTTTTTTTTTTCCCTACTAAATCCTATAGTTCTTTGTTTTTTTAGCTATTATTAAACCTGAATCTAAACCCAATTAACCTTTGTAGTTTGTTTGTGAAAAAACAATTGACAGAATAGACAGTCAACGACTGCATGTGGCTACTGTTTTTTTTTTTATAGTCAAGGAGATAGAATGAACCGAAAGCATAAAATAGAATGGTAAGATGAAGTTATAACCAATTTTTAAAATAATTAAGAACATAATGGACAAACAAGGGAAGGTCGGGGAAGTGTGCCAAGATACACTACATTTTGTATTAAATGCCCAATGCATTAACTTATCTACTTTAGCTGTGTGAATTCTTCGTGGCATTACAAAAAACTTAAAAGTAATTCCATGCATTACAAGAAACGGTTGGTTTGATATTCTGTATTTGTGTTTGAAATAAGTCTTCTCGCCAAATTTGAGACGATTTTCGATTAATTTTATGTCACGCAATCTCGTCACGGAGTTTCAAAGATGGAACTATGGAAAACTGCCTACATCATTTATCGGTTTGTGGACTTGGAAATGATAAGGTAGTTTTATTTAAGAGTGGACATCAGTAAGGATCGAGACTATTTCGTCAACTCAAAAAAATCAAATTTAATTTTCTTTCGCCATATCATTCCTTTTGATGACCTGTTTTAGGGAAAAAAAATACTAAAAAGTTCCTGCGATTTTTATTTTAGGAGAAATTTGCAGTTTTTAAAAACTGTCTGATGACTGAAAATTTTAAGGCAACTTGGAACAGTCTGTGTTTGTTCACCTCTAGCACTACAACAATCACATTCATGGTCTTTTCTACTGTATAATTTATTTTTCTGTAACTTCTATAGTTAGTTTTCAAATTTGATTTTAAAAAGGGATACTGAGTGCCATGAACGGAACGTTAAAATTTAGGCAATGTTTGAGGTACGAAAAAGGAATCTGGTACATAATTTTTTGAAGAAAACGCCATTCCCCAGGAGAGCTTCACATCTGCTATTTCAGTTTAGAAAGTTTCTAGCTTGGGAATTCAATGTAGCATTTTTGAGAAATAAAACTATTATGCTTGGGACTGCCAAAATTAGCATAATTTTTGACCTGTCGGGCATTTTTGTCGTTAAAACACAAAACGTAATGCCAAAACACGACTATCTTGCACTGAAGTTCTGGAGTTTCATTTTCTGACAGCGGTTTAGTAAAGTTGATATTTCTGAGGAAACTTGAAATTGCATCATTAAAGCATACATAAGTTGCTATTTCTTTTTGTGTTTTGAGTATTATTTGACAATCAATCAATCAATCAATCGTTTATTTAACCACGTTAACGTCAGGCTTTGTTTTGGAGAAGGATGTCAAAGTGGTCATGTGGCAGTTCTTACAGGTGAAGAATTCTTCATCACATGATGTTGGTATGGCTTCATTACAAATCATGCAAGAGGTTGTCTTTTATGTCTACTCCAACAACCTGTGCTACTAAGAGATTATCTTGCATTTCTGGAGTATCCAGTTTTACATTTTGAATTGCATCTATTTCTGAAATGACTGTTGATTCGTTGGTGTTTAGAAATCTATTGTCGTCGAACATTCTGACAGTGACATTTTGGACGTGATAACATCTACCAGTTGAGACCATATCAATCTTGTCTTCCCAGAATTTCTGTGTGATCTGCCACCATAGTATCACACTTATATGGCTCTATTATCATGCATGATGCACTGTTTGTGTTCCTCCTTTGTCATTATTTTCACTTTTACATCAATGGATTTGTAGATGTCTGAGTGCAGGGCTTCTTCTACAGTACATAAACAATAATTATACTTTCGTTGAATTGAAACTGTAGGTTGCCAGACGGCTCCAGTGATGCACTCGTTGGAAGGGTGTACTCTTCTTCATTCGTGAATTTCTTAGTATTCAATGTGGCTTTGAACTTTATTGAACTTTTTCTTTCAAATGAGCTCTGGATAAGCTTTCTTTTCTTTGGACTATAACATACTACACGTATTGTGTTTGCTTGTGATGTTTGTAGATGAAGGTCAAAATAGTTGATTCTTTTGTTGTTGGAAGCGTTCTTTCTATTAAAATAGGGCTTAATTTATGTATATATCCTTCAAGAGCTGAAATTTAAATGAAATAAGCTGTGATTGAAATTCAAAGTAAAGACTGATTGTAAACATATTTGTTGCTAAATTTGATGCTTTTCTTAAATACAAATGGAGCTGTGCCTGTTAAATGAAGTAAAGACAGTTTCCACTAAAAAACTAGGCTGTTATTTGTAAACTGCATAGTGTATTATTCTGCCTAGCATATTGTTATTTAAGAGTGACTGACAAGAAATACCGAGAATCGTCGGACAAAACTAAAAAATCGGAATCCATTTTATTTCACCGAATGAAAGCCTATGGTGAACTGTTTTCGAAAAGCATGTCCAAAAGTTTCAGCGCTTTTTAATTTTTCCAAAAAATCAGAAAGTTGAAAATACCGTCCGATACGCCCTTGGCGCCGGTGAAAATTTGGTAAAATTATGCATATTCGCGACGCTCGCACGCAGTAACGAGAAGACACAAAGAATCCACATTTTAGCTGTGTATTGTTCATCACTTCCTCTGTCTCTAGGTACACAAAAATAGTAGTTTTATTTATTTGTAGCTCTGATACTGGCTAACCAAAAACACCAATCTCGGCCATTCAGAATCGAGGCAAATTATGGGATAATACGCGGCTCCATAACTCCAGGAGTATATTATTTTTACAACTACTATTTATATTTCCTGAAAGCCCTATCATTCTAGTTTCCTCATGACAAATATCTATTTTGGCCCGCGAAACCTCTGAATTCTGGAGTCCAGAATGTGAAGCCCACTGAGGGCAACGTCGAATGGAACTCGCTTATGATTTTCCAGGACAAACATTCCAACCAAACGTATAAATTCGGACCGAATGATTCTCCAAATCACATGTTCGAGTTATCCAGTAATCATTTCATGATCTGTCGTCAACTCTGGCTGAAAGGTCACAGAAGTACTTGTGGTATCAGTAATTATATCCCGATATGTAAACATGGCTAGGATGACGGCAGTCACACAACGCGGTGCGGACGGCAGGATACTGCCGGAACGACCAGAAAAACAGAGGTCTAATTCCTTCTTCATGTATTAATTCTTCTAAGACACGGAAAAGCCATTTCCTGTTTCAGAAAAAAACGTTTAGTTTTTGAAAAAAGTTCAATTCGGATTTGAATATACCATTCAATCAACTGAACATTGAAACTGATCCCTCCCGGATTCACCGATTAGGACATATGACCAGATAAAACTACATAAATGCACACAAGTACTTTGGCAGTAATACACAAGTGTATTGCAACGGTAAAAAAAACATTTTTTAGATTTCTGGTTAAACTTTATTTTGAATATCTACAAATGTATATTCAGTCACTTGAGACTTGACTGATTCAGTTTGAATATTTATACATTCTAATTAACTGCTGCCAGAATCAGTTATATCAGTTCCCTCAATAGTGTCACCTTCACTTTGCTACATTTCTCTGTTCCTGTTCATCAATGCCTGACTGAAATATGAGACTTGCGAACGGGAGAGCGTGATGTCACGAGACGAAATCTTATCTTATTTCTTTCATAGTGATATTAGCATTACAGTTTTTGTTTGTATGTTTATTTGTTTGTTTTGTTTCGTTTTCACGGTGCATTCATTTTTCGCGGGTTTTAAAATTCGTTTATAATTGGACCGGGAACTGGAGCGGGGAATACCCACAAGGAATTTTAAAATCCGTATGTAGGATGAAAACCTTTCTATATATAATCTATTAAAATTGAATTATTGTACTTTGTGAAAATTATGTCATGCCACGCCCATTATTGGAAGAGACTCGGGCACCTTTTAGGGGTCATGTATGTATGTTTATTTGTTTGTTTTGTTTCGTTTTCACGGTGCATTCATTTTTTCGCGGGTTTTAAAATTCGTTTATATGGGTACTCCCCGCTCCAGTTTCCGGTCAACTGAGTTGTACCAGGAACTGGAGCGGGGAATACCCACAAGGAATTTTAAAACCCGTATGTAGGATGAAAACCTTTCTATAATCTAAATTGAATTATTGTACTTTGTGAAAATTATTTCATGCCACGCCCATTATTGGAAGAGACTCGGGCACCTTTTAGGGGTCATTTTCAAACCACTTTATATGTGAGTGCCCCCCCCCCCCCCCCCCCCCCCCCTCCCCCCCCCCCCCCCCCCCCCCCCCCCCCCCCCCCCCGGGTTGATCAACATGATAATGTGTATAAATATTATTAAGCGAATTAGTTATATGAACGTTTTGAAAATGTCTTGACCAGGATAACAGTTACTTTGCAACAACGCTATTGCAAGTGCAACTTGCAATCATTTGTTCCAGGAGGGAGACGTAAGGTGCTTTCTTTCTCAGCTTATGAGAAGGTACATCAAGCTCGAACTTTTCGCACAGGAACTGTAGAAGGCCAAGTTTCATCTTGTGTAGACTTCCTTCGCTGGCCAACTGACATATATTATACTGATCGTAAACTATCGGGTGCTAACCCTGAAAAGAGGTAATGATATCTTGTCGAGTTATGCTGAAATTCGTCTCCTCTTCAGTGGCCAGGATATCCTCCATTGCAAGACTTCCTTGCCTTACTTTAGCAGCAAGGCGCGAGAAATAGGGGTGATTTGTTGTGCACTGAGGAATTCTGAGACAATAAATAGTCACTTGCCGTCTTCTCCTTTCGCTCTTCGCATGTCTCGTGCTACCGCTTCTGGCTGTGACTTTTTCCCTGTCACCTGTCCGATATTGAATTTGAGTTCCAGGTACTCTTTTTGCCTGTCATTGAATCGGTAGGGTTTCTTGCTTCCCCTGAGTGCCCACCCTTCTTGAGCAATGGAGTGAATTTCATCAGGGGCAAGGAGTTTAGACTCAAGAACTGGTATTGCCCCCACGCCCTCTTGTAACAGTGACGCGTACTCAATTTTGGCAAGATCAAGCAGACAATGACGCTCAATTGACTTGGAACACTGGTCGAACGAAAGATGTCGCTCAAGATTTGAGAATCTCTGGAAGACTCTAATGCAGCCTTCATTAGGGCAGGGAAACACCCCACTAGAAGGAGAGGACGATGGCACGTGTGTTGCTGGGATTTGGTCTTCGGGCGGAGTAGTTGTAACTGGGAGAGATTTGGCATACTGACTCTTGAAATCCCCAGGTGAAAAAGTAACACCATTCAACCATTTATAGCCATGATCTGTGGTAAATAAAGGGAACAAATAAATTTGCTTCAAATATGTTCTGATCTTCTAACAGGAGCATTGCATTCTATTTTCTGTATTGGCACACGCATGATATGCTACTTCTGGACATTCGTCTCAATGATGAATGCGCACAAGCACATGCTCACTTACATACAAGTGTATCAGAAGCTTTGAAAGACAAAAAGCTCTTTCGTCTGTACTTATAGCTTAGTTAGCTAATAAATAACCTGCCTATTACTTTAACAGACAACGTAAATCCTTTGAAAAATCAGTAAGAATAAAAATAGCGATTACTAACGTACCTGTGCCGACCTTGACAACAATAGTTTTCCCCCTTCCGATGCCATAGGCTCTCGATGCTGTCAGTTCTCCGTTACTTCCAAAAACCAAAAGTTCAGCTTACTTATACCTTGAATTTTAGGCACTTCCACGTTCAATTCATCTAGATTATCAATTGCCGCAACTCGCACCCCTTTTATGCCTCCACTAGACAGCAAAGCATTCTTCATTTGAATGGCTGTGGTGACATCGTTGCCTTCATTGATAAATAGCCGAATATGACTTTTGGCAGTGGCAGCCATTCTGTCCGCAGCTCCCTTTCCACCTTGTGGGTCGCTGAAATCTATCCTTTCCATCTTCACCCCTGTGGATGCTTCAATGGCAGGAGAAGCGATGATAGTGTTAGATGAGTGATAACACCCGGCATTGTCCTGCCGGAAGAAGCATATCACGATCTCCGGGTGCTCATGCTTGAGGGTCTGGATAACATTCTGCATTATAAGAATAACAGCCGAGCTTCCTTGTGTACAAGTCTGAATTATATGGATGAAGCTTTGTGACTGGAGGACGCCGTTCACTCGACGGTGCACAACAGATATGTGCCATGATATGCCCCTCTTTGCGAACCAATCCGTCTGACTCTCGGTACAGCTGTGGGAGAAATTTCATGGCCCAATCGTTGATTACTAAGATGGTTCCTTCGTCGAGAAAGTCGAGCGCATCCAGGCGAGCTTTATCCTGCTGTACAGACCTGAGCTTCAGTTCAGTTCAGTTCTTTATTTGCACTTCATAAATTATTAAATTACATTTTTTTAATATACAGAGGAGCTGGTGACACTTCCAGGAATGAATGGCCCGTTGAGACTTCTGACAAAGGTATAGTGCTTCGTCACGATCTTCATCACTGTGAAAAGAAACCACCGTTATATGGTCCTCTATTTCATTCAAAGCTGAATCTATGGCTTGGCACTGGTGACATCTTTCCTCGTGCATATGATCACACTCCTGTTGGAAGTCATTGTCTTTATCATCACTCAGAGCGTAAATGCTGCAATGTTCTGCCATATGAGATTTCTCAGAAATGTGAACCTATAACAATGGAAATAGAGAAAGGTTTATACGCTATATATAACCTTTCTGAATTATTAAAATATAATAAAATGTTTCTTTTGCCTCAGGACCTCAGGACCTCAGGTCTCATTATGCATTATTAAGTTACCTTGTAGTCTCCTTTCAGATATTGTTTTCCAGTTTTAAGAGCTTCTTGTAAACCTGCAACCTTGTCCTCAAAAGTTCCAGTGGCAGAGTACTTTCTAGAACTTGAGATAAGTCGTCGAATGCTCTTGAACCTTCCGCGGCAAAATAATCAAGACCTTGGAGGGACTTGCGCACGGAAGCGCGACATTGTGACAGGATTCGCAGCATCGTACGTTCACTAAATGACTCAAAGTCATTCTCTGAGCAATATTGCTGGTACTGTGTTACAATTCGTTGCGGTATCATTGTTCTTATCACATTAGGTACAACAATTATCCGCCCAGAGGACAATTTTAGGTTCTTTTCCCCAAATGGAAGATCGTGCACCAAATGCGGACTTGTGATGAAGCTAAAGAAATGATCCAGTTTTGTTCTGTCGATCCGCAGGCGTGGTGCATATTTCACTGGTAGGGGAGCTCCACGGCCATATTGAAGGCGATGAAGGTTCGCGATGGTGTAACGATAGTGCGTTAGTCCGGGAATGTGATTCAAAATTTCTTTGAAACTTGCCACCCCAGCCATGATTGAAAGAACTTGTCGACGAGTGTCCCAGCTCGTTGCATTTTTGTATGCTTCAGACAGAGCTTCCAAATAGCCGATGTCGGTCAGCGGATGTGCAGTACCAAACAGTTTGTTCATTGCCGTTGAAGTTCTCATCTCGTTCCATAACTCTTCGGAGTTGTTAGGATACACTATAGATAGAACTGACTTCACGACCTCAGACGCCCTCTCAACATAGCGTTGTCGGGTCCTTTCACTTGCTTCGCCCCAGTCAATCCAGTTTCGGCCGCCAAGTGGCTCAATGTTGCACTCTTCCAGAAAGGCATTCAGTTTCAATGTTTGTGGATTATGCTTTCCATTTTCAACAGAGGAGGACGCTGTGCTTGCGGTGTCTTGATCAGATGGCAGGTGGAAGCTTTTATCTTCTATTCCAAGTCGTTTCATTCCAGCAACTAACCCCTCTGAGCTGGTACTTTCACTCTCCTGAGTAATCAATAGAATAACAAGACTATAAAAGTTGATCGATGTTTCTGCGCGCGAAACTGCGAGTTGAAAATTACTTTGTAATTCTGCTTATTACCCAATGCTATTTATGATTTATATCAGTACAAGCATTACTCACGAGTTCCAAATGGTATGAGCTGTTTGACAGTAAATAAAACATAAGCCGATTCCTTGCTGGAAATACCACGATCGCCTTTAGCAGACGAGGACTTGTGCCCAGCTATCTCACTGGGAATGGAGCACACACGCTTCCCGCACCTCCAGCCAATTCCATAAGTGTTTCGATGAAAAGGACAAATAGTCAATAAGTCGTGAGACTCTTCAGTCTTGAAAACCCCTATGAGATAGGTGAATATGTAAATAATCAACGGTCCCTAACTGAACGCCGAAAAATAAACCATATTCGCTAGTACATACCTACTCTTGAGAGCAGCAGCGTTTGTTCATTGTGCACTCCTTCATCTAATGTTTTACATGTCTTCATTATATGCGCAGTCACATCTTTTTTGCAGTCCTTGAGAGCAACGCATTGTAAGTCACTTGGATTTTTCCAGTGAGGCCCGCAGGCTGAAAACGTTTCAAGTAACGAAGAAAAGCTGCAGTGAGCCATTGGTTCAGTGACTCAAGGACAGCCGCAATATGAGGTTGTGCAATACACGGTACCTGCTAGAAATACTTGGTTGAGCAATGCATGATATCTATTTTTAGCATTATACATTTCGTCCAATCACTGACTGGTCTGTCACGCTCTACTTTCGCAAATCTCATTTTTCAGCCAGGCATTGATGAACTGTCATTGTAGCCTTGAATTTTATTTCGTCAGTAGCTAGGATGCATATCATTCAGCTGTCTTTGGCATTCATTACACAGGAACAGAGAAATGTAGCAAAGTGAAGGTGAGACTATTGAGTGAACTGATAGAACTGATTCTGGCAGCCGTAAAATTAAAAGGTATAAGTGACTGAATATAGATATTCAAAATAAAGTTTAACCAGAAATCTAAAATGTTTTTTTACCGTTGCAATACACTTGTGTATTACTGCCAAAGTACTTGTGTGCATTTATGTAGTTTTAGCTGGTCATAAGTCCTAATCGGTGACTCCGGGAGGGATCAGTTTCAATGTTTTGATTGAATGATATTTTCAAATCCGAATTGAACTTTTTTCAAAAACTAAACGTTTTTTCTGAAACAGGAAATGGCTTTTCCCGTGTCTTAGAAGAATTAATACATGATGAAGGAATTAGACCTCTGTTTTTCTGGTCGTTCCGGCAGTATCCTGCCGTCCGCACCGCGTTGTGTGACTGCCGTCATCCTAGCCATGTTTACATATCGGGATATAATTACTGATACCACAAGTACTTCTGTGACCTTTCAGCCAGAGTTGACGACAGATCGTGAAATGATTACTGGATAACTCGAACATGTGATTTGGAGAATCATTCGGTCCGAATTTATACGTTTGGTTGGAATAAAACTGGAGTTTGTCCTGGAAAATCATAAGCGAGTTCCATTCGACGTTGCCCTCAGTGGGCTTCACATTCTGGACTCCAGAATTCAGAGGTTTCGCGGGCCAAAATAGATATTTGTCATGAGGAAACTAGGATGATAGGGCTTTCAGGAAATATAAATATTAGTTGTAAAAATAATATACTCCTGGAGTTATGGAGCCGCGTATTATCCCATAATTTGCCTCGATTCTGAATGGCCGAGATTGGTGTTTTTGGTTAGCCAGTATCAGAGCTACAAATAAATAAAACTATTTTTTTGTACCTAGAGACAGAGGAAGTGATGAACAGTACACAGCTAAAATGTGGACTCTTTGTGTCTTCTCGTTACTGCGTGCGAGCGTCGCGAATATGCATAATTTTACCAAATTTTCACCGGCGCCAAGGGCGTATCGGACGGTATTTTCAACTTTCTTTTTTTTTGGAAAAATTAAAAAGCGCTGAAACTTTTGGACATGCTTTTCGAAAACAGTTCACCATAGGCTTTCATTCGGTGAAATAAAATGGATTCCGATTTTTTAGTTTTGTCCGACGATTCTCGGTATTTTCTGTCGGTCGCTCTTAATGAGGAATTGGATAAGCCAAAGTCAAGCAGAGTAGATTGAACAGCTTCGATCAACTGGACTAAGTTGTGGGTGGGAGGGTGGGACAGAACTCAGTCATGGACAAGGAATAGACAACGTGTTGTCACTATTTATGTGGTAATTAACTAATCCTCTGGGTATTATTTACAATAATAATTATTCAATATTATTCAAATGACTTTGCATTGCAACTTTGCAAACATTCACTAATTCAAAGAAGACTATTTTTGAAAGTGTACTTGGGTCAATATAAATGGTTGACTTACCTGTGTAACTTTCATTGCTTGTGCTGGAAAATAAAACAAGAAACAAAATATGAGGTTATAATATATGACAGACATGAGTGATGAATAAGAGATTTTAGTATGTTTTATTAAATTATGTAGAGGAAATAAAATGTGGTTGTGTTTTACATGCAATTTTATGCAATTGGCTGGTAATGAGAAAAATAAATTAAACATAAGATAAATGGAGTTAACTTACCTTGGTTGTGGTGATGCTTCATTCAATTTTTTTTTTTGTAGACACACTAATAACAACAAAGCATTTATTATTACACTATATTCGATCTTTCACATATCCACAAAAGTAAATGATATTATAAATTATTACCAATTGACTGAAGCGAAAGTCTAAAGCAAGTAGTATTTAATGTTCAACTATATGTTTATCAGTTGTCTGAAAACAATTAATTAAAGCAGTGACTGCTTTATGATCTGAGAAGTATGTTTCCAAAATATGCATGGATATATGTGATTCAGGTATATTTGTGTAGATGTGATCAATACAACTTTTGTTATCTGTAGTATAATAATAATAATAATAATAATAATAATAATAATAATAATAAATAACATTTATATAGCACCTATTAAAATATTCTGAACCGCTTTACATTGACGATACTAATTAAAAGTGTAAAAAAGAAAAAAGAAACCTAGAAAACTATAAAATATATAGTATAGCATGATACTAGTTGTCTGTAATTATTGTCTCTCACAAACAAATTATAAACATTCGTTGTGGCTCATTTAACCAATTAATATTAAAATCTCCTATAAAAATATTTTGCTGTGTCGAAAGCACTTTAAATACTTCATTTAAACCTGTACACAATTGTTGGACAGGTATTCTTGGGGAACGATATACTCCTATTATTGTAACATGCAGAAGGATCATGAATCTCATTACAGTAATCCCAATGCCATTCACATTATGACAATATGGATATCCAGGGTAATAGTCAATACGACTGTATGGGCCTTACATTACTAGTTGATGTGCCATCATTTATAAATAAATTATATTCATCAATACTATACATATCATCACTGTCTGGATGACTGAATCTTGTTTCAGAGAATATACTGATATCAGTGCTCGAATAATTCAAGTCTCTACGTACATCTTCAATGTGTTCATGCAAAGATTTTGCATTCAAAAAACACAGTTTAAACAGTAATTGTTCAGCTCTGTCGACAGGTGATAGACAAAGACAAAGTTTGCCTTCAGTTCTTAGACGGTTCATTTCTTGGTGTACATCATTACTAACAGCAATTTTGTTCTCACACAGATCAGTTATATATAAACCTTCTATAGTTGTTACTCTGCTTAGTCCTACATAGGGTATATGAGGTATTGCTCTTCTAGTATCAAAGTTTTAACTTTTAAGTTTAAGTTTTAACTTTTAAGTTTAAGTTTTAAGTTTTAAGTTTTAACTTTGTTGTTAAAACAACAACTCTAGTCTCAGTATCACCTTGAGATCTGTGAATGGTTTTAGCAGCAGCAGATCGCAGTGGAAACTGCTTTCTTACAACTGGTACAGTTCTATTTCTACCAACTGCAAACTGTGTAGTAACAGGTTTGATTGGAGTCCATGTAGGTTCAATACCTTGGACATACAACTGTCTATTATCATGTCTGGTTTTCTCACCAAAATCAGCATGGTCAAATTGGACCCATATTATACCAGACGGTATGTCTGTGTGATGTACTTATATGTGTTTAATCACATTACCAGCACCATTTGTCATACCGTCATCTGTTCTCGTGTTAAGAGATATTTCAGTTCTTTCCAACTGCAATATTTAGCATTGAATGTAACTGTTTAGTTTTCCTAGGGTCACTAGGTATTTGTTTCATAATTTTATCTCTAAGCTCTTGTGACTCAGCTCCTATGACACTGTCATGTGCTTTGATACTATACTTAGTACCTGATATAGCACGGTGAGCTTTGTCATTAAAATTACTGACCTTTGCATTCTGTATAAACAAGTGAGGAACATCTTTGGGGTAGTGACAACTGTTGGGTTCTATTATTCGTTATATCTTCAGTAGTATGATTCCCTTCTCTTAGCCTGTTTAACATCTCAGCAAAGTGTTTGCTTTCTCTTTGTCTCATCATTTCATGCAGTTCAAACATTTAAAAATGTTCTTGCCACAAATTGGGAGCAAGAATACTATAATCAGAGATGCCCATATTTTTAAATATATAACCATCCATAACTGGTTGCAGTTGGAATAAATCACCAATAGCAATAATACTAACACCACCAAATGGCAGTGAACTACCTTTGATATTTGATATTCCACATTTTTACCTTTGATATCTTTGAGTCTATTGTTGATTTGTACATTAAACATAGTATGACCAACCATGGATATCTCATCTATGAATAGCAGTTTGACTCCACCAAGCTGACATCTTAAGGTATTCAGTCTACTTGAATCAAGGCGTTTGTAGGTCCTTAAGAGAGGCTCTCCGTAAATTTCGCCTATAGCATGCAGAACGCGAAAATTCGAAATCCTTCAAATTTAGTCAGAATGTAGGTCTAGGTGAACTCGTAATGCTGTGTAAGTTTTATTTGAATCGGGTAATTATCTTAGGAGAACGGCGCCGATATTCGATTTTCGGGATCACTTCCGGTTTTGAGAGGCGATCTTACGGTACTCGTAAAACCAACAATAACAAATAATTTCCTAAATTTCGCTGAACAAATGATATCATTTCGGGAAAGTGAGATAATGTTTTACATTTTCACATGTTTATCGAAGATGTTTAACAAAAAATAAATATTTTATCGATTTTCAAAGTATTTTCACATTTTGAGCATTTTTTCAAAGGCTATATTGACAGGCTAATATATCCACTGGTACCTCAATCCAAATATAGAAAGTATACCTCAGCCAAAGAATACTATCTCGTCTTGTAATATGTGGAATAAAAATTTTGGGCCACTCAAAATTTAAGATTCTGGAAGACGAAATGCAACCCCCAATTATGCGACAAAATCACGACTTTCGATGTCACGCTCTGGGCAAAAGACAATTATTTAGTCAGTTAAACCATTCAATGTCTTGGAAATAAATTCAATCAGACCAAAGCGAATACTTGTATTGACATTTTAAAAACGTTTCAAAGCATTGTGAGCAAATACGAAACTTTTAGAAAAAATATCACACGTTCCTGGAAGGTCAACCACAAGCAAACGAAAGCTTCATTGACGGTTGAGTTCGAATCTCGACTGATAGACCAAATCGGCTAACGCAATGTTGTACCCAATTCAGATCTTTTGGGAATACGGTTTTTTGTCTGTTGTATTTCGATTTCAATAGAGCATTGACATGGAAATGTTTGGAACAAAAAGCTCTTATTCCCAAAGGTTTTGAATTGGGCCGGGTAAAAATGTAAACATTGTGTTAGCCGAATTGGCTATTAGCTTGGCTTTCAATACCTTGTGTTCAAAGAATATAATGCATCAATGGCATACCTTGATGTACTTGCATTCTTGGAGAATAAAAGCCATAAAAGACAGAGATGTGAATCGAATCTAGATCGGAAGTAAACAACTCAACTGTCAACACGACCAGGTTGCGTGACAAACACCACAGGAAGCCCGTCATATGCCATACATATTCTATACCACGCTCCAGCAATGTATTTAATATAACAACTATTAGTTCGTATTTTTTAAGGTATTTTTTAATAGATCATGTGTATTTTTAGGGTGGGCACAGGCAGCCCAACCATTGCTTTTGAGGCTACTAAATAATCAAATAAAAATGATATTTGCCTCTTTTTTAGATGGGTTTCCTGTGGTAGAGCGTATTATGTTGGGTTTTCCTGTGCTTAGTAACGTATTATGTTGGCTTTCTGTGTGCATCCCGTAGGACGCGCCCGTTCATGCGTACATCGCTGCGGGCGCGTCTTGCGAAACGCGCACAGGGAGCCCAACATAATACATTTTTATGTACAGGGAACCCAACCTTACGTATTGCACACGCGCACTCTCTACCACAGGAAACCCATCAAAAAAGACGCAAATGTCATTTTATTTGATTATTTTGTATTCTCAAAAGCAATGGTTGTGCTGCCTATGGGTGGGCAAATGTTTTCGCCTTGGTATTTTTAGGGTATATTTCTAGGCCTCCTAACGGTCATCCCTACCCTTTAAATTATCCCCAAGGGGCAGAAGGTTTATCACGAATTAGTTCCATATGTGTAGATGTGCGAGTAGCTTTTGAGCAACTTACAAGTGCAGAACAGACAAGTATATTGCTTTATACACACGAAGCGCAAAACAACATCAACGTACATTTACCTCTAGTCAGCATATAATTTATGTTGTAGTTGCAGATTCCAAAGTGCAACTGCACATCTGAAGGACATTCCCTAGTAGTTTAAGGTATGGAGCTTTTCGATGGCTTGTAATAAATTGAACAATCCAAATCATAATGTTCGCATATTGTGCGAAGCAAAGGCACGCTGAGCTTCTTTAGACCGTTGGTTTTATTCAACTTGCAAAGGTTGAATGCATCAAATGTAATGTAGGATGACATTGCGAGTGGTGGTAAAGGCAAATTCATCTTCGGCAGCTGCAAAGTCATCCTCATCAGTTACGGCCTGTGTCTGTCTTAACTTTGATGTTACTCTTGAGCAACGATATTTGATTTGTTGGGCCGTCAAATACTCACTAACATCAAATAAACGGCTTCCGTTTCTGTTTTTGGCGTATCTCATGCCCGAGGGGGGTACTTGACCCATGTTTGGGTATAGGGGTGCCGCTGAGGGTTTGAAACCCTGACCCTGTTTAACTTTGTGCACACCCTTTAACTTTGTGCACACGCGCACAGGAAACCCATAAAAAAGACGCAAATATCATTTTATTTGATTATTTTGTAGCCTCAAAAGCAATGGTTGTGCTGCCTATGGGTGGGCAAATGTTTTCGCCTTGGTATTTTTAGGGTATATTTCTAGGCCTCCTAACGGTCATCCCTACCCTTTAAATTATCCCCAAGGGGCAGAAGGTTTATCACGAATTAGTTCCATATGTGTAGATGTGCGAGTAGCTTTTGAGCAACTTACCATACCCTCCAGCGGCACGTCCCCGTATAGCCAATATATGGGAGTACCCCCCCCCCCCCCCCCCCCCCCCCCCCTACTGTGTGTATTTTGCCCTTTGTCCTAAACAGGGTCCTAAAATAGAGGGGGTTGTCCTAGACAGGGTAGGTATTTTAGATTTTTTTTTGTCCTAAACAGGGTCAGGGTTTCAAACCCTCAGCGGCACCCCTATACCCAAACATGGGTCAAGTACCCCCCTCGGGCATGAGATACGCCAAAAAACAGAAACGGAAGCCGTTTATTTGATGTTAGTGAGTATTTGACGGCCCAACAAATCAAATATCGTTGCTCAAGAGTAACATCAAAGTTAAGACAGACACAGGCCGTAACTGATGAGGATGACTTTGCAGCTGCCGAAGATGAATTTGCCTTTACCACCACTCGCAATGTCATCCTACATTACATTTGATGCATTCAACCTTTGCAAGTTGAATAAAACCAACGGTCTAAAGAAGCTCAGCGTGCCTTTGCTTCGCACAATATGCGAACATTATGATTTGGATTGTTCAATTTATTACAAGCCATCGAAAAGCTCCATACCTTAAACTACTAGGGAATGTCCTTCAGATGTGCAGTTGCACTTTGGAATCTGCAACTACAACATAAATTATATGCTGACTAGAGGTAAATGTACGTTGATGTTGTTTTGCGCTTCGTGTGTATAAAGCAATATACTTGTCTGTTCTGCACTTGTAAGTTGCTCAAAAGCTACTCGCACATCTACACATATGGAACTAATTCGTGATAAACCTTCTGCCCCTTGGGGATAATTTAAAGGGTAGGGATGACCGTTAGGAGGCCTAGAAATATACCCTAAAAATACCAAGGCGAAAACATTTGCCCACCCATAGGCAGCACAACCATTGCTTTTGAGAATACAAAATAATCAAATAAAATGACATTTGCGTCTTTTTTGATGGGTTTCCTGTGGTAGAGAGTGCGCGTGTGCAATACGTAAGGTTGGGTTCCCTGTACATAAAAATGTATTATGTTGGGCTCCCTGTGCGCGTTTCGCAAGACGCGCCCGCAGCGATGTACGCATGAACGGGCGCGTCCTACGGGATGCACACAGAAAGCCAACATAATACGTTACTAAGCACAGGAAAACCCAACATAATACGCTCTACCACAGGAAACCCATCTAAAAAAGAGGCAAATATCATTTTTTATTTGATTATTTAGTAGCCTCAAAAGCAATGGTTGGGCTGCCTGTGCCCACCCTAAAAATACACATGATCTATTAAAAAATACCTTAAAAAATACGAACTAATAGTTGTTATATTAAATACATTGCTGGAGCGTGGTATAGAATATGTATGGCATATGACGGGCTTCCTGTGGTGTTTGTCACGCAACCTGGTCGTGTTGACAGTTGAGTTGTTTACTTCCGATCTAGATTCGATTCACATCTCTGTCTTTTATGGCTTTTATTCTCCAAGAATGCAAGTACATCAAGGTATGCCATTGATGCATTATATTCTTTGAACACAAGGTATTGAAAGCCAAGCTAATAGCCAATTCGGCTAACACAATGTTTACATTTTTACCCGGCCCAATTCAAAACCTTTGGGAATAAGAGCTTTTTGTTCCAAACATTTCCATGTCAATGCTCTATTGAAATCGAAATACAACAGACAAAAAACCGTATTCCCAAAAGATCTGAATTGGGTACAACATTGCGTTAGCCGATTTGGTCTATCAGTCGAGATTCGAACTCAACCGTCAATGAAGCTTTCGTTTGCTTGTGGTTGACCTTCCAGGAACGTGTGATATTTTTTCTAAAAGTTTCGTATTTGCTCACAATGCTTTGAAACGTTTTTAAAATGTCAATACAAGTATTCGCTTTGGTCTGATTGAATTTATTTCCAAGACATTGAATGGTTTAACTGACTAAATAATTGTCTTTTGCCCAGAGCGTGACATCGAAAGTCGTGATTTTGTCGCATAATTGGGGGTTGCATTTCGTCTTCCAGAATCTTAAATTTTGAGTGGCCCAAAATTTTTATTCCACATATTACAAGACGAGATAGTATTCTTTGGCTGAGGTATACTTTCTATATTTGGATTGAGGTACCAGTGGATATATTAGCCTGTCAATATAGCCTTTGAAAAAATGCTCAAAATGTGAAAATACTTTGAAAATCGATAAAATATTTATTTTTTGTTAAACATCTTCGATAAACATGTGAAAATGTAAAACATTATCTCACTTTCCCGAAATGATATCATTTGTTCAGCGAAATTTAGGAAATTATTTGTTATTGTTGGTTTTACGAGTACCGTAAGATCGCCTCTCAAAACCGGAAGTGATCCCGAAAATCGAATATCGGCGCCGTTCTCCTAAGATAATTACCCGATTCAAATAAAACTTACACAGCATTACGAGTTCACCTAGACCTACATTCTGACTAAATTTGAAGGATTTCGAATTTTCGCGTTCTGCATGCTATAGGCGAAATTTACGGAGAGCCTCTCTTAAGAGTGGATGCCAGTAAGGATCGAGACTAATTCTTCAACTCAAAAAAATCGAATTTAATTTTATTTCGCCATATCATTCCTTTCGATGACCTTTTTTAGGGAAAAATACTAAAAAGTTCCAGCGATTTTTATTTTAGGAGAAATTTCCAGTTTTTAAAAACCCGTCTGTCTACTTAATTTTTTTGGCTAAATTATAAGCCAACTTTGAACAGTCGGTATGTGTTCACCTCTAGCTCTACAACAATGACATTAAGCACACTTAATAAACGTGTCATGGTCTTTTCTACTATGTAATTTATTGTTCTGTAACTTCTGTAGTTATTTTTCAAATTTGGTTTTAAAAAGGTATACTGAGCGCCATGAACGGAACGTTGAAATATAGGCAATGTTTGAGGTACGAAAAAGGAATCTGGTACATAAATATTTGATGAAAACGCCATGCCCCAGGAAAGCTTCACGTTTGCTCTATCAGTTTAGAAAGTTTCAAGCTTGGGAATTCAATGTAGCATTTTTGAGAAATAAAACTATTATGCTTGGGACTGCCAAAATTAGCATAATGTTCGTCCTGTGGCGGACATTTTTGTCATCCAAACACAAAACCTAACGCCAAAACACGGCTATCTTGCATTTTTAGTTGATTGCTGCTGATGGAAAACAATGTTCAAGTCAATAGGAATGATTTTCAACAATGTTTGTGTTTCGATAGTCGTAAATAACTCTCGCAAAAGTTAAAATTAGCATAGATGGTCGATCAGATAACATCAAAATACGAATTTTGTTTAAACAACGTTTATACGAAATTCCACCCATTCAAGCAAGTATGAATTCTGTTTAGTATTATATTTTATGATTAAAACTATTATTTCATGCCGCAAAAATTTTATTCGAAGGGCAGTAGCGTGACTTGCAGCAGCTACATTGCGTTACATAATTGGCTTGTCAACAAAGTGGAGCATCGTTTCAAAATATCCGAACTCTTCATGAATAAGCGCCAGTTTGAACTAGAAATCAGTGCAATTGTTTGTAAATCTTATTTGGAGCAAACTCTAAGCATTTTAGAGTGAAGAACCACAATTTTCGGGAAACGGTGTTTATATTTGAACAATGAATATGCTAATTGTCACTATTTTAGGAGCTTATGTGGCTGAAATAGCTCAAATATGGTTGAAAATAACTCTTATTAACTCCAAGATTGTTATCAGTTGGCAGCGATCAACTAAAAGTGCAAGATAGTCGTGTTTTGGAATTAAGTTTTGTGTTTTAACGACAAAAATGTCCGCCACAGGACGAAAATTATGCTAATTTTGGCAGTCCCAAGCCTAATAGTTTTATTTCTCAAAAATGCTACATTGAATTCCCAAGCTGGAAACTTTCTAAACTGAAAGAGCAAACGTGAAGCTTTCCTGGGACATGGCATTTTCATCAAAAATTGATGTACCAGATTCCTTTTTCGTATTTCAAACATTGCCTATATTTCAACGTTCCGTTCATGGCGCTCAGTATACCTTTTTAAAACCAAATTTGAAAAACAACTACAGAAGTTACAGAAAAATAAATTATGCAGTAGAAAAGACCATGAAACGTTTATTCAGTGTACTGAATGTCATTGTTGTAGAGCTAGAGGTGAACACACACCGACTGTTCAAATTTGGCTTATTATTTAGCCGAAAATTTTCGGTCGACAGACGGGTTTTTAAAAACTGGAAATTTCTCCTAAAAATAAAAATCGCTGGAACTTTTTAGTATTTTTCCCTAAAATAGGTCATCGAAAGGAATGATATGGTGAAAGAAAATTAAATTCGAATTTTTTGAGTTGAAGAATTAGTCTCGATCCTTACTGGCATCCACTCTTAATGACTGACATGCAGGTATTGCAAGTCCACTATATATTGTATTACCTTTGATATTATATGCTGCTTTACCAGTAGGTGCTAGCATTAACACCTTAATCTCACTAAAGTCCACACCAGCTCTAGTATTATAATACTTTAAGGCTGCCTGAGTGCTTTTGTTAGGTGTGATTTACCCACACCTGCTCCTCCACTAAGGAAACAATAGAATGGTTCATCAGAGGTTTTTATTAAATGTAGTACATGATAGAAGAATTCCTTTTGTTCTTTATTCAACATTTGTACCATGTGTCTATATTCATCATCTTATTCATTCAATATTAATGGCTCAGTGTTTGAATCAACTGAAGGAATGCCAATGTCATCTGATAGGTTGTACTTGTCATTGAAATCAGGATGTAAATCTGTATTACCCTCATTCTGGTCTTGGTGTTCAACACTCTGAGTACCAGGTAGTATTTACAATCAACATTGTCACGATTATTGTAAATTAATGTAATACTTATGATATTGTTTAATCATTGTTTGAACCAGGTAGGCGTTTCAACCATAATTGTAGTCAATATCTGATTGAGATGAAAAGAATATAATAACTGTTCTTTTAGCATTCAATTCTCATTCCGATTGCTTGACCGCACTGAACAATGAAAGCAGTTTCGCATTATATAGCTTAGTTAAGATATCGATTGTTTAATAAGTGTTTTATTCCTTTTCATACTTGGTAGTTTTTGAATAGAGTTGATTGCTCATTGAGACATATACAAAGAACAAATACGGCATGTGTAATATGAATGCTTTTTCATTTAGAATACATTTACACTTTTGTTTGGTTTTCAAAGGAGGGCTTTAATTGTGAATGAAATGCGAACGGAATTTTGATTCTTTTCAATCAAATCAAGAACAGTTCTCACAGGAAGGTCATAGAGCTAAGACGGGCATTTGAGACGATGGCTGGCAATTTTCGTAAACTGCCAAAAGTGCATCACAAGAGAGTAGTTGTTGAGGGAATGTGCCCAAGCTAGCACAAAGTGGAGTGTAAAGATTTTTGAAGACTGGCAGATGTCTCGTAAAAACAAGGTAGCAAGGAAAGAGTCTATTGACTTGTCTTTTGACACATAAATTGCGTATGAAGTTCTTCGGCTAACATTACTTTACCATCTTCTAATTCGAGTAACACAATATTTAGCCAGAACTGTGCTATCATCTTTAATTTGAAGTAATATCGTGTCTTGCAAAGTATTGCCGCACAAAGCTAGAAATCCAATGATTGTAGCATTAGTATGTACTAAGTTAAAACGGTGAAGGTGCTAAGCTCCAAAAGAGGAAGGGAGTTACATTAAAGAAACTGCGGAACAAAATCTAACAAGTATTTTTCTTAATTAGCTTTTAGGATAATGTATTGTTCCTCTCATATAATGCATTGATCGATACAGAATACTTATAGAGCTTATTAGTATTCTGTATCTGATACAGAATACTAATAAGGTCTATTAGTATTCTGTATCAGATACAGAATACTAATAAGCTTTATTACTCTTCTGTATCATACTTATGAACAATTGCAGTAATTAATCAACCCCACCTATTCCCTGCCAACTATTCAAGCCCTCCCCGTGCTTTAAGTTTCTTGGAAATTGTATGGGAGTTAGAAGGTAGCCACGTGACCAGAATGCTGAGCACAGATTGGACAGCTGCCTAATGAATTATTAATGAATATTATAAAAAGTCATATGTTTCCTCCAATCTATTCATTTCGTGTTGTATTTCATTAAAGTCTTCATTCCATACAGCATACTGTTTCATTTGTTCATTGATCATATTGGATAGTAGCATACAGCGTTGTTGATATGAGGAGCAGAAACCAATTAAATCAGTTTCTTCATTTCTCCATGGAGTGAACAGCATAATAAGCTCACGGTAGTGTTTTTTTCTGGTTCAGCTTCCTTATTGAACCAAACGCTTATTATTATTCTAGCTTTAGTTCTTTTCTTGGTCTTACCACAAGGCTCTTGGTTACAAAGTTTATCATCACCATCATCATTTCGATCATCATCTATTGATGTCTCATATGGGAGATTATCAATATCTAATTCATTTGATTGTTTTACATATGGTTTCCCACATGAATTATACCATGCAGCCCAGTCTGCAAGTGTCAAGTGTTCAAGTTTTGCTGGACGCTTACAACATCGTTTTAATAAACCACTAGTACCTGTAGATTTCTTCACAATCATCCTCCATATCTTTAATATCACTGATTGGCTTTAATAGCTCCACTCTCTCTTCAGGAGGTGAAGTGTTTATGAATTTAACTTGTCGAGATGCTTTTCTCATTGGAAGTTGTAAAACAATATATACAGCTTCTTGTGCACTTATTTCAACATTATTCAAACATGTACTGCCGATGTCTCTCACTTGCTGTTTTATACTACCATTTCCTTTCCTTGCTTCAGTACAAGCTTCTCTTAAAAGTTCACTCGTTCCTTTTTGAGCCTTAGATATATAATTGACTATGTATACAGCACATGCATACACATCTAATACAAACTGGATGTCCATATTTGCTCTCCATGCACTAAGACAAGAAGGATTGTAATTGTTTATCCTCAATTCGTTTGGATTTCTTTTCAAAAACACTGTTGGTGTATTAAGCGATGAACTGATAGCTAGTAAATAGGTCTCTTATGTGACATTGAGGTCAAGCATAACTGATCAAAGGAAATATCTTCACCTTCCTTCATATCATCTAGATGTTTTTTGATTGATTTCCAAGAATCTTTGTGCATTTTTATTTCACTTTGAGGCATATCACTGTCTAGAGGATACAGTGTTTCTGTCTGTTTCATGGGAGGTTGCAGATAATTGAATCTACACTCCCTTTTTGTATTCATGCGACAAGTATGAGAATATCTGTGTATTTTGCCTATTGACTAGTTTAAGTTGTTCAGGGTTGTCTATTGGTTTTTGACAAGTAATTATATTATCAATATAAGATGTCACTTGTGCATCACTGTCTATTTTAAATTGAGGTGCATCTTCAAGCCATATCAGCTTGTGAACATGAGGTGAACCTCTTTGTTGATATTCAACTCTGTAAAACCAGTCAGCAATCTTTCCTAGTGGTGCAGCATCACTTAAGAGAAAGCTACTGAGAAACTGACTAACTTGATAGTCAAAATGTCTAGCACAAGTTACAGGATCACTTTGGATCAATCTACACTTTTCTTCCCAGTTTAAGTTTAAGTTCTTCATCAATATTTTTATTGTGATCAACAAGTTGACCAAGTATTCTTACTAGATGTATCCATTGTGTTTCTGCTGCTGAGAAACTACAAAATACTGAAGCTGGACCTAACTGTCTTATCATTGCAAAAAGGTCTTTCTTTGCTTTTTCAAAGTATGGAGGTGACCCTCTTAATGCTCTCAGGAATTGAAATCCCTCATCATGGCGGATTAAGCTGTCTAATGTTCCTTGTTGTTTTAAGTGCCCTGCATTTTTGGTTTTGTTATTTCCCTTGCATTTTCTGAGTGCAATTTGTGATTTCCCTCAAATAATTTTCATTTGTAACTTTTTGGTTTTATAGAATATATTTTCAACGCACATAGCTGCTCTTCTATCTGACCTTCTGAGTTCAGATTTACAAATATCACTGTAGTGGACTTTACCCAAGCGATCTTTAATTTCTGGTCTTTTCTGACCACGAAATATTCAAATATCAGAATATTTATCTCTGCATAGTCTATTGTCAGTAACACCTGCAGAATTTTGCCGTTCAGAGTCTTCTAAAAAGTCTGCTTAAGCAAGTAACACCTGCAGGAATTTCTGCTTCAACTTCATTCCAGTCATCGTCATTAACTCATTTTTGGCCGTCTTCATTGTTGGAACTTTTTTCGTCTGTGACTGATTCTTGATCAGATTCATTGTTACTTTCGTGTTGTGAAATTAATTTGTTCATTATAATTAATGACCCAGTCATGAACACAATGCCTTCATCTTTATAAAGATCTACTATTACTCATGAGCCATAGTGCAGCTTCAATAACTTTATGAGGTCTTACATTTAATGACATTGCAGAACTCTTGTACTGCAACTTTCTTTTTAAATTCATCTTGATTGTACCAGCCTCACTGGGTAACCGCGGTAACATGCTCACCGTATTAGTTACATCTGCAGGTACATTGACAATATTACCATGAATTTTGAGTTGCCCTCCCCTAGGAGCTTGCATTAATTTTAGAAAAGCAATTCTTGGAGCTAGCAATCTACACTCTAATTCATTGAGATCAAAGAATGCTGGTTTTTGTGGGAATATCATATCATTTACTCTGGAACTCTGTTCTTAACCAAGTGATTGTATCATGTTTTACAAACACATTCAATGTTATCAACACTTGTCTTATTACAGAGATACTTGTCAATATCAGGGTTAGACTGTCTAAATCTATCAGCATTAACTACACTATGTTGATACCATAACTGATCACAGGAAGTACAACTGTACAGTGGACCTGAAGATATTGTATTGTGAAACTTTGAAATCCAAAATTGGATATTACGTTTGGGCTTTCCTCTATAACTTTTCACATATGCATTATGTTTGGCCTTTTCCTCTGCAGATGTCTTAGATGCTGTATAGTTTTTCTTGTATGCATTATGTTCTGCCTTTTTTCTTCAACAGATGCGTTAGATGCTCTATAGTTTTTCATGTATGTGTTATGTTTAGCCTTATCTTCTACAGATGTCTTATACTATATTATTATATTATCACCCTGTAAAGCGCTATTGACATACTATGAAATAGCGCTATATAAATAAATTATTATTATTATTATTATTATTATTATTATTATTATTATTATACCCCGTTCACACCAAGGCTTAAACATGGTTTAAGGTGGTTTAACTAAAGAGGTTTAGACAATTATCTACAGACGCCATGGAACGTTTGGCACAAAACTGCTAGTAAACTGTCCTTTTTGTTGCACAGTATTAATTCCAGGTAGTTTGATTCTTGTGAAATTAAATGCCCTCGAATTAGAGAAGCGAGAATAAACCTAGTTTAACTAGGTTTGGTGTGAATGGGGTATTAGATGCTCTATAGTTTTTCTTGTATGTATTATATTTTGCCTTTTCTTCGATAGATGCTCTATAATGCTTCATATATGAGTTTCTCTTTTACTTCAATTGATACTTTAGCAGCTCTATATTGTCTTTTGTTTTCCTGTGTACATTCGCTACTTTTGTACGGCTTTTCAATTTCAATATCATTTTGGCATTCTGACATGTTAGCATTGGACTTTCTTATGCAATTATTTTCAGGACATTCGCTTGAATTAGTGTCACTGTCCGTTTGATTTGAATTTCTTTCAGATAGAGCTGATACCGGTATAGTTGAGATATAATGCATCTCACCTATGTGTCCCAAATATACAGACCTAGGATTTTAAATCATTTGTTGCTTCAGCCAAGGTTATCTCTGAAAAACTTTCATTGGATTCTATGACATGAATCCTTAAATTCATTGCATCAGCCACTGCTTGTATTATAATTTGATCTGCCCATGTTCCTTGCATAGACATATTGGATAAATATTGCAACCATGATCTCTCTACATTGCTTTCGATAAATCGTTCTGGATTATCATTTAAATACTAAATACAGTACCGATCGAAACTAACCTCAAACCCGCGTTTGTTCTGCGTTAACTCCAAACGAATGCAAAGATTGACAGGGTTTGTTTTGGATTTGTTTGAAGTTAACTCCAAATGACCGCCGTTGTAACAAACGTAAAGCAAACACAAAGCAAACGCAAAGCAAACATACAAACTCCAAACCCAAAACAAACCCAAAACAAAGGCCTTTGAACTCAAGGTAAACGCAAATAAACGCTTAAACAAATGAATTTGTTCACGTTTGTCAGTTTCCCGATCGAAATCAAATGGCGAAACTTTCTGACTTTGCTCGACAAAGAATTGTAAACCTCAAAAAGAACAAATTAAAATTAAAAGAAATACAAGAGGTTCTTTACACAGAAGACAATATTACAGCCTCTGTCTCGGCAATTTCACGATTTTTAAATCGTTATCGGCTTTCTGGGTCGATCAAGTATCGACAGCGAAGTGGTCGTCCTTCCGTAGTCAGTGACATTCATCGCCGACTAATTCACGAACAGCTTTCTAAAAACAACGAATTATCGGCCAGAGATATTCAGGATATCATTCGCAATCGATGTGGTGGAATAATTCCATCGGTAAGTGCCATTAAACGGGCGAGATTTAAACTTGGTTGGAGTGGAACCAAGTACTGCCAATTAATACGAGACGTCAACAAAATAAAGCGCCTGTCATTTTGCCAGCAACTCGTTGCCAACGAAGAACAGTTTCAAGATGTCATCTTTTCGGCTGAAAGTATCGTTCAGGCAACGAAAAAACAATTTCGTCTTGTCGGGCATCTAAAAACCAAAAGACCAAGAATAATGCATTGCACTAGTTCAACAACTTCCAGGTGTTTGCAAACCTGAACTATACAAACAGCTGGAAGTGATAAGTTGATAAGTTGATAAATGAAATCATAAGATGAAGGACTAGCTATTAGATTGTTTGATCGATTACATGTTGGGTAAAATATGTCTTAAATGCCTTATATATATATATGTAAGTCTTTATGGTACATAATATTGGTTTATCTCCTTCATCTTATTTATCAATTATTGAAAGTAAATCAATGATATATACAGTCAACTATCTCTAGTTTGACAGCCATGTAAGCAAAACACCTCATGGTGTGATCATGCAGTCACTTGTCTGGTCGCTGCTGAAATATTTTATACTAAATTTATTTACTCTCTCTAAGAAACGTATGTTCTCTGTAATAATAATAATAAATGTGAGCATTATTACAGTAAAAGTTGGCTACGAAGGTGTCCAACTAAGAGGTAGTTGACTGTATCTTGAAAAGTTAATTAGATTTCGAAGTATTTTTTTTTTCTTTGAAAAGAGCTTTATCATCAATAGCTGTTATGCATTCACGCCACATTTTAACTTTTGTTTCTGAGGTGGCGTGAAACCTTGAAAATACAATTTATTTTATCTGTGTCAGTTTTAGTTGGTCTAATGCACCAACGACCTTACAGTCTGATTTTCGAAATGATCTACCTGAACAATTCCTACTGGCCCTTTCTGACTTTGTAAAATAATGAAAGACTAAATTTTTGGAAAACGAACGATAACTGTTTGACATTGATAATAGTTCATGAATTTTTTTATCGAAAATGTTGATGGGAGTACTAGTGGAGCTGCTGGTACATGTAGCTGATGAAGATTCATCCATATTTATGTCAAATTTATCAATATTTACATTATTTGTACAATTATTTGTAGAATTAAAAGTTAAAAAAGAAATTAGTGTTGTTAATTTGGTGTCAATATCTAAACCAAATATCTTTCACTGATCGATTCTGCCCATCGATGAAAGTTGTGACAGATGGAATTATTGTGATGTTGTCAAATGTGGGACTGTTACTTTCAAATGATGTTTGGAAAAGGTCTTCAGCATTAGGTGTGTGTGGTGATATGGAGATGGGTTGTGGTGATGTGGAGATGGATTGTATTGGTGGAGGTGGTGTGGTGATTGATGGCAGTGATGATGAAATGGGAGGCAGTGGTGTACATGTGGAGATGGAGAGTGGTGGTATGGGGATGGAGAGTGGTGGCGTGGAGATGGAGAGTGGTGGCATGAAAATTGCATGTGGTGGTGTGTAGATGGGTTGTGGTGGTGTGGAGATGGGTTGTGGGGATGGAGAGTTGTGGTGTGGAGATGGGTTGTGGTGGCGTGAAAATGGCATGTGGTGGTGTGGAGTTGGGTTGTGGTGGCATGAAAATGGCATGTGGTGGTGTGGAGATGGGTTGTGGTGGCATGAAAATGGCATGTGGTGGTGTGGAGATGGGTTGTGGTGGCATGAAAATGGCATGTGGTGGTGTGGAGATGGGTTGTGGTGGCGTGAAAATGGCATGTGGTGGTGTGGAGATGGGTTGTGGTGGTGTGGTGATTGATGACTGTGATAAAGAAATAGGAGGCAGTGTTGAGATAATGGAGAGTGGTGATCTGTAGATGGAAGGAAGTGATGATGGATTGGGAGGCAGTAATTAAATTGATGATGAAGTAGATAGCATATATTGGATCAGTCGCTGACTTACAGCTGCTTGATTTCCTTGATCAGCTAGGGTGTGATCTGAATTACATGTAGATACTTCCAGTATCGATGGTTTGCCAATCCCTTCGCAAGCAGCTACCTAAAAAAAGGAAAAAGAAAGAAATATTTTATATTTAAAATATTTGTATCTTACTTATGCAGTTACAAAGTAATTACACTGTTACTATTCAAGAGAAAGCAAACTGAACCAATCATGATGAGCTACTGTAGCTATATACTCCTATGTGAAAGTGCCAGGAATGATCATCAGAAAATTTGAATCAAACCCCTGAAGGAAACCTGAATCTGGGCATTGCTTTTGCTTAATTTGATCCCTAACAATACCATTCTAAATCAGACCAGACACCAACACAGAATGACAGCGTTTATGATTTCTTTGTGTGCAACCCTAAGTGATACCAACAACCATAATTTACACTCCCTAAAAGAGACAATGATCTGCTCCTTTCACATTGTCGCCTGCCCCCACCCCCCCTCTACATCTACATATGTACAGCACTCGGCAAAGTCCATTGGGTTACTACATGTAGTTGTAGTGTACGAGGTCTCATTCACTCTCATTCTCCTGACTATAGCTACACAATAATAATTGAAAATATGGCCTGCATTAAGTTTATATATATATTGACAACAATCCACAATGAATTTTAGGAATCATACATTTATATTAGAACTAATAAATTGAAGGAATAGGAACACTTTGTTTATATTCTGATTATTACGGTGTTAATTTTTTACAATTTGAAAGAAAGAAAGAAAGCGGCAAATTTCAACATTTTTCGTTCAGAATTTTAGTTTCAGCAGAAGCTCTGGTTTCAGTATAAAGTACTGCTCGGCTTCGAATGACTGATTGTCAGACTGGAAAGTCGAGACGTCATTTTATGATGATCAAATTAAATAAATTCCAATGATACATTTTCCAATTCTTTACCTTTGACTTTTTGGTGCTAGATTTTGCAACATGAGATGGCTTTGCCTTATGTTTTCGGCTATCTGCAGTAACAGTATTAGTAGCAGTACCAGTACCACTACTACTAGTACTGCCACTACTGCACGAAGCAAATGGACTGCTGCGCATCTTCGTGGTTGCTGTCGATCCTGTTGATCCTGTTGATCGCTTGCTTTTGTTGGTACGTAAGGAACGCTTCAGCTCCAGCTGCCTTTCTTGGAGTGTACATCGATTATCTGTTCAATAAAAATGGGCAATAAGTTAACTAAATCCTTAATCGATAGTAAAGGTAGTGTTTATAGTCGATTAAAACAAAGTAAAAAGGCCTTGAAATCCTTGAATTTTCTCATAAGAGGGGATAACGATCGCATCGCAGTGTTGACGATCGTATGGTATAATAAATGAATCCGAATACGGTATTACAATCGGCAAACAAGTTCCAGCATGGCGGTACTTCGCATATTCACGTGCAAATTATTTAAGACTGAACGACCCGGCCTTTCTTTTGTATTTAAATTTCAGTTGACATTGACAGCTAGCTAATTAAGTATGCATGAGCAAGACACAATATGCTCGCATTTATGGGTTTAAAAAATAATCGTTTCTCCTGGTATTGAACTTAATAGAGCGTGTTTTGCTGTTGTTCTCGGTATTGTAATAATAATAATAATATTAGAGATATCTGATAGATCTCTTTTCTCAATACAATATACAGACACACACGTGTGTACTCGACGTGTGTACTCGCGCGTGACGACCGGCGATGTCCGTCTCCATGGTCGCGTGGCGTTTGCGAGGCACATTCGTCATCGCTGCACGTGAAGCAGCCGTCGCAGAAAGGAGAGCAAGATGACAATTGTCGATAAAGAGCAAACTTTTCTAAACTTTACTAAATGGAACTGTGACTATTTGAACAGGTTTTTTTTGGTGTGATTCGTGGATTCGTCGTAAGATGTAGTGGGCGAAGCAAAAACTACTGACTGAAGAGTGAAGTGAAGCTACTATCAAAGTCTACAAAAGGTCGCGGACTTGACAAGTAAGTTTGTAAAGAGACAGCGATCTTCTTCAGCTCTTTTATCGGATCAGGTACTAAAGTTTAGTTTAATTTGGACTTGCATTGGTCATTTAAGCTAAAGTTTAAATATATTTTCATAACTTACCTGAAGAGTGAAGTATGTTTGCAGCGTATTCCACCCTTTCAATGGTACAAACACAAGTGTCTTGGTTTAAGCTTATATTTTTAATTCTGCTTTTTGGAAAAATCCCATAAGTTCCATTTTGAGGAAACTTTAATAAATAGTATCTCTTCATAGACATGTCTGCAAAACATGAAAAAACACTTGTTTAAGCTTATTTCTCATAAGCTCAAGCTTATTGAAAAATTGATTTCAAATTAAACAAAATAATAAGCTTTAATTATTAAAGCTTAATAAGCTTACTTACCCCGTAATAAGGTTCTTTCCGTCATGACTTTTCTTTTGAACTTCCAATCGCGATAAATACAAATGTAGATCTAGACTACAATAATCTCTTCAGTACAGTATAAGCTTACGGAACAACAGCAAAGCTCCAGAGAAAATTCAAATAAACCTTGGTTTCGCGTTTACTTTACGTTTACTTTACGTTTACTTTACGTTTGCTTTGCGTTTACTTTGCGTTTACTTTGCGTTTACTTACGTTTACTTTGCGTTCATTTTGAGTTTGTTCGAGTTCAACCACTTCTCGATTAGGGTAGGGGAAAATTATTAAGAGAGATACCGGCGAATGATAGATTTGACTTCATAACTCATGTTTAGTCTAATTTTTGAAATAACACTTTTTTGTACTGATTGAGAAACCTTTTTATTCGTTTTTGAAGTGTTTTTTTTTGGCAGATTGAGCGCGTTTTGTAAATGTAATGAAATGTTTTTATTGTAAAATCTGCTCATTTAGCCGTCGGACGCACGTAGATCAAAATCTTGACTCGCTCTAATTCATTCCATTGGCCCAGAAAAATCGCGCTAATACCTACGTTTTGCTCAAAAACATTGCAGATCGCGCAATCATGGTATATAATTTTCTCGCTTTTTCATTGGTTTGTAGAATTTGTAAACAAACATCTTGCCGTCCTGATTGGTTGGATTTTGACAAGCAACCATTTGAATGCTACCCCTACCAAAATTAGGTAGGTTCGAGGTATACCCCAAATGTATCTAAGGTATACCCTAAATGTACCTTAATCAGTGATTGGGGTATACCCGGGGTAGCATACTTTTGGAACCTTTTGAATTGTACCTCAATTGTACCCTGGATTGGGGTATACCCGGGGTAGCATACTTTTGGAACCGTTTTAAATGTACCTCAAATGTACCCTGGATTGGGGTCTACCTGGGGTAGCATACTTTTGGAACCTTTTTAAATGTACCTCAAATGTACCCTGGATTGGGGGTACATATACCTGCATGGGCATTGTGTTGTTCAAAATGCGATTAGTGGAAAAGGATTCAAAACATACACAAATGTACCTACAATGGATGTTTTTAATTACTTATATCAATTGGCACAGCTTTTCCATTTTGATTTTGCAAGTTAATTAGATGTAGCTAGAACATAATTGACTTTATAAGTAAACATTAAGTTAATATAAATGTTATATCATGCGATCAAATTCATTAGCACTATCATGGGCAAATCTTTTTAATGACAAATAAAAGTTTCCTTCTTATCATGGATGCATGCTAAGCATGAACCAATCCTTAATTATCCCCAATTTCTGATTTCTGACGGATATATTTCCGGCAGCCAAGATTTCTTCTGGTGTGTAAAAACACACCAGAAGATATCTTGCTCTAGCACTTGGGGTTGGCTTGGAGGTGGCCTTGTCAAGTTGTGAATGAAAGCAGAAGATCCGGCTACCAGGTGTCAGCTCTACCATCTACAGATGATTAAAAAGTATAGATAATTTGTAATAGTAACATTAAATGAATTTCCATTAAATTTTAATGAGATAAATAATGATCAGTAGTTTTTTCCGGTCTGGTATCCTATGAAATCGTGCGCTCTGATTGGTTGCTGAAGCGGGCGGAATTTTCTATATCTAACCACGGTCCGGTATCGTAGCATACAGGACTGCACTTCAATAACACAATTTGAAGGGGAAAAAAATCCTTTTTGTTTTTGTTTGTTGTGTACTTTTTTTTTTTTTTGCAGTTCACGTTTTGAGTCATAGCTGGCAGTTCGAGTTATGGATGCACTTGGTCGGCTGCTAAGCACGAGAGAAGCGTAAGAGTCACACAAGGCGTAGCCGAGTGCGACTCTCTAGCTTCTTGAGTGCTTAGCAGCCGACCAAATGCATCCATCACTCGATGGACGCACAGCTGAAGTGAAAATAAGTTGACCATTCCATTTATAACATAGTTACTGCAAATTCAAATAAAACAATTTGATTTTCCAACTGATTACAGAGCTCTTGCTATGCCGATGACGTGAGCGTGCGTCCATTGAGTTATGGATGCATGCTCGTGCACAATAATTAGCCAATCAGAGCGCGCGTTATATCAATGCTATGTTATAATACCACTTGTGTGGTATATACCGGTACTAATAGATAATATTTATCTATCACTTTACCTGATAGATTTCTGCAACTGACTTGCTGATTTTGCCAGCTTTTGGTTTTACAGCTGCACGAGTACATGTATCTCCATTCAATTCTAAAATTTAAGTAATAATGTATATATATTTTATATAAATTTAGTTTTATCCTACATGAGTACATGTCAGTGCGAGCAATTAATATAAGCATGAAATAGCACAAAAACTGCATAGCACTAATTAGTGTTAAATATTTATATTGTTTTCTTTTGTTTGACTATATAGCCAGCACTATTTATCAAAATTATTTGGTACTTAATAAGCTGACGTAATTCACGCTTATCTGTTTGCAACATGTACATGTATGAGCCATATAAATAATATTGTCAAGCTGGCATACTAAAATGTCTAATAAGATGTATATATTCACAGAAAACAGTACAACTCATTCAGTTACTTATACTAACCAGAAAGGTTTTCTTTTAACTTGGCAATTTCCAGGTTTGCCTCCTTAAGCCTAAGCTTAAGACTACAACAATTTGTACACACATGATTAGTAATACTGTCATCAGTCTCGATATCTGACCAAGCTTGTAGTGGTCTTTTCCTTGGTTGCTTATTACCAATAGATGTATGTTCTTTTGTGGCTGTGAGAATTGTGCTCATATCCGCAATGATGTCAGTGGTGAAGTTATTACTGTGTGATGTAGTATCATCATCTTCAAAAGAAGACATTTCTGACATAATCATTGAATTTCTGGACAACATTCTCCTCCTCTCTGTCTCTTGATCTTTTTTTTTCTTTTCTTTTTCTTTTTGCATTCTTTCCTTTTCTTCTTGTTTTCTTTCGTTTTCTTTTTGTTTTCTTTCCTTTTCTTCTTGTTTACTTTTCTTTTCTTTTTGTTTTCTTTCATTTTCTTCCGATTTCCTTTTCTTTTGCTCTTGTTTCCTTTCCTTTTTTTCTTCTTCCCTTTCCTCCATCTGCTCTTCTTCCCTTTCCTCCATCTGCTCTTCTTCCACCATCTGCTCCTCTGCTTTCCTTTCCTTAATAATTATAATGTTCATCAAATCAAATCAAAAACTTTATTTAACGACGGAATCAAATCACATAAAAAAATGAAGTTCTCCCCCTATGCTAATTAATTACTATCGTTAAAAAATATCCAACAAGCTTACGTAATTTTTAAAAATATAAAAATTAGATGCCGCTAGTAAACGTTCTTACATGTAGATTGTTCTTAATCATAATCTAAATATTTCCAATTATGCTGACATATCTGCCTAGATTAAATATTGTTTTAGAAGTTAGAACATTCAAACTTTACTGTAAACAATATATGTGTACCTCATTGACTTTTTTTTGCTTATTCTTCACAGCATTCGCTGTCTTCTTTACGCCTTCGTATTGCTCGAGAAGCTCTAATAAGCTCTCTTTGGAAGCTGAAAATAAAGAAAATGATGTTAATATACCTAGCAAAAAAAAAATTGTAGCTACAGTATATAAAGCCAGTAATAAAACGATTTTTCAAGCAGGTGTATCTCAAACGCTATACAATTTAGAAGCTACACAAATAATATTTGGCGGCATAAAAATATCAGATAATTAAATATTTCTATATAATAAGGAGCAAGGATGGCACAGTTGGTTAGTCAGCGCGGCTTTCTGCGTGAGAGATCCCGAGTTCGATTCCCAGTGACCTCACATCCTTGTTTCGACTTCTTTCTATTCCATGTAGCTCTCTGTAGCTTTAAATATCATTAATACGGAGCACTGGTGGATTGAAAGAGGGGGTGAAGGGCGCACCGTCTAGTCTCTGGTAGATTTGCGTCAGTTAAAGAGACTTCAGATGTTAAATTGGTACTTTATTTTACTTTACTTTTAATCTAACAATTGTGACTCGATTAAAAAACATGGCATTTCATCAATGTCAGCCACATTGATCCAGAGGAGGATGCTCAAAACACAAACCAATAGGCGACTTTCATGATGACGTTGTTTTACTACAAGTACCAGAATGCTTTGGGAATTTTCTTTCTTATTCAGATTTTTATTCCCTCATGAGAATAGCAAGAAAATTGGTGCTAATTATCTAACGGGTATACAGGGGTATACAGTGGTATACAGTGGTATACAGGGGTATACAGGGGTATGCAGGTGGTATACAGGGGTGTACAGGGGTATACAGGGGTATACAGTGGTATACAAGGGTATACATGGGTATGCAGGTGGTATACAGGGGTATACAGGGGTATACAGTGGTATACAAGAGTATACAGTGGTATACAGAGGTATAGAGGGGTATACAGAGGTATACAGGGGTATATAGGGGTATTCAGTGGTATACAGGGGTTTATAGGGGTATATAGTGTAATATAGAGAAAATCGGGAGACTATATGGAGTATTAACATGAAGTACTAGCCCTTCAATCGGATTTTCCGAACGAATCCGAGTCAACCCGAAAATTTGGACACTTACGGGCAAAGTAAAACGACATGAACGATTCACCCGAAACGAAAATCGAAATAATAATAATAATAATCTTTATTATTAAATATCGACGATTTCATCAAAAAACGCCAAATATCAGAGCTTACAGTACATCGTTATATTATACTTCAGAATTATTGATGAATTTGTCGAAATAATCAGTCGTATGTGACTGTGAGAAATGTTCACGTTGTTCAAATGTCACTTTTAGAGCGTGGGCTGCCTGTGGTATTTTTTTCTGCGCCAATTCTTGTCCTTCGGTTAGAATCAAATCTCGCTGTTCTGCCACGATCTAGACTCTTCATTTATTTCAGGGTTTCATTGATTATCTTGTTGATTGAAGGTTTGCTACGATTACAAATGATTTCTATTAGAACTAAATCCAAGTCTATAGCTAAATATCTAGATCAAAAATACATGATTGTACTTACATCTGGTGGCGAATTACAGCTTTATAAATCGGTCATTTTGTGTACGTCTAGAGGTATCGGCGAGTATTCCTGTTTATATCATGCCGGTAAAACTTATGTCAACTGAAATCACGAGGCTATAGTTATGGCTAAGGTTTCAACATTGTATCAAATAACGGTAACGTAATCTATATTAATGTTCAATTGCTAACAGTGTTTATGTCTTTAACATCCAGGCCTCCGATGAGGAAACGGGGGTTGACTCATCCATATATCTTTTCCCTCACTGTACTTCCCTTGTAGCTTCTAGAAGGCAGAGCTTTGTAATGGGGCGATGTAGCACAGTGGACTTGGTCTTGATCTCAGCACTCCTGACGCGTCCATCTCTCCCTTGAATCACTTTCATTACGCGGCCTAAGGGCCAGTTTCCTCTCTGTACGTTGTCATCGGCGACCAACACCAGGTCATCGATTTCCAGGTTCCTGCGCGGTACATGCCACTTCTGACGCTGTTGCAGGGTTGGTAAGTACTCTCTCAGCCATCTTTTCCAGTAGTGCTCAGCTAGTATCTGGCTCTGTCGCCACTTCTTTCTACTTACCAGGTCGTTGTCGTCAAAACATCCAGGTGGCATAGTTGTTACCGTTCTATGGAGGAGTAGATGATTCGGTGTGATTGCTTCCATGTCTCGCGGGTCGTCTGAATTGGGACAAAGTGGCCTTGAGTTTGTTATGGCTTGAGCCTCGGAGAGGACTGTCCTCAAGACTTCTTCGTCGACTGTCTTCTCTCCCAGAATGGCTTTCATCTTCCTCTTGACACTTCGGATTAGTCGCTCCCAGACACCTGACATGTGGGACGCCCCTGGTGGGTGGAATACCCATTTACAGTCACGCTGCAGCAGCTCCTCCTGGATCTGTTTGTGGTTCCATTCCTTGATTGATGCACGTAGTTCTCGCTCAGCACCGACAAAGTTGGTACCGTTGTCGGACCTCAGCTCCTTTACATCACCTCTAGTATTAAGGAATCGTCTCAGTACCATTATGAAGGCATCTGTTTCGAGAGATTGAGCTAGCTCAAGGTGTACTGCTCTTGTTGTCATGCAAACAAAGATGCATCCGTATCTCTTAGCTGTGCCTCTTCCTCGCTTTACGTGTAGGGGACCGAAATAATCTATTCCGGTGTAGGTGAAGGGAGGCTCGTAAGGTGTTACCCTGACCTTCGGTAGATCGGCCATCTCTTGGTTCATGCGTTGTGCATGTTGTCGTTTACACGCGATGCATTTCCCCAGCTCTTTCTTGATTTCTGTTCTGGCTTGGACGATCCAGAACTCCTCTCGTAGTCGAGATAACAGGTGTTCTTGGCCGCAGTGACCCAGACGCTCGTGTAGATGTCGGATGATGAGTGATGTCACGTGGTTGGAATGTGGCATAATCATCTGGTGCTTCGCGTCGTACGTGATTGGTGCCTCGGCGATTCGTCCGGAGACGCGAAGAATCCTTTCGTTGGCGTCCATCATTGGCTTTAGCTTTACGATGCTACTGTTGGGGGAAACACGTAGATCCTCTCTCATGCTTGTCTTTCTTGAGAGGTCTCTGATTTCATCGGGAAATGACTGTCTTTGGACGAGAACAACAATCATCTGTTTGGCTCTTTTCATGTCGTTAAATGTAATCCGCTTGTGAGTGACGCCTTTCCTTTTACTTCTTATCCAGTCTGTGAACCGTATGATCCAGGCGACACTCTTTACTAGCCTTTTCCAGCTTGAGAACTTCTCCAGAAGTACGCACAATCCGCTTTCTGGTGTGGGATTCACGTCTGTAGCCAGGCTTGTCTTCTCTTTCTTAATTTCTAGTTCCTCATCCGGGATTTCTTCAACTGCCTGACTTGGCCATTCCTTTTCTGGTCCCCATAGGAAGTTTGGGCCTTTAAGCCAACGTTCACTTTCAAGAAATTGTTGTGCATTTAGACCTCTGGAGCAATCGTCAGTGGGATTGAGTTTTCCGGGACAGTGTCGCCATTGCTTCTTATCGGTAAGTTCTCTTATCTCGTTGATTCGGTTTCCTACATAGGTCAGGAATCTCTTTGTGTCGTTAGCGATACAAAACAGCGTTATCATGCTGTCAGTCCAAAAAACTGTCTTGCTTATTGGAAGGTCGAGCTCTTTCTGTATAAACTGGTCCATTCTTACTGCCAAAACAGCACTCTGAAGCTCAAGTCTCGGTATCGTCGGTGCTCTAATAGGGGCGTTTCTTGCCTTTCCCAGGACGAATGAACAAGATATCGAGCCATCTGGGTAGGAGATCCTGAGGTAGGATACAGTGCCGTACCCTATTTCCGATGCGTCACAGAAGTGATGTAACTGGATCTCCGCATCGAGGCAGTTGACACGATCTAGGCCGATGAAGCAGCGTGGAATCTTTACTTCAGTCATTAGCGGTAGGAGTTCCTTCCATTGTCTCCATCTCTCAAGTAATTCACCTTCGAGGGGCTTGTCCCATGCCCACCTTTTTCTCCAGCAGTCTTGCAGGATCTGTTTTGCAGGTAGGACAACAGGAGCAGCAAACCCTTGAGGATCATAAAACGATGAGACGTAGGAGAGTACACCTCTCATGGTGTCGGGCTTATCACATGTGGTTACTTTGAATCCAAACACGTCTTCGGCAACGTTCCATCTCACGCCGAGAGCACGCTCAATCGGAAGATCGTCTAAATCTAGATTCAGGGATGGAGTAGCTCTTTCTTGCTTTGGAATGGCCTGAAGAACTGCACGACTGTTAGACATAAATTTGGTCAGTCTGAATCCTCCTCTTGCTAGCAATGATGTCAAATCATCTGCGAGTTGTATAGCGATTTCTTCGTTTTTTACAGCTCTCAGCATGTCATCAAACGTAAAAGTGTCTAAGTACAGTGTCAATGGCAATAACATCATACTTATCTCTGTTATCCTCAGCAGTCCTCTTTAGGCTGTAGTTTGAGCAGCATGGAGAATCGGTCGCTCCAAAAACATGGACGGTCATAACATATTCATCAGGCGGTTCATCCAGACTTGCGCTCCACCAGAGGAATCTAAAGGCATCTTGGTCCTCCGGGGATACCTTCACTTGGTGAAACATACCTTCGATGTCAGCAACTAAGGCTGTCTGTCCTTGACGGAACCTCATCAGAACTCCCAGAAGATTGTTTGTCATGTCTGGACCTTGGAGCAAGCTTTGATTCAACGACCTTCCGTCGTACTTGGCGGCTGCATCAAAAACGATTCTAACCTTTCCTGGTTTGTTTTGGTTCGTGACTCCATGATGTGGCAAGTAGTTGGTCTTCGCACTTTTCGTTTCGACTTCATCACGTGATAGCTTTCTGGCATATCCGCGGTTGATGTAATCCTGTACAACCTTTCTGTACTTTTCTTCAAATTCTTGGTCACGTTGGAACTTTCTCTTTAGACTCTTAAGACGAGCTTCTGCAATAACCCTGTTATCCGGTAGGTGAGGGCTATCGTCTTTCCACAGCAACCCGGTTTCATAGTGGCCGTCAACCAGCTTGATTGTATCTTTCAGTATTTTCTCCGCGCGGCGGTCCTCCACCGAAGCTGATTGTTCGGTTTGATTATCGAGTCCACCATTTTCAATAGACCAGAAGGCATTCAGTTGATCTCTCAAAAGTTTGTCGTGGTCTACAAAGTTGACACTTACTTCTCTCGAGATGCATTTACTTCCTTTCGTACTTCCAGCTATGGTCCAGCCAAGAGCAGTCTTGGTTGCATATAACTCAGATTGACTTTCTTCCTCAGGGGCTCTTACTTCTTGTACGATGTGCGCATTTCTGACGTCCTGTCCAATAATCAAGGATACTTTCTTAAGTTCTACCTCCGGAATCTCGATATCAGAGAGGTAGGGATGGATTACATGGTTGATTTCATGTGGTAGAACCCTTTCGTTAATGTCAAGTTCCTTAACAATGCCTTCATTGACTGCGAGTATTGGGCAGTCTGTAGATTCCACTGACTGAAGCTTAAACTTAACTTCTTTAAAGTTGCATTCTTGTTTGCCAAGCACTGTGGTGACTGTGACCGGACAGAGAGGACCATCAATGTTCAATGTTGCAGCAAGCTCTGCAGATATTATCGTTCCTCTACTTGCATTGTCAAGCAGTCCGTATGTAGTAATATCGCTTCCTTCATTCGAAATAACCCTTACAGGAACCACGTGCAGAAGTACGACACGGCTTCTTTCTTGAGTGAGAGTCGCATATGTCTCAGTGCTTCGCTGTTCTTTCTTTCGAGCGCCTCCTTCAGCTGTTGGATTTGTAGCTTCTTGTTCCAACCTTGGAGTGTTACGATGCAGCAGTTCGTGGTGGTAGAAGTTGGCCTTGCAGTGGCATCTCTCTGTAGAGGAGCATCGCGCTTTCATATGCCCTGCAGTTAGGCAAATGTGACATAGCTTGAGATCCTTCACTACGTTCCATCTTTCATCGACAGTTAATTTCTTTCCGAATTTCTCGCATCTCGTCAAAATATGCTGACCATCGCAACATGGACAACTCTCGTCTTCTGAACGCCTTGTATCAGTATCAGTCACCATGGTAGCAATATTTCGTCGAGGAAGGCTTGGATAGGCCTTCCATTGGACAGGTGTTTTGCCAGGTTTCATAGCTGAACTCGAGGCATTCGTCTTACTCACTATGTGGCCAAACTGGGGATCGTTCATCACCCTGAGTTGCTTCGTCACTAGTCTTAGAACATGGCTTAGATCCGGGCCAGCCTTCGTTTCATCGCGAATTTTCGGAACCTTTCTGGCCCAGTCTATTTGCATATGAGTTGGTAGACGTTCGACGACTCTTTCAATGTTGGCCGAGGCATTCATCTCGTATACATATTCCTTGTTATGCTGAAGAGCCTTGAGGCAGGTGCGGAGGTGGGTTTCAAGCCTTGTTAGAGACTGCTTGTCCCCTCTTTCGATTCGTGGGCCGTCAGTGATTTGTTGGATGCAAGATTTTACGACACTCGCTGGATGTCCGTACCTTTCTTCGAGGATCTCCATTGCTTCTACGAATCCATTTTTTTCCGTCTCAAGGTGTTCAATAGCTTCCCTTGCTTCTCCGTCCACGAAACTGAGTAAGTGCGTGACCTTTTCTCTGTCAGTGAAGCCCTTTTCATCAAGCCAATCTGCTACTCTATTCTTGAAGACTGGAAACTGTGATGGATTGCCTGTAAATCTAGTTGGAATGGGTTTGGGAATCCCCTGTCTTTGTAGCATCGTTCTCATCACCGTCGTCGCGTCAGCATTTTGTTTTACCACTCCGACTAGCTGGTGGCTCATCTGTACCAATGAATCCGCTAGGTTTGCTCCCTCAGCAGAAGAGGAGAATTGGTATCGTTGAATGTTGTCTTGCTTAACATTCGCTTCGGGCTGGCTCTTCTGTATTGTCGAGAAAGGCAGCTGATAGTTTCCCACATCTAAAGCTTGCTGTTGTTTGGGGGTTGAATGGATACCAACGTTATCAACCGGAGGCGGAAGCGGGTCTTGGGGAACACATGCAATGGGAGTGATTGACTCAGGGTTGTCCCCCTCTGCTAAACTCCTTTGGTAAACACGGTGGTCGCTAACGAGGTTATCAAGGGGATTTTCTAGTAGCTGTTCTTCCTGCGATAGTAGCTCTGCTTTATAGCGTGCGCACTCGACTTGATCGCGTAGATCCTGAAGGTGTTCTTCTAATTGTGTTTCCGCAATTTTAATATCCAGCTCAACTCGGGTTTTCTCTATTTGCGCCTGCTCTCGTAGCAGTTTTTGCTTTTGTTCCGTCCTTTTCAACGCTTGTCCTAATTTCAACTTTGCCAATTCCGCGTTTCGAGCAGCTGCGCGGGCCTTTGAAGAGACTGACGACCTCTTACTACTAGAGGTGCTTCGAGACGAAACACGGCTGATGACTGAATTTGCATCATCAACCTCTACACAGGTGTTTTTATTGGAAGGCTCTCGGAGAATGCCTATAATCGATGAACGGCAGTCATTTATCTTACGGTCGATCTCCTGCTTTCTTATTCCTATTTGTTCAAGTTCCGTTGTATTAGTTATCTGCTCGGTATATTCACTGTAGGCTTCCTGATAAGTGAGCCATTTCCGATCTAACTTGTCGAACTCGGTTTGAACTTCTGCTGGGTTTTGCTTGACATCGAGGCCAGATAAACTGTAAATAATTGCTTCAATTTCTTTATCGATTTTCGCTAAGTCGCTCTTCAATCTTCCAAGGTGCAAATCGTCGAAATATCCGGCATATTCCTGAACAATTTTTCTTTCATGGTCGGATTTTCGTATTTTGTCTTCGTTATGTTCCTCGGAGTCCGAGACTCCAATATCCAGTTCTTGAATTTCCTTAGCGGCCATGCGGTCGATATCGAATTTCGCCTTTCGCGTCTCTTTAGATTTTCTTGTCGTATTTCCTTTAAACTTGTCAGTTATAATTTGCTCAGATCAAACTAATGTTAGAATCAAATCTCGCTGTTCTGCCACGATCTAGACTCTTCATTTATTTCAGGGTTTCATTGATTATCTTGTTGATTGAAGGTTTGCTACGATTACAAATGATTTCTATTAGAACTAAATCCAAGTCTATAGCTAAATATCTAGATCAAAAATACATGATTGTACTTACATCTGGTGGCGAATTATAGCTTTATAAATCGGTCATTTTATGTACGTCTAGAGGTATCGGCGAGTATTCCTGTTTATATCATGCCGGTAAAACTTAACTGAAACTGAAATCACTGAAATCACGAGGCTATAGTTATGGCTAAGGTTTCAACATTGTATCAAATAACGGTAACGTAATCTATATTAATGTTCAATTGCTAACAGTGTTTATGTCTTTAACAGCCATTCATGCATTTTTTGACAGCTTTGACAACAGTCAACAGGTAAAAAATTCGATAAAACATATATAAACTTGTACTAAACAGCGATTCACCGATTGACAGGCACATCGGTTACCGTATGTGTCTGCCAACTCTAATCATGCTTGTAGAAACTTTTAATGGGCACAATGTACATTTTTTACGGGGAAAAAATAACTTAAGCTTAACTTAACTTAACTTAAGTAAACTTACATGACTCTTTTACCACCATGCAGGGATATATTGACTTGTGTGGGCCATGAGGCGCATCATACAGACCATATATATTTTTCTTAAGTTTATCCTTTGTTAATATTTCATATTCCAAGTCTTCAGCGAACTAGATCAGCACGTATTCTGAAAGCAATAACATATCCACTCTGTCAGTGACGGGAAACTGACATAGTCTATGGTCTGGGAGAAATAGACCACAAAAAAAACGAAAAAAAAATAAAACAAGAAAAAAAAAGAGAAAAAACACTACACTATACTACCTTCATCTGAACGGGTTGGCGGTCTGATGGTCCTTCCAACCATAGTCAAAATATAACTAAAAACGGTTCCCCACGTCTTCAGTTTCACAAAACGACGTCTAGTTTCGCACTCGACTCGTGAAGTTTTTTCACACGGGAAAAAAACAGTCAAACCGGTTCCGTTTACAGGAAAAAAAGAGGGAACGCACGCAAAGCATGCCTGGTAAAATTTGCCTTTCTCCGTTGGCACTCTGTAAAGATGGAGGAAGCGATTACAATCACAAGCAACAGTACAAGTACTCGGAAACGAAAAAAGGGGTCCATATTTATCTTATTTATGCTTGAGTCATGCAGAATCTCACACAATGTCAATGGTTCCGAAAGTTTCAAAATGGATGGCCAATTACGACTATATATAAAAACGCCTTAGAGGATGTTATGTTATGGTGGCTCAAAGTAGTTTTTACTGACCACACTTCCACTTTGCATTTGGCTAATTGATAGACTTAAATACTATCAAAACGACTTTTGCACCAGTTATCGGGCAAAGATGGAAATTTAGAATAAGTTATGACCTAGATGTCAATTTCACCTCGATCGAGGTTTCCTTGGCAACGATAAACATGCATGCATGCAAATATCGTTGAAATCAGTTTTTCGAAAATATCTCAAGATTTCGATGAGCTCTAGACAAGCGAAGGCTATGTGCGTGATAAACTACTAGCATTATAGCAAAGTAGCTGAGATAGAATTCATTTTTACATTTTTACATTTCTTGTACTGAAGACGGACGCTTTAAGCTTATAGTTAATAAGCTTAAGCTTACATATAAGCTTAAATTTAAACAAAGAATTCAAACTGTTTGATTTAAGAGCGATTTTGAATAATTCACATAAAGAATGTTATCAAAAAGTTTGAATCGAGGTGAAATTGACATAATTCTAAATTTCCATCTTTGCCCGATCCATAAGTGGTGCAAAAGTCGTTTTGATCTGTCTATATGGATAAGTCTATCAATTCGCCGAATGAATTAGTAAAAAACTACTTTGAGTCACCTTAATATAATCTTTCAGGGTTTTTTTTCTTTGACAATCGATATAGTAATCACTAATGACTCTTTATATTACTAATTTAAGAATCAATCGTTTGGAGGAAATGAAGATTTGTATCTCATTGAGGATGAAGATGATCCGCATGTCGAAATCGAGTTTGAGGAAGATAATGAGAAAGACACTTGCGATGAAATTCTGCCTGAAGTTGACATTGAAGTTGAAGTTGAAGTGGATAATTATGCTGATGACGAGGATGATCAATGCATTTACAAGGATGAAAGTGACTTTGGAGGTACTGAACTACATAATATTTTCTTTGATGTTATTATCTATGAAGTGTGTGGGAGGGGGAAGGGGGGGGGGGGGGGGGGGGGGTTGACTACTGGTGGGGAGGAGGTGGTATTTCGACAAAAATTGGTTAGGTATATGCGGCAATGGGTTCAGAACCAGATCCTGTTTTACTAAAATGATTGCTCAATAAACCGGATTTCTAAACTTTAGATTGTTTTAAGTTTATTTACGACAACCCAGTGGTTGCATGATCAGCTGTTGATTATAATATTAACATTAAGAAATATTAAATATTTATATCAGATTCTGATGATGAGAAGAAAAACAAAAGTGAAGACACTATTGATCCTCCTATGTATCAAGGTTCAATGAAACCAGGGTGCTATCAAACAATGTGACGTCACACTTCGCGACATGTTTTTCACAAATATCTCTAAAAGCAATTAATATTTGTGATATTATTATTTTCATCACTAAACTATGTTATAAAATGAAATAAAAAAAATTGTGGTGTGTCATATGCACTTTAACCGCAGATGCTTTTTCTGACCTGCTGGTTTTCTTGGAACTACACTGTCTCTCTCCTAACCTATGCAAAAAAAAAAAAACTCTTCAGTGACTTCTTCAAGGACTTGAAGAGTCCAATTGAATTCCACTATTATTGTACCTACATGAATTGCTTTACATACTTGGGACTAGCTGTACCAAAAGAATGTCCAAGCTGTTCAATTGACTTGTCAGGAAAAACCAAACACCATTCCTACTTTGTGGTTGTTCCAATTAACTGTCAACTTCAATCACTTTTAAATCGTAAGTACAGTTATACATATTCATAACAAATGCAAAAAAGCAAAAATTGGACAACGACAGCAACAATGACAATAACAAGATTATTAATGATACTAAACAATTAGCCTTTAACAAAACGAGCAGGGGACTGGGAATGAGTTTATTAGAATTAATGCAATTACGAAATTAAGTTCATGACATGAAACAGCATGTTAAAATTAGCATCTGCAAAGTTTGATGTGATTTGAGCGAATTCTGTCGGAATTATAAGCTTTTGAAATTGTGTTGTCCATCCAAAATTTTACAGTGAATTTTACAGTCGGATGGACAGCGTCAAAAATTTACAGAGTTTGTATGGGAAAAAAGACATATTTGGTGCCCTCTAGCATCATCAATATTAAGCCGAATTTCACCAAACTTTCCAGACTAGCTAAGTTTGATCTGCTCTCTCAGAAAATGATGCCCATTTTTGCTAGTTTCTTATTTAATTAGTTTTACGGACTTGGTCCCAGTCCCCTGCTCGTTTTGTTAATGGCTAATTATTGGATGAGGTTTTGATGATATCCAGAATTATCAATGTAGAGGTAAGTGTTATTGGTCGAAGCCGTAGGTGAGGCAAATAACATTTGCCGAGACATTGATAATTCTGGATATCATCAAAACCTCATCCAATAATTGTTTTATTATACATTGTCTATGTGGATTGACTCATAATACAAAGATATAAGCAAGCCAACAACAACAACAAATGAATGAAAATGACAGCACTAGTAGTAACCTACAGATAACAACCAATCCGCTGACCTACGCAGGCTCGTTTTTGTAGATAACTGCGTACAGATAACCACCAGACCTCTGAAATATCGCTGGCATACACTGATAGTTAGAATTATATGTAGGCTCTCGACCAATAAGAATACAGATACTAGGTACAATGTATAATAATATAAATTTTATGTACAATGTAGGTGAGAGACTGCAAGATATATTGGAGTACCAGACAAAAAGAAAGAAAAAGAATCCTGCAAATATTGAAGATGTCATGGATGGTACACTTTACAAGACCCATTTCAATTCAATAGTGATGGCTCTTTCAGTGGCTCCAAGAAGGATGCAAATGAAGTCCACATTTCATTCCAGATAAACACTGATGGTGTGTCACTGTTCCGCTCATCAAAATTTTCTGTTTGGCCAGTATACATAATAATCAACGGACTGCCTCCCCACTTAAGGTGTGAAGAAAAGGTACATTATTTAAATATACATGTAATAGAGTTTTTGTAATTTCCCCTTCTAGATGTACAACTGTACATGTATATAAGGTACATTAATTGGGTTTCAAAAAAAAATCAAAATAGCAGTATATACCTCTGTACTTCTTGACAAAAGATGCATTTGCTCAGCCTTAGCCTCAATTCAGTGTAAATTATGCACAAATACCAACGAGAACGCGAAAAAGTGTTGATATTCGACAATAGAAACCATTTAATTGCACAGGTTATTCTCTGGATTGAGGCTAAGCCTGAGCAAATGCGTCTTTTGTCATGGAGTACAGATGTGTCTAAACAACTCGAAACTGGAGTATTCAACCTGCAACATATCACGTGAACATATACATATTCAGTGTACACTGTATTAATTATCCAAATATAATTACAGGTTCACAAGATGGCACAGGATTTTTGCAGGACTGTGGTTTGGTAATCTGAAACCGTTTTTCAAGACCTTTATGAGACCTTTTGCAGAATCCATCAAGAAATTATTTTATGATGGTAATTTAGTATACATCAGGAGCCCATAAATAGGAACATCCATGTAGCAATAAAATCTGTCACGGCGTCTGAACAAGTTTCGCTATTTTAAGAACACGAAATTGACCAATCACTGTTAATGCAAATTAACGAGTTGTAGCAAATAAAACGAGTTGATGCAAATAAAACGAGTTGCTGCAATAAAACCGGAAGTGCCCAGTGATTGGTAATGGCGCGACCGCCAAAAAGCGGCTGTATCCGCAGGCTAAGTGATTGGTCAATTTCGAGAAATCGTGTTCTAGAAGAGCCAAACTTGTTCAAACGCCGTGACATAGACCCAATATGTAGCATGGATGCTCCTACTTATGGGCTCCTGTTTTAATGTCTGTATGATTCTATGATTCACCGGCGTATAAGCCACACTGTTTTTTCGTAAATCGTGATCCAAAGCATATAATTTTTTATGTACATATTATAATTTTGGACTACCATGCAGGTACTCAAGTACATGTAGATCTGGCAAAATGGAGCTATTCTTCTTTGTGGGGTATTTGATGCATCAGCTCGTTGCCTTTTTCAAGAGATGATCCAATTTAATGGATTCCATGGGTGTCCCTATTGTATGTCTCCTGGAGAAACAGTAAATACAAGTGAAAAGGGAACAACACATGGGTATCCCTTTGACAAATCATCATCTTCAGGACATGGAGCAGAACGGACCCATGAAGATACTATCAAGCATGGAAAAAGAGCAAATGCACAGCATCTTCTTGGAGGTAAGCCGAAACCAGAGTATGGTATCAAAGGGACAACATGGTTTATGTTTCTTCCCCATTTTGATTTTATTAAAGGTGTTGACCTAGATTACATGCATTGCGTTCTTTTGGGAGTAATGAAAATGCTTCTAAATTTATGGCTTGATAAATCCCAAAGAGCAGAAAGGTTCAGCATTGCAAACAAAGTAAAGTTAGTTAATAAAATATTATGCATAATTAAACCACCGAATTTCATATCAAGGGTCCCTCGTAGCATGGAAGAAAATTTTACCCATTTTAAGGTGGCGAGAACCTATTTCTTGGCGCGTTGGCTACATTTTTGAGTCGCGTGGTATACCGACAAAAAATTGACCGATTTCTGTGATTTTTACCCTTCTAATTAAAGAATGTTTGAATTTTAAGAAATGGGTATTCGTGTTTTTTTCGGAGTAAAAGTGTCGGAAATATTAACGTATTTAAAAAAGGTATCTTTCAAAAGAAATGCCCGTAACTTCGAATTTCCACGACCGATGTTTTCCTTACTTCAGCAAATAAGCCTTCAGCTATAAAGTTTTCAATCTGGCATGTTTCATAATAATAATGACCATACAACTCATTTCACAAATGCTACTTCAATTTACTGTAAAAATGCAATACTAACGCATTTGCCGTTCGCTAGTACACAAATAGCGGAGGATTACAGCCTGACTATCTACATTCTGAAAGGCTAATGCTATCACAAGCTTAATTGGAAAGAACCTAAGTCATCAGAAACCTACAACAAACACAGTCGGCAATAAAAGAAGCAGTATTTTACGCTGCATGAAAGGCGAAATCATATATCTTATATTCATTCGACTTATCTCGCAATTGTTCCTTTATCTTTCAAAATAATCTTAGCATGACAAAATACAGCACCTACGAATAACGCTTACCAATTTCCAGAATCATAGGTTCTATTTCCGAGGAGAAATAAAGCCACCAGGTCGAGTACTTCTAACTATCCGCATTTCACTGCAATGAAAACCCCTTTGCTTGATAATATATTCAAGATCTCTGGTTTTGTTGACACATTCCTCACGGGCAGTGCAGGCCACTAGGGGATAACGTGTCTTGAACATATGAAAAGCTACCTCGTGGGAGGTAGTCTTTTTTAAATAATGAGTTGAAGTTGTTTTCTCATTTCAATATTCAATATATAACGTGTTTTGCTTGATAAGACATCTAGTGTGTGTGCAACATCGATAATGGTACCGTTTTCTCCTAATATTTATAATATAAAAGAAGTAAAACATTTCAATTATTATTTAACGTGAACTGAGGTATCGAAAATCCCATGTTATACATGCTACTATGATAATAGTGGATGAAAAAGTATCTCAAAAGATTACACTAAACGAAATGAAATTTTAATCGACACATCCTTTACATTTTCAGCTAACCTTCGAATTCATTAATTCAATATCATTATTTGCTTGGTACACTGTCAGTGTTTTATATTACTAGGATTATGATATATAACTTTCTACATGAAAAGAACTATTGCATTACTGTTGCTTGTTGAAATAAAATATGATTTTTGTCAAAATTTCTGCGTTACTTGTAATTGCTCCGGTCATTAGATCGACCACGCCCTTCGCACCAGAACAAGAATGAGCGTTCTTGACCGCATGGTAGGTTAGTCCCGTCTTGGCCTTTTTTTTCAATCATATAAGGAGACAAGATGCTGTTCAGATTCCCTTTGAAATGTATAAGCATTATTATTTGAAAGTGCAATAGTAATCTATTCAAAGCACAACCTCGCTTCACAAAGACCTACGGATTATAAAGTTATGGGCGAAAAGCGATCCGTAGGAAAGGAAGCGAGTAGCGCTAAACAACTGAGGGAGGGAGTGGAGGGGAAAACCACGTTAGACCCATATATCCATACCCATTTCTAATGGATCGAAGGTAGTTTACCCCGATCCTATGCCCCTGCTTCTCACAAACGCCAAACTGTCACGGTGTGATAGTTCTCATCCATTATATAGCCTTAGTTACCCTTGGTTGCACTTTGAATAGTAATCTATTCAAAGCACAACCTCGCTTCACAAAGACCTACGGATTATAAAGTTATGGGCGAAAAGCGAGTCCTGGATTCCCAGACTAACACGCTTATAGGTAACTAATAAGGCTTTTATGTTATATCTCTTTAATCCCATATTCCCGAAACTAACACCTCTAAATAATCTAAACGGCGTTGACAAAGGCAGGCTTAAAGCCAATAAGTAGATTCTTTTCCCGAAACTCAGCCCCAATCCTCTCTATCAGCACCTCATCGTCCAAGTTCAGAGGATTTGAAGCAGGCGTTGGGGAGGTGCTAGACGTTCCCATAACTTTGTCCGTCTGAGTGTAGAGATCTACCATTTGAGTAGATTGCCAGCCAATATGTCTTGCCACATCTTCTTTTGAGGCCCCAAGGAGTCGTAACATAATGGCGGTCCCGCTCCTAAAGCTGTGGGGAGATTCACCTTCATAGATACCCAGCTTAGAGAGGTAAGTTGTAAGTCTACTGCAGACAGCGGGAGCCAGAAAAGGGGCATTGATAACCGAGCCTTTCGGAGAAGTTGGCCTGAAGAGGTAACCATGAGACAAGTCAATATCTGCAGCCTTGCACAAATCTACGTAAAAACGCAAGTTTTGGACTGGACATAGTGCCGGGTTCGCGCAAGGACGGATAGGGATCGTTTTAGTCTTCTTTCCTCTAACAGTTTTTTCGATGCGCTGGTGAATTAAAAGATTTTGACCCCCGGCATTCTGCAGCACGTCAATGGTCTTAATTCTTCCCAGATCTGACGCTCTGCCTCCAGAAGAGAAACTTGAAGTAAAAAAGGCCAAGTCACGTGCCAGGATATAACGATCTGATGGTGAAATACTGGTACTCTGGAGCGAGATGCGAAGGTGACCAATGAGCTTCTGAAACTTTCCAAGGAACAGCGGATTAGCCTGTTTTGACGGAGTTCGAGCTTGAGCCTGCTCCAACTGTATAGACTTGAGATACGTCTTAATGGAGTGGTGTGCCGCAGGATTGCCCCGACAGGCGTAGTCATCCCAATTGCCGCCACGGCCCAAGGAGTTAAAAATGGCGCGGAGCTTGCCGATAACAGAGTCTACCATACCCGCTGAAAGCCGAGAAGGGCACTTACAAGGATGCCTACCCAACTGGCCGAGGAAAGGACATTGGTCAACGTGGACTTGAGTTCTTCCCCGAGAGTCTTTCCACACAAGAAATCGTAGTATGTCGTGTGGGGACGCGGAGTGCAAAGTCTTTATAAAAGGGATAGAACTGAGAAACTGTTGGAGTTCTACTTCTAGTTGGCTTTTTTGTTTCTCATAAGTACGAGATAACCTAGTACGGTCTAAGTCTTGGATTCTTGAGTCGATAGCTTGGATGTCAATCTCCAAACGTTTTTGTGGGTTCCCGGATGGGTAATGGGTTGCTTTCCAGCCACATTGTTGACAAAAACGAAAACAGTTGTCATTAGGATAACAGCAATGAGAACACTCTACTGCTGGTCGCCAGATGCGGGGAACACCCTGTCAAGAGGATACGTAGGTATATTAGCCTAGCCAAACCGGCAAGGTTATAAAATAATCATAGGCCGGATAAATAGAAATCACATTTATATTTTAAAAAAAACCCAATCAGCCGGAGAGTAAAATTGAAAAAAACAACAACAAAAAACAACACGAAAACAGATTAAAACAACAAAATAAACCCCCAAAAAAAACAGAAAACAAAACAGAAAACAAAGAGACTCATAACAGAATGAGAAAACATTATATATATATATATTTTTATTTTTTATTTATTTTTTTTTTTTTATTTTTGCGCATCCACCAAAAAAAGAAAAGATACACTTCTCACCATATTCTACAACTTTTAAAGGTCTTAAAGTACAATAGAAATACATGTAGCTTGTAAATTAACTACGGTTAACAAAAAAAATATATAACTAAATGTTCCACAATCTGAAAGCCCACAGATCCCAGGGTAGAGGCTTCAGGGTGAAATGTTTATCCGCCGACGGGAAAAGTAGAGTATCCCAGTCACCCTTTTCTCCAAGGCGAAGAGAGTCGCAGGCCCGTTTTGACACCATTGGCCACCAGAAACGGCATGGCTGAACATGCGGTACAATAATGGTCGTCCTGGGGGTTGAAGGGGCGAGGAAACGTAAAATTGGGCCCATTAACACCAAGGGGGGGGAAGACGTACACGTTGTGTTCCGGAGGAATACTTTGAGCGAAGACGTTTATTCCTGCAGAGCTCTCTGTGGGCCAAGGAGTGTAGTGAGGAAGAGGATGTCCATCGCACTCTCGCTGAGCGTTGGAATCTAGGGCCATAAGGTCCAAGGTATGTGGTCCCCACCGGGCCTCTATCTGGTTCCATGCCGTGGCCGCTAACATACAATCATTTGCAGAGAGGACTCTCGATGGAGGGTCTGCCAAATTTTCAGAGGAGGGTACATACCATAGGGACAAGGCAATATTGAACCTTAGAGCAATCTCATAAATGGATCTTATCACCGCCGTGAGGTCCTTGCTTTTGCCACCCTGGTTCTTCCATGACTGCACGAGGGGTAGGCTATCTACGTGGCCATCAACTCTAGAATGTTGAAGTGACTCCCCCATGGCCGCCAGAGCGTTGCGAAGCGCCAAGGCTTCTCTTATGACAATGGGTTTTGGACGATCTTCGTCGCACCAGTAGTCGCGTAGGTATTGAGAACTTCCCGGTTCCAACGACAGCTTAGCGCCCCAACCAGAGTTAGAGGCGTCAGTGAAAGACCTGACCACCCGATGACGTTCCTCGAACCAGGGGAGATGACCTTTCCATGCATCTAAGAAACGCCAATGCAAGATTTCTTTCCAAAGCTCTCCCATAACTTTTACGGGCCGTGTAGGTGTTTTTGAACTAATGCCAATTGCGGGGTAACAAGTGCGGGTGTACAGCCTAGCTGCTGGCACTGCTATTGAAAAGGAGGTTGTCTTTCCAGCAAATCGCTGTAAGGATTTGACGTCGATCTCTTCATGGGACAGTATTTTCTCCCTTAACGCGCGAAACTTCTCTTTTTTTACTTCCGGAAGAATAAAGGCACATCGTCGCGAATCACACAAGTACCCCAGGAACTTGACCACTTGATTAGGAGCGAGGGAAGACTTGGACAAAGCTAATGTGTATCCCAAGGAAGTCAAAGTTGTAGTAGCAATATAACACGCAGCTTCAGCTTTCTCATAGTTGGACCACTGGCACGCAGGCGACGTGATGAGCTGCCCGATGTGGCGGTCATCAATATATTGGCTGCATGGGACGCCAAGCCAAGCGAGCGAATGTGGCTTGTAGCGATCAACCCAATGGAGTGATAAATATATGCACTCGCTTTCCAGCCAAAGGGCAACGTGCGATAACAGAAATAACAACCTTTCCAGGACAAACCAAACAATGTTTGACAGTTGCGCGTGAGAGACACGTGGTCGTAGCCGCTCTTGTCGTCGCATACAGTCTGGAAATGGTTGGCCTCCACATATCTCGGAATGTCGGACAAATAATCTAAGGTGAATGGGAGGTCCTTAATCCATAAATTTAAGAACCTCTCATCATGGCACATTCTTGGTTTGGTGGGTTCAACTGTAATCGGCATGACCAGATGAGGAGGTTCTACATCGCCCACCAAACCCCAGAAGGACAGGGAACCATTAGCTAATCTCTCAAGGATGGTGTTCGTGATGAACTCTTCAAACTCTAAACATGACTGGTTATTTGGGAAAATCTTGTGCGGGGGGTACGGGGCGTCATATGCTTGATTACCAAATCTCCCCTTAAAGTGGACGATGAAATTCCAAGCGTCGACTTTCTTGAGAACGAGTGAAATAATTTCTGGGTCTGCATTAGGAATGAACTTCCAACGATCAGCTTGACGATGGAGTTCCCCCGGGATGAAATGGGCCGGGTCCCTAAAGAAAGTAGCTCGCGGGCTAGCCAAAACCTTGGCCTGAGAAACAACAGTTGGGTCGGGGCCTGGGCCGACAGTATCGATAGGTTCGCCTTGCGAATTGCACCACTTAATCTCAGAAGTTTTTACTGGCTGTTGTGCTAGCTGGACGAAGTCCAGTTTTTGACGTTTTGCCGGAGGATCCTATGGGTAAGAAATACAAAACTCCGTAAGGGGAAGAGAAAACAAACAAACGAAAAACAGTTTTCTTACAAAAAAAAAAAAAAACAAGGACCCATTATATGCAAAAAATACGTAAAGAGACTACAAGGCGAAACCCACCGAAGTGTCGGCCCCAGGCAACCCCGAAGGGCATAAAAGGCATTAGACGCCCGCACCCACGACAAAGCGGTAGCTAAGCGAAGTGAAACTAAAAATGAACAAAAGAACCACAATATTTTTTATATTTTTTATATTATTACCAAAGATAGATGACTAACGACAAAGGAAAATGTTATTGCCTAAAATGCTGCATAAGCAAAATTCATTATACAATTGGCACACAAATAAATAATTAAACGCCCTATTGGTTAGGGCAACGCCTCTGGTAATGGCCACGCTGACCACACTTATAGCATGAGCCTCTTCCTCTTACAAAACCCCCGCGACCACGCTGGGGTCTAGGGTAAGGATGTATAAATGAGCTAGCTGCCGTAGCTGGAGAGGCCTTGGTCATCTTTGCAATGGTTGTGGCGATTCGGCTCTCTTCCTTTGACCCAATCAACCTGATGATGATGTCACCAAACTGCTGCGTGTTATAAAGTAACGGTCTTGACTGCCGGAGAATTGCTTCATCATACTCAGCGGCTTTCTCGTGTCCGGTAGTTCTCGCGTCATCTGCTAACTTTTGAATAGCTGCTAAAATTGCGGAAGGGTCCCTAAACCTTGTGGGCGCCGAAGCTAGTTGTCTAACTTGAGCCAGGGATGCCTCCACACTAACGGCAGTGGACTGGGCCTTTAATGTCTCCAACTCTTGCCTAAGTTGAAGAATTTGGGCCCCGAACTAGATAGTAGGGAAAAAAGAAAAACCCGGTTGAGTCCCAACATGCATAATTAAAAACTTCACAGTGCATAGTAATCAAATAGCATATCCGTTGAACAAAAATATGTAGTATATTCTAAAGAATGAAGCAAACAAAGAAAGAAACGCTAACAATATCGCTGCCTGGTGCTGATGGAATGTTAGCCACAATTAATAATCACTGTTCTGAATCACGCCCACTTTTTACCAATTCCCTCGAGAAGAGCAAGAAAAACACCAAGTGTAAAATAAATAAAACAACATGGCGTTTTTGTGAACGGTTATTTCTATAATTTTTTTTTTTTTTAGAATTCCGATTCTCTGCTTCCACCAAGTGTTAAATTTTTTTTTTTTTTGAGCCCAGTCAGCTAAACAATTGCCTTCTTTCCTTTTAACCTCGGCTCTGATAGAGGGCGTTGCATGTGCTTACTATAGTTCACAAGCCCGACAATTATTATCGTCTCCCCGGTTTTTCGAGCGTTCCGTTTACTTATATCTATAAGCCAAACAAAATTAAATATGCTCACTCTTATCAGCCAAAACCGTTTCTTTTTTTTATCCTCGGCCTTCCCCGAGCGTTCCATTTGCTTAATTTTATAAGCCAAACAACTACTTTTCTTTTTTTATTAGAAGCTTCTAACGAGCATTAAATTTTGCTGAATCCTATCAGCCAAACTGTTTCTTTCTTTATCCTCGGCCTTCCCCGAGCGTTCCCTTTGGTTATTTCTATAAGCCAAACAAATACTCTTTATCATAGGCGTACCGAGTGTTCAATTACTGAACTATCTCAGCCAACACTGAGTTACTTAAATTTTTTAATTATAAACTAAGAGTAAAACAGGACTCTTTTGAACTCTTGTAAACGCTGGATTAAATGAAGACTCCCAACCACGTGGGACGCTTAACTTACTAAAAGAACGAACACAAATACAAAGTGGAAATTTAAATATACCTCTAGATTTTGCGGTTGTTGGGGCTGTTCCTCCCTTACGTTGTGGTTGTTGTTTGCTGCCTCAACGTTGGGAATATTCTCGACCGCATCAACTGCCTCTTGAGGCGGCTGTGGGACAGCTTCGTTAGGTAAAACGACGACTGGAGCTGGTTGCTGCTCTTGTTCGGCCATGATACTAGTTCTGCTTCTACAAACGCCAAACTGTCACGGTGTGATAGTTCTCATCCATTATATAGCCTTAGTTACGCTTGGTTGCACTTTGAATAGCTTTTCATATGTTCAAGACACGTTATCCCCTAGTGGCCTGCACTGCCCGTGAGGAATGTGTCAACAAAACCAGAGATCTTGAATATATTATCAAGCAAAGGGGTTTTCATTGCAGCGAAATGCGGATAGTTAGAAGTACTCGACCTGGTGGCTTTATTTCTCCTCGGAAATAGAACCTATGATTCTGGAAATTGGTAAGCGTTATTCGTAGGTGCTGTATTTTGTCATGCTAAGATTATTTTGAAAGATAAAGGAACAATTGCGCGATAAGTCGAATGAATATAAGATATATGATTTCGCCTTTCATGCAGCGTAAAATACTGCTTCTTTTATTGCCGACTGTGTTTGTTGTAGGTTTCTGATGACTTAGGGTCTTTCCAATTAAGCTTGTGATAGCATTAGCCTTTCAGAATGTAGATAGTCAGGCTGTAATCCTCCGCTATTTGTGTACTAGCGAACGGCAAATGCGTTAGTATTGCATTTTTACAGTAAATTGAAGTAGCATTTGTGAAATGAGTTGTATGGTCATTATTATTATGAAACATGCCAGATTGAAAACTTTATAGCTGAAGGCTTATTTGCTGAAGTAAGGAAAACATCGGTCGTGGAAATTCGAAGTTACGGGCATTTCTTTTGAAAGATACCTTTTTAAAATACGTTAATATTTCCGACACTTTTACTCCGAAAAAAAACACGAATACCCATTTCTTAAAATTCAAACATTCTTTAATTAGAAGGGTAAAAATCACAGAAATCGGTCAATTTTTTCAAAAATGTAGCCAACGCGCCAAGAAATAGGTTCTCGCCACCTTAAGGCCTCAGAGCTGAAATGCTTTCTTTTATATTATGGTCTTCCCTGCCTGTATGGTATCCTACCTGATGAATATTTTCAGCATTTCCTTTTGTTTGTTCGAGCTATTTTTTTGGTACTGCAAGATATGGTAGTAGGTATGAAACCTCAAAGGTTCATATGTTGTTGCATCTAGTTCAAAAATTCAGGGAACGTGGGCCCTTATGGTGCAATTCCTGTTTTTATTTTGAAGATTATAATGGTGAGTTAAGAAGGCTGTTCCATGGAACACAAAACATTGAACAACAAATTGTTTTGGCTGTATGTATCAACCAGAAATTGCCACAAATGGAGCATTGTTTAATTTATGGGTCAAGCGCTTTAGAATTTTATAATAAGTTATCTAAAAGAAACAAGTCTGGCTATGAAAATCAGTACATTGGAGGTAATATTCATTCATTAGGTGCCATGAACCATTATTGCCTTGCAGGACCAGATAAAACAGCTGTCGAACATTTACTTGGTCCAATACAAGTTAATAATATTTTTAAATTAAGAGGATAATTTTAAAGGGAGATCAGGTTGTACACAGTATGGATTATAAGGCTGCCGTTAAACGTAACAGTTTTACAGTGTCCGTTGTTAATGACAATGGACATGTTTTATTTTATCAAATTAAATATTATGTTAAGGTATTTGTTAAATGTCCTAATCCAGTTTTTTTTGTAATAACTCATGTCCTTGCACTGTGCCCATGTATATTGCTGTTACAAATCAACTAGTTAAAGCAGACTTAACTATATCATCTGACGTCATCACTCAAGCAACGGTAGAACACCTTGTTCCAGTAAAGAAAGACTCATTTTATGTCAAAGCAATCCTACTAAAATCTATTAACAATGTCTGTGTGTTTGTGTCATGTGATAATATTGTAAACTTTGTTTGTCTTGTACCAAACAGGATTGAAAGAGAACAGTGCATGCACATCTACAAATGAATGTACATTTAAAACAGGGTTCAAGTGGACAACTAAAAATTTTCATGAAATCTATATGGGTTGTCATTGCCAAATTTTGATAATTTCTTGTGACTGGACTGTATAGCTACTATAGATATAATTTATTTTGAAACCTTAGAAACAGTGTAGGTGTACATACATGTACTATTAAAATGTTGTCTCGTGCTTTGCGCGTATTGCGCATTGCACATTGCGTTTTGCATATGATTATACTGAGAATCATTTTTCTACTCACTGAGCTCCACATGTCGACAAACCAAATAACTTTCCATCGAAGCCCATCACTATATATGGTGGCGGCATGACTGTTTATACACCTAAGACGCATTTCAATCATCGAATACACAATGCAATACGCACGAAACACGATACATTAAAGTGCACCTAACCCCTATTTTGGTTCCGATTTTAAATAAAAGTTATTATATTTTAAAGAATTTCTGTGAAGAAAAAAATCGATTTCAATCAATTCCTGATTTTTTGTTTATCTGTTTTATCCGAGAATATCGGTCCCATGATCGAGTTTATCAACCAAGGGGCCTGGGTCGAGTGTGACGTCTACCCAGGAACCGAGTTGATGGAGACACGAAACGTATGTACATTTTCTTGTGCTTCATGGTCAAGCGTTTGAAGTTTTTGCTGATAAGTATACACAAGTAAACATAAAAATCGAAGAGAATGTCTTCTTCAGAGTCAAGCCTTGAATCTTCTAACAATTCTGAGTACACAGACAGCGAATTCGAGTTAGAAATCGAAGATATCATTCAAACGATAAACAACAACACCGTGCAAAGCCAAAGGGAAAGTGAAACCACGAGTGAAGATAATAATGATACAACAAATTTAGATGCGTTTGCGTACAGTGATGAGCCATTAGCTGGCGAAGAATGGATAGCAGAGTACAACAGACAAGAAAAAGAAACAGAAGAGCTAGAGGAAAATCTCACGAGGAGACTCGACGGTACAACACCAACTAGTGAATGGTAAGCTACATATTCGATCGGTACCGTTCGATCGAGACTTCGATCGAGAGCTTGTATAATTGCTTGTTGTCGAGAAATATAAGTCTTACTAGAAAATAACTAGAAATTTTACATCCCTAGGTGTAAATGCGGACATTGCGTTACAAGAGATCTTCAGAATCTAAGCGAGTGTTACTGTTGTAGCGAATTGGATGGTTGTGTAGAATCATTGGAAAGCGATCTTGTTCTTCAGGATTTTGATGACGGAACTGTGCCAATTTGTATTACTCAGCATCCTGGATTTAATGCCGTATGTCTGCAGAAATGGAGCTTGAGGTTAGCTGCTGATAAGTATAGAACAAGAAGCAAGAAAGCATATAAGCAAACGGGATCCGAGGAAAGGTAAGTTGATACTATAAATAGTACATTATGTAATCATATCTAGTTAGCCATATTAATCTCCTAATACTTAGCGTGTAAAGCTACCTTTATAGGAGTATATCTATCTAAGTTATACCCCATTCACACCAAACCTTGTTTAGTTAAACTGAGTTTTTCTCGCTTCTCTAATTCGAGGGCATCTAATTTCACAAGAATCAAACTACAGTACTTGGAATTTATACTGTGCAACATAAAGGACAGTTTACCAGCAGTTTTGTACCAAAAGTTTCATGGCGTCTGTAGATAATTTTCTAAACCTGTTTAGTTAAACCACCTTAAACCATGTTTAAGCCTTGGTGTGAACGGGGTATTAGATGCTCGGCATGACTGTTTTTATTGTCATCCTAACACTGTTTCTGCATGTCTACTTTCAGTTTCCTTCACAGTGTAGCATACAGGGAGTTTTCTAGAATGGTTTACGGTTTTCTTGGCAAGAAGAGATATCCTTTACCAGCATGTGCATATTCAGCTATCAGAGTAACATTTGTCAACAGAAGTGACGAAGGATTTACTGGATTTGAAATGGAGGAGGAAATGTAGTTTGTTTGCTTCGTCTTGCTTCCATGACTAAACAGATGAAATATTAATTTTGAAATTGACTGCATTTTGTGAAAGCTAGTTATAAAAACTAATTATTATAGACATTCTTCAAATACAAATGTTATCTTGGTAATATTTAAGCTTCTTAATTGCACAGACTTGAAATCCCATCTAGTCCTCATTGTAATAATAATAATAATAATATAATGATAATATTTATTGAGGATACTCCACTCATTACAATTATTTTCATGGAGGTCCCAACAATTGTCTAGTGCTATGTCTATTGTCTAGTGCTATTATTTGCACTCTATTGCAAAATGCTAGATTGGTGAAAGTTATATAAACATGGGTTAAGAATACTAAAGAGAAACTCATTCTACAACATGTTGGATATTATAAAAGGATTTATTTCTATATATTGCTTTCAATAAACATCTATATACAAACATTTTTAAAATATAAGGGTGAATAAAAATGATCTGAAATTTTGCATCTAACATAACAGACAGCTTATTGTGCAATTAAAATTACAGTAGGTAAATTCAGCAAATTAAGTCCTAATCGTTGTCAATTTGCTTGATTTTTTGGGCAGAATGGAACATTCTTGTGACCTTTCATTGGTTGCTTACAAACTCTACAGCACCTTGCTGTTTTAGAGACAGACTGTTGGCTTGATGCTTCTTCAACCTGAACAACTAAAACAGAACACAATGCATAACTTTCTAATTCTTGAAGACTAATTGACTTATTACCATCATCAACAACATCATCATAATCATTATTATTATTAACAAAATAATACCTGGAGTTGTTGGAGGAACATCCTGTATCACAATGCTCCTCCTGTGAGCTCTCTTTGCTAAAGCATCTTCTTTTGTTTCTTTTTCTTGAAACACAGAAGTCATAGAGTTGGGAGTCATGTCTTTTAGCTTTTCAGATGCTTCCCTAAGTTCATCTTTTGTAAGAGCTACAAATGTCTTGTATATTTCATCAACATATTCTGTGCACAAAAATATAATTTGAAGTATAAATAATTATAGTAACTATTATATGGAACAACATAAAACAAGAACACTGTATTAGTAGTGACTGTGTGCATGTATGGTAGTTTATGGTAGTTAATTCTGCCAATTAGAATTCAAACTAATTCCTAATAATATATTATGGTTTGCTCACCAAAGTTTTGTTTCACCCTGACTTGTCTCACAGTAGCCTCACCATTCTTAAACTTTGGGTATACAACTTTTACTCTTTCAACACCATCAGCTTCTCTGACTTTTTCTTCTCTTTGCAAATTAAGGTTAAAATGCACTACAGCAAGGACATGCCTGTAGAGATAATAATACACCTGAATTCCTGACTGGGGAATTAATTTGCATTGAACAATTATTAATTATTAACAATCAATGGCAGCAAAGGAAACAGTGATTTTATTTAACCCGTGAAATGGACATTACCGGTAGTCTAATTCCATTGTGTTCTTTTATTTTCATTTGACAATTATTAGACATTGACCATTATATATTATTTCATGGGCTAAATAAAATCACAATATTTTACTTATAAAAATAATGTTTAGAATGAATACATGTAAATACTAGATTTATTAGACAATGTTTCGAAAATGAAAATGATGCCTGATACTTTGAAACATTGTCAAATAAATCTAGTATCCATAACCATTCTATATTTACAGCTTTATACCTGCAGTACATTCCAACATATGAGTATGCAATCATTTTAGGTGAAAAATGGTTCAAACAAGAATGGAATCCTTCCAGACAACTGGTTTGTGATAGTGGAGAAGCCTTCTTGATACCCTTCTGTAAACTTTCATTTGTCAGTGCCTTGTTAAGTTTTTCATACACTTCAGTATCTAATGTATAAAACATAGAGTTGTTATGGATAAGCATTCAAAGACTATACTTTTCATGTTGTTACACATGTTCAATTTACTTACCACTTTTAAGCCATGTTCTGTATGGGATATTACCATGTGCACACTTGTTGAATAGAGGATCCTCTAGGTCAGTGTGCTTGTTGATGATGTGAGCCAAAAACGATTTGAATTTGGCCCATATCACTTCTCCATTTCCATCAAACGTGGAGATAGCACTCCAATAGAGGTGGTTTTCACATGGTTTGATCCAAACTTTGAGTTCTTCACAACCTTTCTCTTGGGAAATCTTTGTCAACACTTTCCTTATTTCTGTAAAGTAAATGAACCTCCTAAATAATGGTAATATTCCACATGTATGATGATGCAAAGAAATGCCCCACAAAATAATTATATAACTAAATTTTATCACTGCAACATATGTGCCAGTACATTTAGTGTTTATTTAGTTTATACTGGAAGTCCTTGTACAAACACCCCCCCCCCCCCCCCCCCCCTCTCTCTCTCTCTCTCTCTCTCTCTCTCTCTCTCTCTCTCTCTCTCTCTTGACCAAATTTGAAATACATGCAAGTGCCTGGATTTATGATAACTTACTTTTCTTTAAATGCCATATGTCAAAGTAGTGAGTAATATGACTCAACATGTTTTTCATGTGACATGCAATGCCAATGTGCCGGTCTGATATGAAGGTGGTTATTGGAATTCCGTAACCAATAAGGTAGTCCATGGACTGTCTGAATCCCATTAACTCCATAGCTGGACTGTTACCAGCTTGATTTCTCTGAAAGGCAATTGAATGTAAATAAGATATGTACATTGTACATTTATCTTATGAAATAAAGACCATTGATTGATTGATTGAGATCACTTGAAATTGGTTCTCTTGGTACTGTAGTTTAACTGACTGTAGTTATTTTTTTTGTATCTAACATAAATACAATGAACAATATCATTCATTTCTTCTGTGCCATCATTATACACAGTATTTACATAATACACAGTAAATTGTCTTACCTGAATGAGAGAAAAGTGAATTATCATGGGGAGTGTGCAGCAAAATACAGAGTATGCTCCATACTTTGCGCAGTGACCCATGCTGTCGTGTCTACCATCACCAGCAACAGAAACACCATCCCTTAAACTCTTTACTTTTTCCAACATTTTGGCTTGACACCTTTGCCAGTAGATATAAATGGTAGGGAACAGCTTGCTCTGTTGAATAAAATAAAAAAAATTAATGTCAACTGAATAAAACTTCTTCATAATATATGTGCTATAGATTATTTGTTACAGTTGAGTATACATGTATGTTGTGGTTTAATTTGTTCAATTGGTTTATAATTGCTTAGGACATTGTTTTACTGTAACAACACTCAGAACATTATTATTTAAACCACAGCATACAATGTACATGTATACATTTACAATATTTTCCACTGAAATTATGGATATTGCTCATTTGTCAGAATAAGAGTCTAATAAAACTACTACCACAAAGTCAATAAATTATTACCCTTTGATGTTTGAAGAATGTGTTTAGAGAAACACACCCGAGGCCCATATGTGAGAACATTTGAAAAACTTTAGTGGCAGAGCCTCCTACTAAAAGGACTGCCATACACAAAAGGAAATTCCCAGCTGGAACATCCCAACCAGGAATGGTAGGCTGACTATGCCAGACATTCTTCTTCTTGGGGCATTTTTCATTATTGCAGGTAGTAGTCACCACTACCCCAGTTCCTACTTGAGAAATTTCTACCAAGGGGTTGTCATCTTTGCACACATGGCAAAAGTGGAAGAGCAACAATAGTTTTTCGATAAAAACACAATGTGTTTAGGTTCTGTTCGTAGGTTAGTGTCTTCCATGGACAGCCTGTGAACAAAAAATATCAAGATCTATTAGATATCACAGACAAAAAGTTGATTTGTATTATATTTTAATGTAGTACATGTACTGTACTTACTTTTCAGATGTAATTGTAGGGTCAGGATCATCGGTCTCTGTTTCTGTTTCTGTCTCTGTTTCCATTTGATAATTGGAGAATTCAGGTTCAGAAAAGTAATCTTGATCATCTTCGACCATATCATAGTCCAATTCTTGCTCATGTTCAGTTAGGTTTCCTTGTACATGTGCCAAATTCTCATTTCTGGTCTGGGTGGCTTTGTTGTGTCGGGAATGCTTACCTAAAATACATGTAATAAAATCATGAACATTACACATTCTAAAAAAGAATGAATGCATTTGTTAATAGAGTGCATGCACACACCATATATCCGTAAAATAGTACTGTATTTTATAATTTTAGCTCTTGTAAAAAGCATTGAGACTTTTGTAATTATGCATTTTTTTAAGAAATAAATATTATTATTATTATTATTATTACTAAAATTATTAGTGCTATATTGTTTCATTAGTGCTATTTAGCACTAATTAGTTAGTACTGTTTCACGGATTATGGTGTGCACTCTACAATATGTTCAAGTATTAGTAACATACAAAATAGCAGAATAATCTCAACATTTCAAAAAAGACAAACCTTTGGATGTTCTGTTCAGGAGTTTCACCTCTGCTCTTCTATTTTTCAACCGGATCCTCAGGGAGATTAGTTTGTTCTCCAGTTGTCGGTTGTGGTTCTTAAGTCCTCGACAAGTAGTTCAGTTAGGTGAAGATTTTAGTTCAGTCTATAATTCAAAACAATTATTAGACTGATTCATAAGAGCTAGTGTAACTAGATAGAGCTACAGATAAAGATAAGTACCGGCCACAAGTACGGAGCTTGGGCTTCCTGTGGTAATACATTTCTCGACTCTCACCGAGTCTCAGTCACAACTGAAGTGATCAGTGAGTATTTAATAAAATATGACAAAATTGCACACCTCAACATCTAGTTCGCTATCCATTTCTTTTGATGCAATATGTGTGGCATCATCAGGAATATTATTGACGAATGAACCTTCAGGAGCATCGGATTCAAGGATGTCAACATTGGAAGCGCCAATTTCAACTTCGCCTTCGGCAATAGGCATAGCATCACACGAAGTACTCGGATCATCAACTGTGTTTGATTCTCTTATGATAGATTTTAATGCCTGAAAATCAATAAAGGTTATCAGAAGCAATTCAAATTCAACCTAATGATATGAGTTAATTATAATATAGACACCAACTAACCAAGTGACGCTACTCACCCTCCTTCTGCTTCTATCACTCATGGGTCTTGCTTCAAGTTCAGAAGGCACTTGGATTGAAGGATAAGCAGTCACACCGATTTCGTCCCTTTCAAGTCTTGGTATGATCGGTTCCCCTTGGTCGGGCATCAACAAAAATAGCCTGACAAAATCTTCTGGTTGGAAATGTTTGGAGCAGATCGACGACCCTTTAGTTGGTTTCCACTTTGCTCGCTTCGTCTGCACAAAGTTAACCCATCTCTTGCGTCTCTTTTTGGTTTCTGGCCGTTCATCTCCCCAGAATGGGATGTTGTGAAGGGCAATACCTTCCTTGAGGTTAGGCAAGTTGCTACAACCATAAACAATACACCGGTTTGGCATTCTTTTAGTAGTTTTTTTTTTTTACAACGAGACTGTGATCTTTCAAAGACAAAGATTGTATAGAAATGCCGACTCCGCGTCCCTGGGTAGACGTCACAACCCAGCTAGACCCATTCTCCTTTTTCGCTCGATGTTGGGACGACACAGGGAGTTCAAAGGCCCAATTCACCGAACTTTGAGACGTGATAAAAAATCAGGAATTGATTGAAATCGATTTTTTTCTTCACAGAAATTCTTTAAAATATAATAACTTTTATTTAAAATCGGAACCAAAATAGGGGTTAGGTGCACTTTAACGTTTTTTGAAATAGCTGTATACTTCAGTAATGTACTATTAAACTTTACATGTATACATGTATACATGTATACATGCACCTATTTCAAAAACGTTGGCATCTGAAATCTTAGACCGAGAGGGATTGTGGGTATGACTAGTTGTGATCTATCTTGTAATTACTGGAATATGCCTACACGACCTTTAGGCGAAGACCTGTGTTGGTGAAATGTGGCTACGAGTGTTTTTAGGTCACAGATTAGGATTTCAGATGCCAACGTATTTTGACTGAAATAGGTGTATATTGATATAAATGGTACATGATGTTACACTGTAGTTAATGTTTTAAGATGCATTTTTATGGCTCTTGTTTTGGTATACAGTCTCCAATTTAAATGACTAACGTGAACTCTTTATATTTGCAATTTTTCTTGCAACGTTGCGCGCAACAAGAGTTTTTTGGGATGTCACACGATGCAACGTTGCGCGCAACAGGAGTTTTTTTGGGGTGTCACACGATGCAACGTTGCGAGCAACAGTTGCAGAAGTAGAACTCGATCCTACTTCTGCAACTGTTGCGCGCAACGTCAGTGCAAGAAAAGTTGCATCGTGTGTCCGAGCCTTAATTCAAATTAACAATTAATTACAGTGCTATCTCACACTCAACCCTCAGATGACCATAAGAGTTTCCAGTAGCTCTGTGGTGGAGCATGCAACCGTCTAGAAAATCGGCAGGTCGTGGGTTCGTTTCCGATGTACCTGGAGCTGAGATTTTTCTGTAGTGGTTGATGTGTGTTTTTAACGTGGGGTTATTGCTTCTTTATTCATTGATATATATAATTTACCATTCAAATTAACAATGATTTGTGAATTTTTTTGTTTGTTTATCGTTATTTACCAGCTTAAGTTGATCCGTACATGGAAAAACTGTGTACTAGGTGATTATCGATCGAGAAAAAGTCTGAAGTTCTCGACCAATCAGAGCTAGTGCTTGATTTTCTATAATCAATTGAATTTGAGTCCAAGTGGGGCCTACATTAGGCACCTTAATATTTACAAAATCTATGACGAACTCAAATTAATAATGCTACTCTGAAGGACAACTTCATACTATTACATTTCTATAATCACCTGCATGTGTATATTATTCTACTAAACATCATTATGTATTGATTGACAATTTAGTATTTATTGTAAAAGCAAACTAAACTTATTTATTAAATTAAATACTTATTAAATTATTTATTAATATTTTTTTTGCTGCGAAGACTTAAGGCGAGCAGCAACACTATTCTTGACGGTTTCCCTGTGTTATGTTGGGATCCCTGTGTGCTAGATGCCAGCAAAAATCTCGATTTGTGTTTTTCCGGCCGGATTTTTTGGAGCAACTTCGACAATGCTCGGAAAGCAGTATGTTCTGAGCATGCAGTACATGTCTCCAGCGGGGTTCATCATAAATGCCTTCATACATTGTACGTTCAAAACACGTGGAAGTTGGAAGTTCGTTGTTGTTTGTTGCATTCGAGGTAAGTCTTCTTTTTTCTGCAGTGTTATTATGTCAAAGTCAAACTTATTTATTGCTGGAAGCATTCATCAAGGCCACGAACGCTTTAGTGACATTTCACGGGGAAGACAATGTTCTTTTATGAGTTTTTCAGCCCTGTTATTTGCTCAGAATTTACCAATCGAACAATGGACCGCCGCCACGGTAGATCAGATCCTTGTCGAAGGAGATCGACTTTATCTGGATGCTCTCCGAAGTAGATCCATCCCTGACACAGAGGTGCTGTCTCTAAACTATCTGCCCATTATGGCATATTGGTCTTTGGAGACTAACAGTAATAATTATGTGCCTATTACGGCACAAACACATGATTGTGATGATTCGCTTATTTGGGCAGAATCACAAACAAATAATCCGCTTATTTTGGCGGATAGCAATACTAAGTCACTTATTTGGGTGACTAATACTGATCTAGCAGTGGTAGATCCAAACAACAACCCATTGTGGTTGATAAATTACAAACCATTTTACCAAGGAAGAATCACCCGTGAAGAGTGTGAAAACGAGGCTCCATACTTCACATTACGCTCAGCCTTGATGAATGCTTTCACGAACAATAATTTTGCATTTATAATATTAGAAGGCTATATTATGGCTTTAATAAAGGCTACAGATTGTATTTATGTATTTGATTCTCATGCACGTAACTGTTTTGGTATGCCTGATCAAAATGGCACTGCTGTTGTTATAAAATGTACTGATATTTCTAAATTAGAGGAATATTTATTTTCTGTTTCACTTCAATTGAATAGTATATTGTTTGAGGTTGTACCAGTTGAGTTTGAAATACAGAACATTGAAATATAGTGCTAAATGCATACTAGTAACAAAAATATTTATATGTTAATGTTTCAAGAGCTATTTTATACTTATTAGCCACTTTATTTTGAAATCTCTTTTTGAAAATATATTTAACATATGATTTTTTTATGTTTCTTGTCTTTAGATAACATGGATAATACAGAACAAGAACCATTAGAGGGCTACATACACTCAGTTTCTCCCATGAAGACCGGAAACGATTCCAGAAAAAATTACAAAAGCAACACGAGACATTGAGGGGAGTATGCTTTTCTCCTCAAAAGAAATAAAAACCCTAGAAAAAAAACAAAGAGTCCTGTAAAACTCCAAAAGTACACATTTTCACCAAGCAATGACATTGTTATTGATCAGAAATCAAGATTGTCACCTCTTGATGACATTCCATTTGCCATTTCTGATATCATAAAAGCAAATGATGTCACCAATATTTCAGAATTGATGAATGTCACTCCAGAACAGATCATCAGTCTTAAAGCAGAAGTCACACATGTGTCCTCTGTAAAAGTTATCATCACTCAAAATCAAGGCACCCTAAAGAAACAGGAGGTGATGCTCAGGGATCCAACAGGAACTATAAAACTCGTACTATGGGAGCAATATGTCAATCTTCTTGTTATTAATGAAACCTATATGTTAGAAAACATGAAATTGAAAGTGTACAATGACCAGAAATATCTCAATACACCAAAGGATGAAGAGTTTAAATACACAGAAACTGACCCATTTCAACAGCCATTACCTGAACCTGAGCATGTCATGAACACACCTTCAATTTCTGGAACAATAATCGGTATCAAAGACATAAGCCATATAAAAGCCTGCACTTCTTGTGGAAAAACGACCAAGCCATATCAGTCCTCACCAACCCTTGGCCAATGTGAAGGATGCAATGCTATACAAATCCTGAAGTCATGTGATCTTCACTGGTCACTTCGCCTTATAATTAAGGCTTCACATAGTGCAACGAAGCGCAACATTACCCTTTACCACCAACAACTTCTTCAATTACTAACAACTCTCGAAATCAAACTTGAACTTAATTCTGTAACTGCAGAAGACCTTACTATTCAATTACAACAAGTTAATACAGAATTACTGATCTCATATGATGGACACAATAACAAAATGCTAGAGATACATGTATCCTAAACGCCCATGCGTTTAGGATACATGTATCTCTAACATTTTGTTATTGTGTCACTATATTGTTTAATACTGTTACTGTTTGTTAAATACATTGTTCTTCCAAGAAGTGTGCACATTATACTATGAGGAAAAGTCTAAAACCTGTTATTATCAATATATTTCAGCAATAGACCATTAATGTCTCTCTTGAGTTGAGTTAATAAAAATCTGTTGCGTTCAACTGATGATTGCATTACTTTACTTTAATTAAGTGGTATAGCCAACAAAATGTTAACTGAACATAATACATGTATGCCATAATATTAATGCCCTAGTGGTATAATAGGTCACAACATACATGGTGTATAGCTGCTAATCACATACTTCTCGCAGCATTTTGCTTGCTTATAGCAATGACTAGTAAATATATTATATACCAGTACCATGCTTTCTTGTGGTATACAGTAAAAAGCCGCATATAAGAACCTGCATTTTTCAAAGTTAACCTAAAATGGTTCTGATATAATTTGTGTTTACTGTTCGCGGTCATTGATCGCGCGCATTCTTATAATAATAATAATAATAATAATCTTTATTTATATAGCGTTATTTCTTCTAAAAAACCAATAGCGCACAATGGTGTGCGCTCTTAAAACCAGAAGTCGAAATGACCAAACACATTTTTTTTCAAAATATTACCATTCACTTTTTCCTTATTTGATATCTAAAATAGTTCTCTAACATGTTTTCGATTTTCAACGGCTTTTTGCAGCGATTTGTAAAGAAACTAACTCTCATTAATTTTTTTCAAAAAAAAAACGCCCCTCCACCGATTCGAACGACGCACATTTTTACGGCAATGCGCGAATTAAAACATTCACAAATACTTTAGATTACCAGTTTTTGAATTTATATTTAATCAATTAAGTTTATAACTACGAATAGATTCAATATCAGTTAAAATTCAATAGAATTTGAAGAACGTTTTCATGTAATTTTGATGTGTTCATTGTCGACACGATTACTAAACATAATTCGCGCGTCTTTCTCTTCAAAATTTATCAGGTTTGTTCAACGTGTAACTCAAAAACGAAGATGGTGACCACCATTTCACTCTAATATGATAGAGCTCGAGTATCTGTATGCCAAGTTTCTGAAAATTGACATTATAACTTCAATTGCCCGCGAACGGGTTCTTATTTGATTAAGAAAAAAAGATGCTTGTTGGTGGTAAATATTGTTTATTGTTTATATAAAATATGCATATAATTCTAAGGTATACCAAAAGAAAGTATTTGTATAACTATTTTATACCATGTGATTATATTATAAAATTTATACCATATGTGTGTTATAAATAATATAGCCATCGCATCATGACAAACCATAAGTTAGGTATGATATAGGAAGAATTGGTGAAATATAGTACTGACAAATATACAACAGATATCCAGCCTTCTGATTGGCTGTATTTTTTATATAAATATATATTGGTTTTATCAATTATTTATTGATACAAGGTTATTTATTTATGTAAATTATACATCATTATGTATATTTATTAATAAATGTTTTTTTATTGTGATTATTTTAAGTGTGTATCTTTTGATTGGCTGTATTTTGTAAGACATGGTATAAATAAATTTACCGTAGTATAACACAACAAAATCAGACTGTAAGGGTGAAAAATACATCTGAGATACAAATTTAAAAAAACCATATATACATTTATTATACGACGCACGATTTTCGAGTGCAAAAATGCCAAAACGAGTGGAAATATGCGTGCTAATTAGACGGTTTACAAACCGGTTTGAACCAGTTTAGTTTTTCATCGGAAAAAAGACAGAAAAACACTAAAAACGACAGAAAAGTACTTCTAAAGTAAATTTAACAAATCGAAGTCGCTTTTCTATGGTCTGTACTCTTATCGATCATAGAAATGACGTCAGAAAATGATCAAATTCACTTCAAAGTTTTGATCATTTTCTGACGTCATTTCTATGGTCGATAAGAGTACAGAAGAAAAGCGACTTCGATTTGTTTTTTACAACAATATTTACTCAGGAAAGCGAAAAAGGCTCCCAAAATGACAAATAAATTTGAAAGAAAATCTGATTCAAGCGCGCGCTGGTCCGTGCGCGAGCAAAACGTTATTCTATGCGTCTGTACTCTTATCGACAATGGCTCCTATCCAATCAGCGCGCTAGAAATTCATAGATTGTGGTCACACAAGTTTTTAATGATATCTGTGTAGAAAATAAAATATATTGAGCGCGAGCTCGATTGCGTGAGAGCGCTCGCATTTCACGAACCGGCAAAACACCAATTCCAAAACAACATTGTACGCCAACAAATAAGCAAAGAAAGAAAAAAGGACGTTTTTTGGTTATATATTTTTTCGTATAATAAACAATAATTTATTACACGGGAACTTGTGTAATACGGCTTGATATTCTTACGAGTCGTGCCGTATTTTGACGAGCCGCACTAGTACAATAATTTTTTTAATCTAAATTGGGTACATTTGAGGTACATTGTTGAACTGAATAAAAATGCAAGAGGTAGAGTTGGGGTATACATTTCTAACACGAGGTACATTTGGGGTATGTCGGGTACATTTGAAGTACATTGTTGAACTGAATAAAAATGCAAAAGGTACAGTTGGGGTATACATTTCTAACATGAGGTACATTTGGGGTATGTCGGGTACATTTGAGGTACATTGTTGAACTGAACAAAAATGCAAGGGTATGTTTGGAGTATACCCTAAACCTACCTATTCTTAAAAAGGTACATTTAGGGTATACCTTAGGTACATTTGGGGTATACTTTAATGTACCTAATTTTGGTAAGGGTACTTGCATTCAAATCAGTTTTCAAAATTGGGGATCACCAGCCAAAATCAGTCCAAAATCAAAGTTTTAAAGTCTGAAAGAAACTCTGACATAATTATTTATCAGTGGGGAAAGCTTCACCTTGTGCCTGGTCATTGTGTGAAATCTGAAAGAGGCCTTTTTGACAGTCAACAAAGCTGTAATACTCTAAAATCTGGAAATTGTAGTCAATGGAGAAAAGCATGAGGTCGCTTGAACAATATGAAATAACGTTAGAGAACAGCACTTAAGCGGAGTATTCATGGTCTGTGGATTTTCACAAGTCATGGATTTACCATCAGAGGGTCCAAAAGTCAGCAAATGAACTATTTTTGCCGTGAATAGCATCGATAGATCTAGTTTTTACTTGAATGAAAGAACAAACTGTGGAGAATACTATACATGTAGCTGCAACTGATGAAAGATTTGGCTTGCTATGAACTGTGGTTGATAGTCAGCTCGGTATGTAAGCTTTATACTCTTAGTCACTGTAAAATATGTAGCCTAAAACATGTTTTTCGTTTGACAAAATTATTTTTTTATGCATCAGGCGATGAGAACCAAAAAATTGCGTTTATTTCGGGTTTGAAATGCATTACATTTGGGTTTGTTTGGGGTTGTTTTGAGTTTGCTTTGCGTTAACTCCAAATGAACACCGATGTTTACTCTGCGTTAACATATGTTAACTTTGCTTTTGAGGTTAGTTTCGATCGGTACTGTACCTGCTGCTCTAATTTCTAAATGATTATTTGAATCGCCATATAACTGATGTGATACAGACTTAAAGAAGCAATCGCCTCCACCACCAACATCTAGTGGTCTTAAACTGTGCCGAAGCAGTCTATAGTTAAACACAAAGTCAGATGTGTGGCTAGCTATTGCTCTAGATGAGGTACTATTATTTGTTACTGGACCAGGAGTTCTTTCAATATCTCCAGACAGTAAAATATTTTTTTCTGACACATTATAAGCCATTGTTGATGTCTTAGTATTAATAAAATACATGTAATTACTGTAGAAACTGTCTTGTCTCTTAGTATATCTAATATTCCATTGTTTATAATTTGACGCAATACTATGCAAAACAGATGAAACAGGGACTGACATTTTAAGCATTTTCTTATGCTTCCTTCTCAGTTTTCTACATTTCAATGAATGCATAACTTTTCGTAATGAAATCCTAGATGGTTCTCTATCTCTGACTCTATTAGTTACTTTTGAATGCAGTCTAGAATATCTACCATTTTGTATGCATTGAGGTGTCTGATTTATCACATCTTCTTTACTATTACATACATCATCAATAACAGTATTATGAGTACAGTTACTCATGTCATATTTAGACACAGCTCTCAATCTCATGAATGCTTGTATGCAGAATCTGATCTGAACTGTTCGTTTAGCTTGTGCATGACAGTTAGCATCGTTGGGATTTTTGCTCATAATTGTTCCCAAAAAGGAATGGATCCCATCGCTAGGATGATTAGAGTCTCGAAAGACTGTTTGAATCTCATTGCTGAGATGATTAGAGTCTCGAAAGACTGTTTGGATCTCATTGCTGAGATTATTTGATCCCGTGAGGGATTTATTTGACCCTATAAAAGGGTTATAGATCGCCAGGCGGTGCTGGGATGCACATCGATCGTCATGGACGCCAAACAAACACTTCGGTTCAGCCATCGTCATTCGACCGGATAATGTCCTCAGACCATCAAAAACCCTAGAAAAACTTGTACGAAGAAGCACTTGATACATTGCTTGAGAGCTGTGTCTACTTATTGATGCAAAATAGCATGGAATCATAGTAAATAATGTGCAGTAACTTACCTTCAAACCAACGCGTGAAGTAGACTGAAGTCTGTAGAGCACACGACAACCACACAAGAAATCACGAAAATAGCCGATAACTTTGTGAAGTCTGCCGAAAGAGCTGATAGTCACGACTGAATTGACGAAAATCATACGAAAATCGACGAAAATATATCGGAGACCACCCAAGAAACGTAGGCTCTATCGTCGATGACTTTGTGGCTGTTCGTCGCCCGGTGTTCGATTGATAACAATCGGTTCCGAACACTATCCGAAGATTAGGACACTTACGGACTTACAGACTTACACACTCGATGACATAGTGGCTACACTCTTCTAAGAAGAGGAGTAGCCACAAAAATGGAACTTTTAGAGGGCTTATTCGGCCATTTTATGATGAAAATTACCCTCAATCAATATTTATATATAATCGGGCAATTTTGGTTCGATTCGGCAAAATATCAGGGCGAGTTAGGTCGAGCCATGGTTCGTACAAAATACCCATGGCAAGACCTAAGCGAGTCCTGATATTTCGCCGAATCGATCCAAAATTGCCCGATTATTTATTTATCATCCCACTCTTTTCGCCAAAATGAAAGAATTTCACTAAAAACATCGAGGACGATCTTTTCAAAATACAAACTTATTAGCATATTGTCGGCACGCGTCCGTGAGTTTGAGCGGCGGCGGGAAAAGTTCAATCGTTCGCAGTTTTGTTCAAAACGTTTATTTATCTTTTGAATGAAACATATTTTCCCTTAAAATGACCAGAAGTAATATAAAAATACAATGGTTTCTCATTTAGAACCACATTTTCACCAACTGTCCGTGATATATAATATCAGGACAGTAGAGTGTCCTGATACCGTAGAATATCAGGATAGTAGAGTGTCTTGATACGGGATAATTCTCGATTCTGATTGGTTGAAACAAATCTTGGGGATGATAATGATCATTTTGATATACTGTATTTGATTTTATACAGAATTTTTGCAAATCGCTGTATAACAAACTATAACCATAATTCACCCAATAGTAATTTTTTTGAAATAGCTGTACAAACTTAGAAATGGTCTCTATGAATTTGTAAAAGAAAGACCGAACTCCTTTGTGAGTTGTTCTTTGTGAAGTCTTTGGAGTTCTTGGTCTTGTCTTGTCTCCGAGGTCTTGTCTTTGTAAATCCGTACTCTTTTCTCCGGAGTAAGATGTCCCAGGGGGGAGGTGGCGGAGGGTCACTACTGGCTTTACGGAATTTAGCGCCACATCCATAGCAAATTGTAGCCTTACACTTTGAAACAAGGATGACACCAAATTTTTCGTCTGTGATTGGCTTGTCTTCAGCCCTGGTTCTTTCGTTGTACATTGTGACATTTCTTTGCACTGGCTGATGCCGATTCCTTTTTGGTCCTGGTTTCTAACGTGAACGCTTGGGACCAGCTGTACTGTATTTTTTGAGATTTTTAATAATCGGGGCTGCGTATTATATATCAAAATATGAAGGGATGTTTATTGGACAAATTTTCAAACATTTAGATGAGAATAGTTAAAGCGTACGATTTCTGGACGTTCGTAGAAGCGCACATACTTGCATGTTTCGTTAATATTTCAACAATCAAGTCATTGATTTAGTAGTATAGCTTAACTAGTAAACTTAGAATTATATGTAATCTATGTTGTAAGGAAGTTCTTTGGACCGAGAAAAAAGGTTTTTCATTACAACTTCCGGTTGCTACCACATTTGGCTATACACCTATAAATTGATATATTTGAAGAGCATCTAGCGCGAGAATGGTGACCCCCTCTTTTTATTGCAGTTTTTAAATGTCCATTGCATAATTAACGTCCATGCAAAGTTTCAGAACAAAGTTATCGGCAAAACTTATATTAAGGAATTAGAAAGAGCCGAAAAGGTTTTGCGTGACTACGTGTTGTATTATGCAAATCATTGGCCTTTGTGTCGACAAAAAATTCAGGAAACTTCCTAGGGTAACAGAAAAATAAAATTAACCAGAACAAGATATTTTTTACCGCCATACTATTATATGCTGAATGGACAACTTGCTCCCAAAGATCTGTGGAAATCCTAAAACAAATGATGTTTTGGTTGTATTTTTGTCTGTCGACAGATGCATTCGGTCAGCTTTGATGTCATATAATCTGAAGTATAAGTCTGATTTTAAACAGAGGAACGCCAAATTGTTAAGAAATTAATGGACTTTATATTTTTCTGTATAGTTTCTGATTTTCTATCTAGGTTTGATTTTTTTTCCGTCAAAACATATATTTATGTAGAAAATCGGAACAGAAGGGGACACCTAATCTTTCATTGTAAACTTCCGCAATAATCTACAAACTAAAACGTCTTTAAGGAATTAACACTAAATATGTTTTTCTCTCATATCTCTACTTATTCTAGCAGCAGCACGTTTTTATTCGACACTATTATAAAGACGAAATTCAGTGAGACAGCCGTGTACAGCTCTAAATATGTGACGGGGGACATGCTCATTTTATACAGTCCTTCCTAATTGCATATCCAGATTTCACTCTAAATACAGTTTTATAGTTTTGTTTTTGCTTACTAGACGATAATGTTATCATTTCTTGTCAAAATTGTGCTGAAATAATTGTCGTTTCTCTACACGATTACAGTAAGATCATCATGACAATTCAAACGTTCCACATAAGTTGACTTTGAGCTCACTGCGCCCAGTCGTTAAAGTGTTTCAATGAACTTGGAACTTCAGGGTTAATGAATGTGCTACCTAAACTAATTGACTTGGTAGTTAGAGAACAATTCATCACCGGATGTTTCAGTTTTATCCCTTTCAGTAAAGACAAGAAGCGATTTCTTTCCGTTTCCTAAAAGGAATCTCGAAAAGGTTGCAGAACAATATGAGCTCAAAAGAAGTTTACTTGAGTCCATAAAGCGAAGTTTTCGGGCAATCGACACATGCAATTGTTTAGGATTGTTTACAAATTCGCTACCAATAAGGTCCGATTCGACCTATTTGCAAACGCTTCCATAGAAATCATCGAAACTTCGTAAACTTGAAGACGACCATGTGAATTTTATAAACAAACCTCTACTCTCTCTGAAAATCGAATTTATTCTAAAAGCGTAATAACGTCATTCTGGTGCTAGAATAACTCCGATCATGATGAAACATATATCATGGCAAACTTTAATATATCTCTAGACTTGGTATAAATATTTATTTTAAGTTTGTTTGTCAACAGCAATGTATTTTCCGTTCAAACATGGAAGGTATCGCCACAAAAAAAAATCAGTCTAGCCACCTTAAAGGGCGACTAGGACGTAAATTATTGAAAATTTGATTTAGCTGAAACTGTCTGGTTAATTTTTTTCTCAAACATTCCAATGGGAAGTAATACATTTTTTATGAATATTTAGAGGTGATAGTGACGTCACATACTTAACCCAAATAATCGACATGGCTTCGCTCTATACATTTGTTCATGTTTAATGTCTTGAATTATTTTATTTCTATGAAGCTAAACGTTTGTGTA
>JAUJYZ010001539.1:0-86081 GCA_033675265.1 Actinostola sp. cb2023 | reverse complement strand
AGGAGAATTGGGAGTTGGCTCTTTTCAGAAAATGGCGAACAGATAGCAGATAGCACGTTTTGGCAGAATGTGTTGGTTTCGGTTGGTATTCGCATGAAAAGAATCTATTCAGAAGAGAAACTTTTGGACCTGATCCCAACTGTAATGGAGCAAGAGTATTCTATCCTCCCAAGCCATCCTGACACGGCGGGCCCGCGCGCAAAAACACTGTAATGGAAAAAGGCCTACGAGGCAAGAAGTAGAAAACAAGAAGAAACACAAAGAGGCAAAAGAATGTAAGTGAGGGCAGTCCTCATCTTTTTTGGAAGATGATAACGAAGCTAGTTCTGGTTTGTTGTGTGGTTGTGGACATCGAAATCCGCTTAGTTATAAGTAAGCGCTTAAATTAAATTTCAGAGATTAGCATGATTTATTTCCATTTCCCTCGTTGTACCCTGAACCACACCAAGGAAATGAATGATGAGAATGTGTTTCGATAAGGGTTATAATATTGATGAAAAACCTTAAAAGTAATTATATTATATTGTCATTGCATGTATATAAATGAGTTATTCAAAAAAATACAGATATGGTAGTCTGAAAACTTGATAATACTAGAAACAGGCTGACATGACATAACTATTGTTTCACAGTGAAACTCTCTTCACCCCATGAACACTTCTACTGCATGTGAGACCAATACTTAGCCTGGTTTAGAACTAATAAATACTGTTTTTTAAATAATTCCAAAGTAAGGTAACGTTTGATCTATTGGTGTCGACCAAATTATAGTTATTTGGTTACATGTAACTGCAGAAATATCAAATCAACTGGCACAAGTATGACAAGTTTTCATCTAAATAATGGTTACAGTAACTAACAGATAAGTTATCTGATAAATTATATTTAATTATGCACTCCATTTATATGCTGTTATCATAACATAAATGGAGTACATAATAATTAAATATAATTAATCCATATAAAAAATACCATTACATACAATACCTTGTGTACTATTTGCAGAATATTTGCAGTTTAAATATAACAATAATTGTTATTTTGTTATTATACCAATCATTACAGTAGTCTGTGGATTTACATTAGGACACAAAGTCCCCAAAACTAGAGTACAAACACTTATGCCATGCAACATAAATATAATAATATTATTAGTACTAAATACTGATATTATATTCTCGTTTAATAAGTGCTATTTAGTACAAAATGTTGCATGCATATAGTGTTTGTACTCTATTGTTATAAATAAATTAAATAAATACTGTCCCCATGTCTTGTTTTAGGAATGTGTGTTCTATTTACTCATATGATAAACTATTTGAGGCCATATTTCAAATATTCGGATTATACCAGTTGGTCATTTTACCTCTCTCAATATTTATTTACCTTTTAATCAGTAACTGATTAGTAATTCGTCTAACTTGTTCAGTTGACTGTAAGCTAGACAGTGTTAGTCCACAGACAGTGACATCAAATTCAAGATTCATTGCAGACATGCTTGACGGCAAACTTACAGTTACAGTCTATGCAATAGCATTGACTTAAATATACATGAGTGGGGTAAAAAAGAAGTATATTATAGGAGTGTGACACCAGCAACGTATGACTAACTTATAATGATAAGTCTGTTGTTGCATACTATATGTTTCAGGTTGAAATGGAAGTATTGAAATACTATGGTAGTAACGCTTGCGTCACAACAGTGAGCCCTACACATAATGAAACTTGTCCATCACTCTCTAAAATGTATTTAACTTTATTGGAAGTTGAGAATGTTTGTACATGTAACGTACAGATGAATCAATTGAACTCAGAATTTCAACACCATAAACAAAGACTGAAGGGTACTGTAGAACCCATTAATTGCATAATAATAATAATTATTATTATTATTATTACTATTGTAGTACTATTGCGTTCATTCCGTCTGTATGCATGTACCAAGTGTTTACTCCTTAAAAAGAGAAATTGCCATACTATTCATCTACTCATTCCAACAATTAAGAGTGGATGCCAGTAAGGATCGAGACTATTTCGTCAACTCAAAAAAATTCGAATTTTAATTTTCTTTCGCCATATCCATTCCTTTTCGATGACCTATTTTAGGGAAAAAATACTAAAAAAGTTCCAGCGATTTTTATTTTAGGAGAAATTTCCAGTTTTTAAAAACCCGTCTGTCGACTTAAAATTTTCAGCTAAATTATAAGCCAACTTTGAACAGTCGGTGTGTGTGTCACCTCTAGCACTACATCAATGACATTAAGTACACTTAAAGGAGAACTCCACTATTTTACGATCTTTTTATATATGATAGGTATTATGACACTTAACTTGTTTTGCAAAGTTTCATTGTCCTACCTTGCAATAAAGTCGAGAAATAATTCTTGGAAGTAACGATAAATCGCTGACATGGAGGCCGCCATCTTGAACATTCTTCTGAATCTGCAAGCAGTCAGCGGTTATCTATCGTGACGTCACTGCGTGCTCGGTGCCTGGGGCATTAGCGCGAAATACGACGAAAAAATAGCTGTAGTCGCTTTCTTATCGTACTTCTTTGGTTTATAAATCGAGATTTAAAAGCAAGATGCCGCATTGCATGGTCCCTGGATTTATAAACCAAAGAAGTACGATAAGAAAGCGACTACAGCTATTTTTTTCGTATTTCGCGCTAATGCCCCAGGCACCGAGCGCGCAGTGACGTCACGATAGATAACCGCTGACTGCTTGCAGATTCAGAAGAGTGTTCAAGATGGCGGCCTCCATGTCAACGATTTATCGTTACTTCCAAGAATTATTTCTCGACTTTATTGCAAGGTAGGACAATGAAACTTTGCAAACAAGTTAAGTGTCATAATACCTATCATATATAAAAAGATCGTAAAATAGTGGAGTTCTCCTTTAAGGAGGCTGGAAAGGGTATTTCAGAATAACTATGCACTCATTGACAAACTCCTATAACTTTAAATTGCTTAAGACAAGATATTGATTCAATATGCCATTTTGAAGCTGGACAAATAAAGATTCGAAAATTTATGACAATATGACGTTTGATGTTGTCATGGCAACTACATAGTACTTCCAATTAGACCCTAAATTCTCATTTAAAAATTTATAACTCGATTTCCAGTCGGTGAATTTTATTTTTAGCTTGCAAATTTTGAGTTTCAACCTTGATCTTTCTTTGAGAGAAAACGAAAAAAATTCTGTAATGCGAAATTCATAATATATCGCAAAAACCTATTTTGTTAGTTATAAATAGCTTCTCATTACATAATTTGTTTCTATTTCGCCTATACAATTTTGAACCTAAGTAGAAAAAAATGACAAAAATTTAAAACATTTTACCGAACAGTTTTTTGAGTTATTGGCATAAGAATTTCTTGTACACGTCAGATGGGTCTTGTAAAACTAGAAGAACTGCGCATGCGTCAAGCTTACCATTCGATAACGGCCTTCGAGAACACCAGAACAGTGTTGTGCTGAACGATGCGAAGAAATTGGAGTTTTGAGTTCTTTAAATAGCGCTTCGTCGGCTAATAATGAATGGCTTTCAAGTGAGGATAGATCACGGGCAACAGGTCACGTAGAGTCAGTATTTTGGGTAATATTTGTATTTTCCGTATCGGTTATAAGCTCTCAGAAACTCTGTTATTGTACTGTATTTGTTTCTGATGACCTTTAGTAATCCGAACCCCGACATCTGGTTTTATTTATGACGTCAGCGAAAAGCTCCCGACTACCTAAGAAGGGAGAAGGGTATGCAAACAGGCCCTTATGTAAACAAAAATCTTCGTCCTGAGTTTGTGCAAGAAAAGTCACGTGGGGTGGACAAGTGATGACAGATACACTTTTGGGAGAATCGCAGTGTTAACAGATTTGTATCACAACAAACTCTTGAAATATAAACGGTCAGTAGCAGTGAAATCAGAATATGTATTTAATCTAAAAGAAATGCTAGAGCTTTATATTTTAGAAGTTGGGAAATACCCAATAACATTGTAATCGGAACATGAGGTAAGTAAAACACGGCGGATTCAAATAGAAAGCTACTGACTTAACGGATGACAGTTCCGAACCCTTATCGACTGAATTTTGAAAGATTTTCAGGTAGGCATACGTTATTTATTCATGATTTATCTCGATTGTAGAATAGTAGGACATATTTTTCTCTCTACGGATAGGTCCTGAACGGAGATTACAAAATCCTGATAACAAAAGGTTAATAAGAAAGTAAACAAACTTCGGTAAGTTCCAAAAACGTATCTATCATCACTTGTCCACCCCACGTGATTTTTCTTGCACAAAGTCAAGACGAAGGAAGAGAGAGGTCTAAGCCAATCAGAAGGTAGGATTCAGGTCTGTTTGCATACCCTTCTCCCTTCTTAGGTAGTCGGAAGCTTTCGCTGACGTCATAAATAAAACCAGATGTCGGGGTTCGGATTACTGTTGGGGGTTCGGAAACAAAATACAGACAATAGCAGAGCTTCGAAGAGCTTATAAGCGATACGGAAAATACAAATATGACCCAAAATACTGACTCTACGTGACCTGTTGCCCGTGGATAGATTACTGTGTTTCGAAGTGGTAAATTATAGAAGCAATGATGCGTGAAGTCTTGGAAATTCTTGCCGTTGGTCGAGATGTCGTTGGGGACGTTGATGGCGGCAAAGCGAGTACTGTATACAGTCCTCTTTTCCCGTACTGCTGGTATACACGATTAAAGTGCTGATAGGAAATTCCTTGGATCGTCATCTTCTTAATGATTCCTAGTTTAACTGGACCCTGATCGTTAAAATGGTCGTAAAGATTTCCTTGATACGAACGCACGAGGTCGTTGCTTTGGTCGAGTAGCTTTATTTCTCTAAAGGCATCCTCAGCTGAAATGCTGTTACATTCATTAACAAGGAGTTCCCGACTGAGTTGGAGAGGTGAACTGCGTGACAAAAACAGTTTACACAGTGCTTTTGAATCCTCGAGGGCATCGTGTGCATCAAATTCTTCGTTCATCAAAGTGTTGAACAAAGTTGATAGGTTTTCTTTACTGGGCATCTCTACATTTGGCGGAGGATGTTTTTTGAGGTAACGAACGATTGAGCGGCTGTCAGCAAAGTACACATTCATGTCTTGGAGTTGATCAACAAAGGATTTACCTGCAGTACGAAGGAGAACAGGAGTGTCAAAGAGTTCAGAATTGTGTCCAAGTAGAACAGTTACAGGCTTTGCATTGAGAGCTTGATCAAGTGGTGCTATGAAGTGGAGTAGTTGTTCCAGGCAGACTTCTAATGATATGGTAGGTAATTCAGTGTTATTCTTGTACAATAGTCTTCTTCCATTTTCTTTAACTACGTGTAAATTATTTACTATCTGAGCACTGTCACTGACTTCACCTTTGGGGACGAGGTATTTAGATAAACAATGTCCATCTTCCTTTATTGCAGCTAATTGACAGATTTCTGCCGAACGACTCAAGGATGTCGTTTCAAGATCAAAACAGATGAAATGATAATTTAAATTAGAACTGTAGTGAAGTTGGTTCTTGTTTGGACGGATTTGGCGAGGATTAAGTAGTTTTTCAAATTCTTTGAGTTCAGAACTTGATATAGTGTCCAGGTTTATGCCATCGAGTACTTTTAACTTATTGATAACTTGTTGTTGTTGTTGTTGTTGTTGTTGTGACAATGTAACATCTAAGTTAAGACCAATATCTGTCTCATAGCTCCTCCCTTCCTTTTTTTCTTTCAAAACATTTCTTGAAATCTTCTTGGATGTTAGTTCTTTTCTTCTGTGCTTGAATTTACGTGTGGATTTTCTAATGGCATCCAAAGAAGATTTTTTTATCTTGTGACTCACCATGGCTTTCACATTGTAATCCAGGCTGGATATTGATGGATTCTAGTGTCTTACTTACATAGGAGTGCCCAATGTTCTTTTGTGCAACACCACAAGCTACCCGGAAATCGCTACTCTGACTACCACCATAGTACCTAAAATAATATTAATAATAATGATTATTGATTTATTTTTACATAATCATAGATAGATAGATAGAAACTTTATTTATAGAGGGTAACACTAAATAATAGTTTATCTTAGTGTTTATATAATATATATATTTGAATATTTTTTGATCCAATTGTATTGTTCAGTGATTCATTCCTTTGAGAATTTTCTGCTGGTGCAATCTTTTTCACTGCTATGTCTGTGGCGTACTCCTCAAAGAGACTAGTGAGTGCCATCCTTAGTGACTCTCCGTACATATCTTTGCCATATGGTAATTCCCCATGTCTATAAGATGTTACATTTGTTAATGCTCGACACCAACTGGGATTGCATAGATGGTGATCACCAAAAGCGTGAGGAACTATAGATCTTAATCCTTTCTGAAGTCCTTCTGCATTGTTTTTATTTTGAGAAATGCAGTAGCTAAAAACACTTTGTGAGGTAGGTGATGACTTTAGATGACAGTGGTGTTGCACCAGGGAATTTTTTTTCTTTGACTTAAATTGTAAAGCCTGGTGCCTAAGGACCTTTTTAGTGTGATATTGGTCAGACCATTTGTTGATGCCATAGGGAACATTCTGCGACAGGTGCAACAGAGTTGTACTGTCATCATCTCCAACATATGTTGAGTACTTTACTTTGCCATCCTTGACTGAATTTGTGAACAGCTCACAAGCAACACTTGATTCCATCATTTCTGAAGAGCCTTCATGATTGGCTCGGCAGTCATGTGATCTGGGCTCTTTCCCATTTTTCTTTGCAGCTTCACATACCCGACAAGTCTTACATCTAGTACTGAATGCCAAGACCTTACCAGTTATGAGTCCCCCATGGCAGCACCATGACCTGTGTTAGAATTGTGGCCTTTACCCCTCTTTTGCCAACCCATGTCATATGATACATTGATATCAACAATATCATTTTCATCATGCTTGTGACCTACATTTTGTTTAAGATAATGATTTTTTTTCTTTTTCTATATTTTCTTTGCAGCTCCTTTTTGCAAGCTCTTCAACAGCTCTACCAACTTCTCTCTCTCTTGTTTTGAATGTGGTATGATTTACTGGTGGTACATTCATGGTGGATAATAATGTGCTCAGATGTGTATGGCCAATTCCAGCATCCAACGAACCAAGCACTACCCTACTGTTGATATCATATGCTTGAGGCCCCCTTTTACCACTTTTATGCTTTTCTGATGTTGTTACTTTATTGTTGCTGCTACAATACTGGCATTGAACTGTGAACTCACTGGCAAGACCAACTCTCTTTTCATCAATTATATTTGTAAGTGACAATGGACCTGTAAAATTATGACTTGAAATTATGATCTATACATTTGTACATGATGCACATGTACTCAGGAACTATATTTATATCACATAATGTAAATGGCATCATTATAAGGAAGTCAACTTTGTTGGAACACTATTTTGTCACTTTCAAAAACAGAACTTTGTATGATACAAATAACTGAGTTCATGATTTATTGACCTGCTGTTCATATGCTTCATCAGGTTAGGGTCAGTGTATGGTGTGCCCATATGAGCTATGTATTTGATTTCTGGAATAAACTATGTTTGTTTTTAAATTTTGTTGTATTGAAACAATTACCTTACCCTGTTTGTACAGTCTCTATTTGTCCTGGTTGGACAGAATTGAATGAGAATCTCAAGACATTACTCTACTAACAGCTAGCATGTAGTAAAAAGCAAACACATGGTTTATTTCCTGGGTATCATGGGTACTGTATAACTCACCTTTGTTGCATTTGCTACATGATTGTAATGATCTACAAAGACTATCGATGTTGACAACTCTAGTTCCTAGTTGTTCTTGCTCTTCATTTTTCTGGGATGGGAGATGTACAAATATTTGTTTTACAAGAACATTCAGACAAAGCTAATGAATGACACATGAAGTCTCACATTTTTGGACAGCTCGTGCCCATCATTTACCATTGATCTTGTTTTCTTTCGTGGTACATGTTCCGCTATTTCTTCGCTAAACTCCAGTCTACGTTTGCACGATAGCATCTTCTTAGCTTTATTTTTATGTAAATTTTTGATGTTTTGTTTTGGATACTGACTTGCAAAGCGGCCATTTTCCGATCGGCAGTTGTTTTTAGGATGAACAGAGGAGTCAGAGAATTCCATTTCTAAACTGCTCAAGCAATATAAAGTAGTTTTACAACACCTGATTTCTGACGCGTACAATAAGCTTAGATATATATTTTTTCACGAAATGATGTTTTACTTACGTCATGTATTTATACGGTGGCCCATAGGGGACACGCTGCAAATAAGACAAGTTGCTGCAAATAAGACGAGTTGCTGCAAATAAAAAACGAGTTGCTGCAAATAAGACGAGTTGCTGCAAATAAAACAAGTTGCTGCAAATAAAACGAATTGCTGCAAATAAAACGAGTTGCTGCAAATAAGACGAGTTGCTGCAAATAAAACGAGTTGCTGCAAATAAGACGAGTTGCTGCAAATAAGGACATAAAACACTGCGCGCGCAGGGTGCGAGCGAAGGCTGGGTTCGACGACTCGTGCTTGGTAGCCTAGCCATCCACTTTTCCTCTCTTCGAATTATGTTTTGTACTGGATGTGGAGGAAATATTACTCTCTTAGATGCAAACTTTTGTCCTTCCTGTGGGACACAAGTCAACAAAGATTCGAATAAAAGTCTTTTGGGAGCACAGAAACACCCAAGTTACGTTGAATTTAAGAAACGAAAAGAAGTTGACAGAACGTCAAAGTTCAAGAACAAGAAATCAAGGCTTGATATCATCGTGCAAGACGTTACCATACAAGTTGGAATGATGGCCTCGAGAGATGGCGATTTAAAGATTCAACGAGGTAGCAGTCTTCCTATTAAAGTGTCGCCATGTGTCAGCTATGAGACAATACATTTCTTGAAATCTGAGACAAAGAACTAATAACAACATAATTTTCAGGGATTTGGTACTTTGTAAATATAGTGAATGATGTACATTTTGTTGTACATTGTGCATGTACATATAACTTTGTTAAAGATCTAGAGTTATTTAATATTATAAGTTAAGCCTGGTTCATACTAGGTGACATAAATGCAAAATACACCTTTGCATTAGGTTTTATGTTATCATTGTGGACATCACAGCGTAATGGCAGGATTAGTGACATAATATATTAAGCATAACAACATAAAACATCTACATAAGTTTTTGTATAATTATTGCTATTGTGAACCAGCTTTATTGTCCAGTTCCAGTTATTGTAAAAATGTTTTATAAAGAACACATTCTTTGTTCCTGTTGCATGGCAAAATCAACACAATAGTACATTATCCCTCCCGCTGACTCAGCATTAAGGTATGGGATGAGACTCCCTGTCGAGCAATACGACAAAGAGCACATAAGTGCTAATTTACATAATCTTGGTGAACTGACACATTTGCATAATTAATTCTACCTTATATATTTAATATTATTATTACGTCATCGCACGGGATAATGAATATTCATGAAGTATGAATAGGTTTTTATTGATTACCAATTTACATAATTTACAATAGAAATCAACCAATATTATTATTATGAATTGGCATAGCCAAATTATTAGCACTATTACTAAATAGTGACATTTCTAGAGTGCAGACAACAAAGGCATGAAAAAGTAGTAAACAATCAGTGCTAAATGGCACTAAACAATAGAAGACAAATAATAACTTAACACCATTTATAGTGCTATTTAGTTAGTCAAATCTGTCAGTTTTTTTTGTCTGCACTCTATTGTTTTCTATTGTTTAATTGCTGCTATATATTTAGTACTAATTAGTGGAAATAATTACACAAATTGCTCTGGGCAAAGACAAGTATTTCATTTTGCTTGTCTTACATATGATGTAAATTTGTATCAAAATTCAATATTAAAATGTTCATATTTGTAATAGGTTAAATCTTTGAAAAAGGTCAAATGCATCTCCTTCATCAACTGCCATGTTCCACCTACTACATGTACTTTCTAATATGTGTTCAAAATATTCATGATGCATATCATCCTCTACATCAATCTGACAATCTCCTTCAACTTCCTTTATTTTATCTTGATACTGGGATAGTACAATCCATAGAACCTAACTGTTCTGGTAAAAAATATAAAATATCTGGAACTCCACTGCACTCACTGTATCATGCCTTGACTGCCATATGTAGTGACTGTTCCAGTGATCTCTGACCTTGTCGAGTTCATTTTGAATAATCTTTGAAAAGCAAAACCATAGACATTTCATGTGAAATTCATTTCCAAGCTCTAGCACACCTGACTGAACCATATCCTTAAAAAAGTCAATCCACCAGTTAGATCAACTTCTTCTGAAAGTTGCACAACATTTTCTGTCCTATAATCAGATCGGACTATTCTTGGGCATCCGCCACAATTTTGAACATTATCCAAATACAGTGTAGCTGTTATCTTGGGATTGTTGTTGGATTTTACAAGCTCCAACCAAAGTATTCTTCTGCTATATCCACAAATGCATCCGTGAATAGGGAAGCCATAATAATAAGGTTTTAGCTTATTGTAACCTAAAGAAGAAAACACAGTTTATATCATCATCATAAAATGAGTTCTTCTTAAAAAAACTAAATAAGTTTTACTATAAAAAATACTAAAAATTATAATATATAAATATTGTCAAATTTGATACATAAAAATCATGGTTACAATTCCAATCTTAATACGTATACACCTATTTCAAATAACGTTGTCGCGTTCAAAGCAACAAGCGTCAAGCCAAGACCAAAGTGAATGCTGGTTATGCCGCTGACAATTATTTAAATCACAATTGTTTCTATGAGGACTAATAAATTACAAAATGTGAACATTTTCACATGTTTGTTTGCGTATCACACTTCGTTCCATAGAAAATACGTCTGATTTCAATAATTTGCCAGCACAAAACCAGCATTCACTTCGGTCTTGGCTTGACGCTTGTTGCTTTGAATGCGACAACGTTAGTTGAAATAGGTGTATACATAACAGTATGTTTCCATATGGCCTCTCTGTCCTGAACAGGGTATATAATTTTATGTGAGTCTGTCCTAAACAGGGTATGATGCACGATTGTCGTCATTAAGTATGGTTTTATCCAGTATTTAGCCATCCGAGATCCAAAACGTTTGCCAACGTGTTAAAATTATGTAAAATATAGTGTGTATTTGTACTTTGTCCTAAACAGGGTCCTAAAATATGTTGTCCTAGACCCCTATACCCAAACATGGGTCAATTACCCCCCCCCCCCCCCTTCTGTCAGGTCTGACAAACTTGAAGGGGGACTATGTAGGATGTAAATTGTTCAAAATTTGATTGAGCTGAAACTTCACTGAAATAATCTTGAAGGGTCTTATTCACTAGTTAAAATATTTTCTCAATATTCCAGAGGGAAGTACTAATAATACTACATGTATATTTTTATGAATCTTTAGAGGTAACAGTGGCGTCAACTCAACCCAAACTCAGGGGGTTTCACTTGACTGGTGCATTACTACATGGCAATTTATTGATTATCGACAAGGTGTATAACTTTACATTAATGTATTAAGCTTATATTTTTTTTATTATTTTTACTGTAATCAATCATGAAAGATACTGTCTGCGCAACTACTGGCTACTTACAACTCACCATCAATATGCCAGCAAAAATTAAGTCCACTTGAAACACAGTTCCTTCGTCTAAGCCATCTCTTTGCCTTCTCATCTACTCCATTTGGATCGATTTCTTTCATTTAATAGCGTTTGAACCGCGCTACGAGGAATATGCATATGATGTTCTAACTGAGGGGAGAGAGCGTTGCGATCCAGTTACACCATGATGTTTGTTCAGTAAACTAACAATATCTTTGTAGCGATATCCGCGGTGAAAGTACATCTTAATAAACACAGTAATATCTTTGTCATCTTTGTTGACTTGTGTCCCACAGGAAGGACAAAAGTTTGCATCTAAGAGAGTAATATTTCCTCCACATCCAGTACAAAACATAGAGGAAAAGTGGATGGCTAGGCTACCAAGCATGAGTCGTCGAACCCAGTCTTCGCTCGCACCCTGCGCGCGCAGTGTTTTATGTCCTTATTTGCAGCAACTCTCGTTTTATTTGCAGCGACTCGTTTTATTTGCAGCAACTCGTCTTATTTGCAGCAACTCGTCTTATTTGCAGCAACTCGTCTTATTTGCAGCAACTCGTTTTATTTGCAGCAACTCGTTTTTTATTTGCAGCAACTCGTCTTATTTGCAGCAACTCGTTTTTTATTTGCAGCAACTCGTCTTATTTGCAGCAACCTGTCTTATTTGGAGCGTGTCCCCTATGGGCCACCGTATATTTACGCGTGTGCAGCGCCGATATGATTGCAAAAGAAAGACTTACAGAATACATCGTACACTGTTTAAGAAGCTTGCAAAAAGAGACAAACATAGAGAGATGTATAAACAGTATTTATTTTTATTATATCACGGAGAATAATGTTGTTTACATTGATTTGGTGCGATCGTCTCGAATTACCAGAAACGACCATAATTTACGCTGATCTATCAAGCTGTGGCCTTTTCGAAGTAAAAATGACCATGATAAATGTATTTGTGAGAATATTTGTTTAGTAAATGGTCATTATCACTTGTTTTACTCAAAGTTTAGTAGATTTTCTTCTGACTCGGGAAGCGCCGCCATTTTGTTTTCATTTTGTTGAAATATTTTCGTCACCATTCTCCGCGCGGTCAGAAAACCCTTTCCAGCCTCCTTAATAAACGTTTCTTGGTCTTTTTTACTGGATAATTTATTTTTCTGTAACTTCTGTAGTTATTTTTCAAATTTGGTTTTAAAAAGGTATACTGAGCGCCATGAACGGAATATTGAAATACAGGCAATGTTTGAGGTATGAAATAGGAATCTGGTACATAAATTTTTGATGAAAACGCCATGCTCCAGGAAAGCTTCACGTTTGCTCTATCAGTTTAGAAAGTTTCAAGCTTGGGAATTCAATGTAGCATTTTTGAGAAATAAAACTATTATGCTTGGGACTGCCAAAATTAGCATAATTTTCGTCCTGTCGCGAACATTTTTGTCATCCAAACACAAAACCTAACGCCAAAACACGACTATCTTGCATTTTTAGTTGATTGCTGCTGATGGAAAACAATGTTCGAGTCAATAGGAATGATTTTCAACATGTTTGTGTTTCGAGAGTCGTAAATAACTCTCGCAAAATTAGCATAGATGGTAGCCTCCTTTGCAGCCGTTTTTCGTATCGGTCCCCGGACTCCCTCCACTAACGCCTGCTCAATGGAGCGCTACATTCCTTTCCCATTGTTCTTTCAAAAAATCTCTTAGCCAATAAAATTTTAGCAATTGTCCTGGAGTGACCAATCACAATGTAGGTTATATAAATAAAGTTTTTATTTTGCTCAAGAAAGGGGTTTTCCCGCGAAAGTATCTTTACATGAGAATATCCCAACGTTTGTATGGAAACTCCCCGAAAAGTAGTAGATGCTGATAGTCAATGCTTTTTATGCTCAAGTAGACCGCCGTTTAAGTAAAGGATAAAGATTTTTGGGAAGTCGTCCGTTGATATTGAAGGTTTGCTGAAATCAATTGAAATCGACGTCTCAAGATATTTCAACGCTTCGAGTTTATTTATCTGCAGTAGAATTTGTTACAAGCGATTGCTGAAGCTTAAAAAGCTTCAAAACGAGCTGAACAGCGTAAAGCAAACCTTGATAGAGGCATTCCCTCAAACAAGAACTAAGAGATTGCGATCGAATACTGATGATCAGGATGATCAGTATATAAAGATCGATGCCTTCGAGTCAAAAGTGTCACAATCAAATGCCGTGAAATCGCTTCGTTTTCAGAGTACATGCAGTACTACCACTTGTACTTCTTCAACTAATTGCTATTTGCTGGATCAAGCACCAAGTTCAATAATATTTGGAGTAGATGACGATGTTTTAAGTAGCCAGGAAGCTACATTTATTCCTCCTCCAATTTTCCCTCCAATGCCAATGTTATTGAATTTAACATCAACTCCCATCCGTATTCCCAGACCTGAGAACTCAAGAGTCAATCCAGCGTCATGTGTGAAACTATCTGTTCACTATGATTCGAAAACTGTAAACAAGACTCTTCCCAAGGAGTATGAATTACTTGGAAAAGCGCTCGCTCACGGCCCTCCACAGAGGATTGCAAAAGCGATCCTTAATTACCTTACTCTCAAGAAACTTGTGATTGAGAAGGTTCTTCGCCTTGTTTGTAGTGAAGCTTCAGATCTGTGTTCAAGGAAAGAACCCTCATTATTGAGAAAGACAGGAAAATCAGACATTGTGAATTTCAGTTTCCAATCACTATGTGAGGAGTGGAAGACCAAGGCGCCGATTTTTTATGCGTTTTTAAGGACAGTAGCTCGCTCTAAAAATGCAACATGGCTACCAAGCGTGGCTGTAGCAGTCAGTCCTCCTCAAACAGAGAAATACACAAATGAATGCAACTGCCACCACACTTGGCATTATGCTCAAGACCGGATCTATAGAGGTGATATATTTTAAATTGTGTTTGATATTTCTGAACAATCACATGAAGAGAAGATCTATACATATATTCAATGTTGTCATGTCTAGTCATTAAGCTGGTAGCTACATATAAGTCGTGTCATATAGTATCAATAATTACTGAACGATACCTTATTATGACTTATTATCCAAGCTATCTATATTTTCTAGGTTGATTATAATTAGCTGTTTGATTTTTTTCTGGGCCTAAAAATTATAATATATCATCTGAATATTTATAAACCTTACTTTTAGGCCAACTTGATTCGATTTTCAAAGATGAAGATTACCACTTCAAATCAAGGTACATTAGATAAAATGAGTACAATGGGTGAAGAACATGATATTGAACTGAACCAGACGCAAAGTAGAATTGTCAAGGAAAGCTGTGAAGTTCAAGACTTGAAAAGGAAAGTTGAAACCTGTGACCCAAGTGAAAATTGCCAAGAGAACTTAGCAAAGACCAAAGACAACTTATCACTGTATAAAGCAACATGCCATCCAGGGTACTCCATTGTTTTTGACAACATTGACCTAGAGATGAAAAGGAAAGACATGACAATGGCCAAGCAAAATAAAACTGTACATTGGGTCAACCACAAGGTTGTAATACACCGAGTATCTGGAAACCAATTTGAATGGGAAGGCACAAAACAAGAAATTGTGGATGTCCCAAACATCAAGCTCCTTCCTTCTGTACATGATTATAAACAACAAAGGCATAACTACATTGTTCTTGTGTCAAGAATCCTCGTGGACTATTTCAATTGCTTCAACCCACTGAAAGAGGCCTGTATTCAACACATACAACATAAGCATCTAAAAGAAATGTCTGAAAAGTCTGAAAAGGTAACAAATTGCACAACATTAGCAGTATATACAGCACAGCAGTAATTTTAATTAATTTTAAATAAATGAATGAATAAATGAAAAATTCATATATTCATTCATTCATTCAGTCATTCATTCATTACTTCATTTATTCATTCATTTATTTACTGCATGCATGGAGGCTCCTTTAAATAGCTTTAAATGTACACATTTGCAAAAATAATGAATGAAAATGTATGTTACATATGGTTATAGATGTAAATTTTGTCACATAAAAATGCAGGTTCCACTGGGTGTAATTTTCAAGAATGAAAATGAGAATGCAGAAATGTTGGTAATACTTCAGCAATTCCAAACATACCTTCCCAAAATCACAGAAAATACATTTGATCCTCAACTTCTCACTGGAGACCAGCTTTCAGTGGAGAGAGCGGTGAATGTGATAGCATCAGTAAGCAATGGATTTAGTGCCGAAGAACGCCTTGAAGGCTTCAATTTGCAAATTGGTGATTGGCATGCAGCTGTGAAATTTTTGACAGTAAGTTTTTTTGTAATCTCTCCTGCCTGCTAACTAAATAATTATACTGTTGTTACAAAGATTGTTTTATTCAATTCATTGTACTATAATGTTGTACAATATTTTTATATAATACAATGACCCTCGATTCTATTAAAGAGTGCAAACACTAAAACCATGAAACAGTGCTAACTTTAATTAGCACTAAATAGTGCAATGTCTTTTGTTTTCTGTTGTTTCACTGGTGCTATTTAGCACAAACTAAGTTAGTACTGTTTCACGGTTTTAGTGTTTGCACTCTAATGTGTTTGTATTGATATATTGATATACTGTATATTGATTTTTACAGAATTTTTGCAAATTACTATATATATATAATATATGTCATATGCATGTGGCCAAGTTAGTTTACATGTAGCTCTAGGTCACTATTTATAATGTATTTATATCACATCTAATTCAACATGTGTACACTTCTAGTAACTAGGAAGGGGGAGGGCTAAATACTAAATACAGTGGAACCTCTACTTTGGGACACCTCAGGGGACACCTCCATTAAGGGGACACTTTCCCTGGTTCCGAGGGTGTCCCCTTAAAAGAGGTTCCACTGTATATAGATAACAACAATAAATAATAAATATTAACAAAATAATAATAAATTAATATAATACTAATATAATAATAAATTAATATTATTACAAAAATTAATAAATTAATAAATATATAACAATTTAATAAATAAATGTACTTTTTCAAACTTTTTACAGCAAATATTCAAATGCTACTATGGGGGGGGGGGGCTAAATACTAAATAAATGTATTTTTAACTTTTTACAGCAAATTTTCAACGCTACTACAGTTGCAAATCTGAGAGTGATGCCTGCACTTTATACTCTGATCGCACCCTAATTAATAGGAGAAATGTTAAAGAGGACCCCAAAACAGCGTACAGAGCAGATCGTGACTTCTTTGTGCTGGTGATAACGTCAAGAGTTATAGCTGCTGCAATGACAGTTCTAGGTATCAATGACAAGTGCTCAAGCCCTACTGAGAACCCAATGCCAGAGGATATAGCAAATGCAAGCAAAGAACGGAAGCTACACTATTTACACAAGGCAGCAGCCAAAATCATTGATGAACTGGTTCTAGAAGAATCTACTGGTATTAATGTCATTTGTAACCAAATCATTCTGACACAAGAACAAGAGGACAGAACAAACCAGCAACCACAAACCTCTGATGGTCGATATCCCTGTAGAATTGAAGGCTGTAAGGCAACATTTAAGTATGATGGGAATAGTCGAAGAAAACATGAGCAAAGTCATTCATGTCACACACCATCAGAGAATTCAAACTTACCTCTTAATTCTTCTTCCAAGAAAGAGACAAAGAACAGAGATGACATTTACAGCTACAACTGTGCCTTGCTGGAAGACGGATTATTTTTCTTAAACTTTCTTGATGCTATTGCAGAGGGGGATGGCAATAGAATTATCAGACAGTATAAATTCCTCCTACTGTCCTTCAGGGCAGATGGACAACAAAGTAAGAAATATGCCCTGGAATGTCTTTACCAGTCATTCCTTGTAAATGCTCTTCTATGTCCAAGAGATGTAGAGCGGTTTACATGGAACAGAACAGTTAACACATTTGGAGGCATTGGAAGGAATGTACCCCTTGATCTCGACATGGAGCACAGTAATAGATTTATAAAGCAAGCTATTAAAAACCTAGGCCCAAATGTCACTGAGAAGGCAGTTGAGCGCATTTGCCATGCAGAAAGGGACATGAGAAAGCTCATGAAAAGACTTGACGATAGCTTGCAAAGGGTAACTGATTCTGGCAGACATACTCGTAGTGACACTGAAAGAGACCTAGATACCTTAATAACAAGAGCAGTGATCACAGACATATACACAAGAAATGACAGCAGACCTTACAGTAATTTCAAAGAATTTGAAAGGGATCACCTGAAAGATTTGGACATGTCGTCTATGTACAAATGGATCAATGGTCACAAAAAAAATGTAGTTCTTGGCATTAAAGCTAGATAGAATGATTATTACATGAGTAAAGTAGATTTACCTAAAAGTCAACTTTAGTTGTAGGTTTTTTTAAATAATCACAATTACTTTGCTGTGAGGAATTGAGATCATTCAATATTATTGTCAAAATTTGTTACTGTCACTTATATCCAACACAGCTGTTTCAGTTGATCAAAAAACCTGTGCAATGTACATAGATTTATTTATACTATATATATGTAATCTAAACAATCTGAGATTACTTTTTAGCTGTTGTAGTTTTAGCCAATTACTGTTACACAATATCTTAAGTAGATGTATTTAATGTCATCAATTCTAATGCACACAAAGCTGAACTAGGAAGGTCAGCATTATCTATAGAACAGTTAAATGTCTCATTCATGGAAACATCTAGTAGAGAAGCAGATAAGTTTTCCATTGCTAAATCAAACAAGGCATCATCTTCTAAGATGTAATTCCAGTCACCAAAGTCATCATCATCTTCCAGAGACTCTTCTTGTCCTAATTGGATGTCATTACTTGTATATTCAGATACATCTCCAAAGGTTTGGCTGACAATTCTCAAAATATTATGTGCATGTTTAATATCCCATATTTCTACATAATTTGTCACATCGTCAATGGTAAACAGTTTATCACAGTTTGTTATGACTTGATCTATTTGCAATTCCGAAAAACCAATAAGAAATTTCATATTACTGTTCTTGACATTATAAGTCTGTACCAGTTGCTTTATTAATGACTTATGGTAGGAATAAAGTGATGTCAAAACCATATCAAGTTGTTCATCAGTAATATTCCTTGATCTTTCACTAACACTTGTGGAGGTCTCCTGTTCTGGATCATAAGGGAATTTTGTAAGAATTCCACATTCAGGGCTTTTGCATGAGCATTGTTTGGCACATATATCACAACATAAGTGCATGGGACTTGGATTATTAACCTCAGAAGCTAAATCAAAACTGCTAAGTAAATGCTTTCTCCTGCAGCAATCTGTCTTGAGGTATTCTTTAATATCTTTGCTGACATGATTAAGCATTAATCCCTGATAGAGAACAAATGACATACTTTGCTCTCCATCTCTTCCCGCACGCCCACTTTCTTGTATGTAGGATTCAATATTTTTGGATGGGCCAAAATGTATGGTACGGTGGACACCTTTGCAATCTATGCCCATCCCAAAAGCAATGGTTGCCACAAGGACACGTATTTCGGAGTCTCTGTCTTGAAATGCTTTAAGTACTAAATCTTTATTAGATTCTGGCGTGCATGAATGCAACATCTCCATCAAGACATGTCTCCTGTCATTTAAATCTCCAGTGAACAACTTGTTTCCTAGCATTCCCTTGATAGTAGAGTATATAAGGGTGCATTGTTTGATTGTTTGACAGTAAATTATAGTACGTGTGGTATGGATGCCTAACTCTTTAAGCTCCTTACCTAACCATTGGAAATATGCATTAACTGATTCATCTTTTGGCATATAGCACACAGAATACGCAATGTTTGGCTTACTTGGACTTTCATGTATTATATAAGGATTTTCCATCTGTAAACTGTCAATAATTGTCTCCCTGGTATGTTTCGTAGAGGTTGCAGTTACAGCGATCATCTTCACTGAGGGTGCAAGAGCTCTCAGTTCATGTAGCATGGAGTAGGTCTCCCGAAATGCAGCCTTGTTGGTATTATTCGAGGTTCCCCTACAAGTAACATATTAAAGAAAATATATTAAGCTGTGTAAAGTAGTAATTAACTTTAATACTTTGTCTTGATTGAGGTTCGTTTAATCGATATTCTACTTTACTTAGTAATAATAATAGTAAACATATAAGACTTAAACTTTTTAATAACTTGATACAAATTACTAACCATTGCTTTATAACGTGTGCTTCGTCCACTGCGATGCCACACAACTTCGAATTGTAAATAGTGCTAGTCAACAACTTTCTCCATCGTTCACACTTTAACCAAGCTTCTGGAGTCCCATACACAACCGAGAAGTTTCCCTTTTCAATGTCCTTAATCTCTTCATCTTTTATATCACTTAGGCTTACTGCTGTTATACCAAGCCGCTGAAGGCTACTCACTTGATCCTTCATTAAACTGACCAGTGGTGAAACAACCACGACTATATGACCAGAAGTATCAGTGTACATGCTATCGAAAAGCAATGGCAGAGCAAGATATATCATCGACTTTCCACTTCCAGTTGGAAGATTTACAAAAATATCCCTTCTTTTTAGCACGAATTGGTCCAAGGCTTCGCGTTGATAAATGCTTAACTCCATCAAATTATGTTTCTTGCAAACTAAGTTCACTGCTTCGTCAAACGACGCCATTTTGTTTCACCAAAATCGCGCGAAATGTTGGCCAATCAGGGTCGAGCTACCAGATTACAGTAGGCTAACTGTGATTGGCCAGAGAATGGGAAAGGAATGTAGCGCTCCATTGAGCAGGCGTTTGTGGAGAGGGAATCTGGGGACCGAAACGAAAAACGGCTGCAAAGGAGGCTAATATAGACGATACTGTGTACGATATTGTATACATATGATATATATTAATATAGACACATTTTGTTATTTAGATAAGAAATATAGTTTGGCTTTTCTTTGAATAGATATCCTAGTATTGTGATGATGTATGTGAGTATTCTCTATACAGAAATCTTTAAAGTAACCTGGTAGCGTATTATTTGTTAGAGCAAAACTAAAGGTACTTATGAGAAGATCATTAATTTGATGGATGCTTAGTAGTGATTTAGTTTATTTTAAAGTGGAAGAGAAGGAGCCATATATGAGGAAAACGTTATGATTCTTAATATCTTTTTTTAAATTTAGATATCTTGTCAAGTCTTGTAGGGTAATTGTTTGCCCAAACTATGTTACTGTAATGAAGATATGGATAAATTAGGGTATATATTATATGGTAATTCCAAATGGATTAATTAATATAGTAGCGAGTACTACAAAGAATACCAGACATTTTAATGATTTTCTTTGCAATAAAGTCAATATGATTTTTCCATGTTGAAAGCTGGTCAATGATTATTCCTAAAAATTTGGTATGTTCAACTTTCTCTAAGATTTGATTGTTTAACTTGATACTGGTTTGTGCTTTTATTTGTTTCTTTTTAGATTTAAATATATAATAAAATTCGATTTCTTGATGTTTAGTGTGAGTTGGTTTAGTGTTAGCCATTCATGAACCTTGATTAACTCTTGATTAACCATAGATTCCAGCTTATTGATATCATTCCCTGAACAAAACAGATTAGTATCATCCGCGAATAAAATGGGAGACAATTTACTGGTAGAGTTGATTAAGTCATTAATGTATATTAAGAAAAATAAAGGCCCAAGAACAGATCCTTGGGGCACCCCACATTTAATTGTCATTTCTCTTGAGTTTATATTGTTATATTTAACAATTTGTTTCCTATTTGTAAGATAATTTGATATCCAATCATGACACCTGCCACGTATACCATAAAAATAAAGTTTATTTAAAAGGATATTATGATTTACAGTATCAAATGCCTTTGATAAATCAAGAAATATTCCAATTGTATATTCTTTATTTTCGATAGCCTTGGTTATTTTATCTACAAGTTCAATGATTGCATAATTAGTTGAACTTTTACTTCGAAACCCATATTGTTGATCAGACAAGATTTTATTTTTCTCTATGTATTGAATGAGTCTTTTGTACATTAGTTTTTCAAGGATTTTAGAAAACATGGAAGGACATATATAGGTCTGTAGTTCGTAAATTCATTTTTATCAGATGATTTATGAATTGGTGTTATTAAAGACACTTTTAGTTCATTAGGTATTTTACCTGTTGCAAACGTTAGGTTAAAAATGTGGGATAAAAGTTGACATATATAAGTAGATACATGTTTGATTACTCTACTATTTATTTCATCAATTCCGCAACTTTTTGTACTTTTTCATTTGTTAATTATGCCTTTGATCTCGTCAGAGGATGTGTTTTCTACTGAAATATGGAATTCTTATAACTTCCAGTTAAGTATTTGTGAAATTCGTTAGAGGTTTTATTGAATGTTTTTGCAAGAATTGGTCTTAAAATTGTTTGCTATCGCTACAGGATCAGCTATGTCTTTTTTATCGTGTATAAAAGAGTGAGGTAAATTTGTTTTTGAATGCTTTTTCCTGATTAATTTTTTTTTATTTTTTTTAATTTTTTTATTGCTTAGTTTTTTACTGTATTAATTCTTTTTAGCAATTCTTATCAGATGGTTTAATTTGTTACGATTTGAATTTTCCTTCGTTTTTTCCTGAAGGAGATTTTAATATTTTTTTATATAAATTTTCTTTAGTTTTCATATATTTTTTTAATCCCTTTGATATCCAGAAATTATTTATCCTATTTTTATTTTTTATTTTTTTAATTGGAAAATGTTTATCATATATCCCAAAGAATTTACTGTAGAAAATTTTATAGGATACAGTGGATCATTCTGTGATAATGTTGATTGCCAGTTACAGCTTTGTAATTCATTTGCGAAGGATTCAAGAGATGAGTTAGTAATTATTCTAGTTGTATAGCTCATTGTATCGGATGTATTACATTTGGTTTGTGTTCCATAGTTTGTGACGGAGAATATGGGTAAATGATCAGATATGTCATTAAATAAGATTCCATTTAAATGTTCCGTTTGATGAATTTGATTCGTAAAAATATTATCAATAAGTGTAGCAGTGGATCGTGTTATTCGTGTAGGTTTTATTATAAGTGGCATGTATCCAGAAGAAGATAGTTGATTAAAAAATTGATTAGAGAAATTGCATTTATGATATTTTAGCAGATCAATATTGAAGTCACCTATTAGATAGCAGGGTTTATTTCCTTTATCTGTTTTAGATAAGATGTCTTTTAGATAATGTTCAAATTCGTTGAATTTGCTGTTTGGTGGCCTGTATACCGTTCCTATTATGATGATTTTAGTGGATTCGTTAATAATTTCAATGAACAATAATTCGATATTTTCAGTATTATTTTTAATGTTAATATCATTTCTCAGTTTTATGTTGAAATTTTCCTTTCTGAAAATACAAATACCTCCTCCACTTTTATTTTTTCTGTTTATCTTGATTAAATTATAACCAGGAATTTCAAAGGCATCTCAATTGTCATCATTCAGCCAGGTTTCCGTTACAGCAATTATGGAGAATTTATATGATAGCGAATCTAAGTAGTTAAGGATATGGTATACGTTCGCGGGTGTCATGCGCTTCAGAAATTCTGTACGCAACACAAAAGGCTAAACTATAGAAAACTATATATCGCAGTAAAGCTTTTAAGTTCTTAAAAGAACTGTAGAAAACCATGAAATAATAAAAAATCGTAAAAGTTTTAAACCCATTGAGAAAGAAGGCCCGATTCCGAAAAATGGAGGCTTTCATAAAATCGAATTACCAGCGCTCCAGTTATGGTCAAATCTGAATCTGAATGCTGAATCTCTATCACCAGGTATTGTTTTCCAAAAGCGTGTCGGGAATTTTCGATATTTGATTCCTAAAAAAAATGACAAGCATTCGAATTTTGATGTTAGATATTTTTCGAGTTGATGTAATATGAACACTAATAACTTGAAATCTAAAGCGAAATCAAACAATCCCCGACACACATTTTGAGATCGAATACCAAAGATGATGTCTGCCAAATTTCGTGGAAATTAGACGTTTCTAGATACCCTATTAATTCACGTTTATGTCGAGCTTCACGGCAAAATATACTTAGGAGAAATAAGCTTCCAAAGTTGTGTAAACAAAAGACACCTCATTTCCGCCATTTTCCGGCTGGGACACCTTCCTATCCAATCAGAATCATTATGAGGTCACTGAGGTCATCATAAAGTAATTGAGCCAGCAAACTCCCGACAAACTGGTTCTACAAACCTCGAGAATCCAACGAACGAGACTTCTAAAATGTATAAACTAATATAGGCGGCAAGACGCTTTGCTCTCGAACTGAACTTTTTATCACAACACTACGGAAATTCAAATTCCCGGACGTTCTTTCGCGCGCCATCAACAGTGCGCCCAGCAAGTGTTAATTAGTTGACACATTTCGTGCTTGTTGATATTATTCGACGGAGCACATTTTCGTCCATAACTCAAAAAGAAAAATTCGAATTCAGAATTTTTTTTTCACCAATTCATAGTTTGTAATATTTCATTGCTGATAAGCTAAAAAAAGCAAATTTGAGTTCTGAGACCGCGCGAACGTATATACTGTCAGCAAAAACCAGACATATTCGGAAATATGTGGCACCAGGAGCCCATAAGTAGGAGCCTCCATCTGAGATGTATTCGTGAGACGACCTGTGACCAGATCAGGCTATTTTTAGAACACCAGTTTTCCAGCGAAATTTTAACACCAGGGTTTTTGATTTCGGCTTTGTTACGGAGTTTCTAGCTTTTGGCTTGGTAGGTTTAATATTTGATGTTTTTTTAGTTCCTTGAGAAACAGAACACGAACTTGAAGACTCTTGGTCACTTTCCGATGAAGTACTAAACTCTGCAAAAGAGTCACTGTAACTATCACTATCATTTTCGCTCTCTTCACTTTCAGTTTCTTCAATTTCGCCAATTTCTCGTGGACTATTTCAATTGCTTCAACCCACTGAAAGAGGCCTGTATTCAACACATACAACATAAGCATCTAAAAGAAATGGCTGAAAAGTCTGAAAAGGTAACAAATTGCATAACATTAGCAGTATACAGCACAGCAGTAATTTTAATTAATTTTAAATAAATGAATGAATAAATGAAAAATTCATATATTCATTCATTCATTCAGTCATTCATTCATTACTTCATTTATTCATTCATTTATTTACTGCATGCATGGAGGCTCTTTTAAATAGCTTTAAATGTACACATTTGCAAATAATAATGAAATATGTTACATATGGTTATAGATGTAAATTTTGTCACATAAAAATGCAGGTTCCACTGGGTGTAATTTTCAAGAATGAAAATGAGAATGCAGAAATGTTGGTAATACTTCAGCAATTCCAAACATACCTTCCCAAAATCACAGAAAATACATTTGATCCTCAACTTCTCACTGGAGACCAGCTTTCAGTGGAGAGAGCGGTGAATGTGATAGCATCAGTAAGCAATGGATTTAGTGCCGAAGAACGCCTTGAAGGCTTCAATTTGCAAATTGGTGATTGGCATGCAGCTGTGAAATTTTTGACAGTAAGTTTTTTTGTAATCTCTCCTGCCTGCTAACTAAATAATTATACTGTTGTTACAAAGATTGTTTTATTCAATTCATTGTACTATAATGTTGTACACTATTTTTATATAATACAATGACCCTCGATTCTATTAAAGAGTGCAAACACTAAAACCATGAAACAGTGCTAACTTTAATTAGCACTAAATAGTGCAATGTCTTTTGTTTTCTGTTGTTTCACTGGTGCTATTTAGCACAAACTAAGTTAGTACTGTTTCACGGTTTTAGTGTTTGCACTCTAATGTGTTTGTATTGATATATTGATATACTGTATATTGATTTTTACAGAATTTTTGCAAATTGCTATATATATATAATATATGTCATATGCATGTGGCCAAGTTAGTTTAGCTCTAGGTCACTATTTATAATGTATTTATATCACATCTAATTCAACATGTGTACACTTCTAGTAACTAGGAAGGGGGAGGGCTAAATACTAAATACAGTGGAACCTCTACTTTGGGACACCTCCATTAAGGGGACACTTTCCCTGGTTCCGAGGGTGTCCCCTTAAAAGAGGTTCCACTGTATATAGATAACAACAATAAATAATAAATATTAACAAAATAATAATAAATTAATATAATACTAATATAATAATAAATTAATATTATTACAAAAATTAATAAATTAATAAATATATAACAATTTAATAAATAAATGTACTTTTTCAAACTTCTTACAGCAAATATTCAAATGCTACTATGGGGGGGGGGGGGGGGGGGGGCTAAATACTAAATAAATGTATTTTTAACTTTTTACAGCAAATTTTCAAACGCTACTACAGTTGCAAATCTGAGAGTGATGCCTGCACTTTATACTCTGATCGCACCCTAATTAATAGGAGAAATGTTAAAGAGGACCCCAAAACAGCGTACAGAGCAGATCGTGACTTCTTTGTGCTGGTGATAACGTCAAGAGTTATAGCTGCTGCAATGACAGTTCTAGGTATCAATGACAAGTGCTCAAGCCCTACTGAGAACCCAATGCCAGAGGATATAGCAAATGCAAGCAAAGAACGGAAGCTACACTATTTACACAAGGCAGCAGCCAAAATCATTGATGAACTGGTTCTAGAAGAATCTACTGGTATTAATGTCATTTGTAACCAAATCATTCTGACACAAGAACAAGAGGACAGAACAAACCAGCAACCACAAACCTCTGATGGTCGATATCCCTGTAGAATTGAAGGCTGTAAGGCAACATTTAAGTATGATGGGAATAGTCGAAGAAAACATGAGCAAAGTCATTCATGTCACACACCATCAGAGAATTCAAACTTACCTCTTAATTCTTCTTCCAAGAAAGAGACAAAGAACAGAGATGACATTTACAGCTACAACTGTGCCTTGCTGGAAGACGGATTATTTTTCTTAAACTTTCTTGATGCTATTGCAGAGGGGGATGGCAATAGAATTATCAGACAGTATAAATTCCTCCTACTGTCCTTCAGGGCAGATGGACAACAAAGTAAGAAATATGCCCTGGAATGTCTTTACCAGTCATTCCTTGTAAATGCTCTTCTATGTCCAAGAGATGTAGAGCGGTTTACATGGAACAGAACAGTTAACACATTTTGGAGGCATTGGAAGGAATGTACCCCTTGATCTCGACATGGAGCACAGTAATAGATTTATAAAGCAAGCTATTAAAAACCTAGGCCCAAATGTCACTGAGAAGGCAGTTGAGCGCATTTGCCATGCAGAAAGGGACATGAGAAAGCTCATGAAAAGACTTGACGATAGCTTGCAAAGGGTAACTGATTCTGGCAGACATACTCGTAGTGACACTGAAAGAGACCTAGATACCTTAATAACAAGAGCAGTGATCACAGACATATACACAAGAAATGACAGCAGACCTTACAGTAATTTCAAAGAATTTGAAAGGGATCACCTGAAAGATTTGGACATGTCGTCTATGTACAAATGGATCAATGGTCACAAAAAAAATGTAGTTCTTGGCATTAAAGCTAGATAGAATGATTATTACATGAGTAAAGTAGATTTACCTAAAAGTCAACTTTAGTTGTAGGTTTTAAATAATCACAATTACTTTGCTGTGAGGAATTGAGATCATTCAATATTATTGTCAAAATTTGTTACTGTCACTTATATCCAACACAGCTGTTTCAGTTGATCAAAAAACCTGTGCAATGTACATAGATTTATTTATACTATATATATGTAATCTAAACAATCTGAGATTACTTTTTAGCTGTTGTAGTTTTAGCCAATTACTGTTACACAATATCTTAAGTAGATGTATTTAATGTCATCAATTCTAATGCACACAAAGCTGAACTAGGAAGGTCAGCATTATCTATAGAACAGTTAAATGTCTCATTCATGGAAACATCTAGTAGAGAAGCAGATAAGTTTTCCATTGCTAAATCAAACAAGGCATCATCTTCTAAGATGTAATTCCAGTCACCAAAGTCATCATCATCTTCCAGAGACTCTTCTTGTCCTAATTGGATGTCATTACTTGTATATTCAGATACATCTCCAAAGGTTTGGCTGACAATTCTCAAAATATTATGTGCATGTTTAATATCCCATATTTCTACATAATTTGTCACATCGTCAATGGTAAACAGTTTATCACAGTTTGTTATGACTTGATCTATTTGCAATTCCGAAAAACCAATAAGAAATTTCATATTACTGTTCTTGACATTATAAGTCTGTACCAGTTGCTTTATTAATGACTTATGGTAGGAATAAAGTGATGTCAAAACCATATCAAGTTGTTCATCAGTAATATTCCTTGATCTTTCACTAACACTTGTGGAGGTCTCCTGTTCTGGATCATAAGGGAATTTTGTAAGAATTCCACATTCAGGGCTTTTGCATGAGCATTGTTTGGCACATATATCACAACATAAGTGCATGGGACTTGGATTATTAACCTCAGAAGCTAAATCAAAACTGCTAAGTAAATGCTTTCTCCTGCAGCAATCTGTCTTGAGGTATTCTTTAATATCTTTGCTGACATGATTAAGCATTAATCCCTGATAGAGAACAAATGACATACTTTGCTCTCCATCTCTTCCCGCACGCCCACTTTCTTGTATGTAGGATTCAATATTTTTGGATGGGCCAAAATGTATGGTACGGTGGACACCTTTGCAATCTATGCCCATCCCAAAAGCAATGGTTGCCACAAGGACACGTATTTCGGAGTCTCTGTCTTGAAATGCTTTAAGTACTAAATCTTTATTAGATTCTGGCGTGCATGAATGCAACATCTCCATCAAGACATGTCTCCTGTCATTTAAATCTCCAGTGAACAACTTGTTTCCTAGCATTCCCTTGATAGTAGAGTATATAAGGGTGCATTGTTTGATTGTTTGACAGTAAATTATAGTACGTGTGGTATGGATGCCTAACTCTTTAAGCTCCTTACCTAACCATTGGAAATATGCATTAACTGATTCATCTTTTGGCATATAGCACACAGAATACGCAATGTTTGGCTTACTTGGACTTTCATGTATTATATAAGGATTTTCCATCTGTAAACTGTCAATAATTGTCTCCCTGGTATGTTTCGTAGAGGTTGCAGTTACAGCGATCATCTTCACTGAGGGTGCAAGAGCTCTCAGTTCATGTAGCATGGAGTAGGTCTCCCGAAATGCAGCCTTGTTGGTATTATTCGAGGTTCCCCTACAAGTAACATATTAAAGAAAATATATTAAGCTGTGTAAAGTAGTAATTAACTTTAATACTTTGTCTTGATTGAGGTTCGTTTAATCGATATTCTACTTTACTTAGTAATAATAATAGTAAACATATAAGACTTAAACTTTTTAATAACTTGATACAAATTACTAACCATTGCTTTATAACGTGTGCTTCGTCCACTGCGATGCCACACAACTTCGAATTGTAAATAGTGCTAGTCAACAACTTTCTCCATCGTTCACACTTTAACCAAGCTTCTGGAGTCCCATACACAACCGAGAAGTTTCCCTTTTCAATGTCCTTAATCTCTTCATCTTTTATATCACTTAGGCTTACTGCTGTTATACCAAGCCGCTGAAGGCTACTCACTTGATCCTTCATTAAACTGACCAGTGGTGAAACAACCACGACTATATGACCAGAAGTATCAGTGTACATGCTATCGAAAAGCAATGGCAGAGCAAGATATATCATCGACTTTCCACTTCCAGTTGGAAGATTTACAAAAATATCCCTTCTTTTTAGCACGAATTGGTCCAAGGCTTCGCGTTGATAAATGCTTAACTCCATCAAATTATGTTTCTTGCAAACTAAGTTCACTGCTTCGTCAAACGACGCCATTTTGTTTCACCAAAATCGCGCGAAATGTTGGCCAATCAGGGTCGAGCTACCAGATTACAGTAGGCTAACTGTGATTGGCCAGAGAATGGGAAAGGAATGTAGCGCTCCATTGAGCAGGCGTTTGTGGAGAGGGAATCTGGGGACCGAAACGAAAAACGGCTGCAAAGGAGGCTAATATAGACGATACTGTGTACGATATTGTATACATATGATATATATTAATATAGACACATTTTGTTATTTAGATAAGAAATATAGTTTGGCTTTTCTTTGAATAGATATCCTAGTATTGTGATGATGTATGTGAGTATTCTCTATACAGAAATCTTTAAAGTAACCTGGTAGCGTATTATTTGTTAGAGCAAAACTAAAGGTACTTATGAGAAGATCATTAATTTGATGGATGCTTAGTAGTGATTTAGTTTATTTTAAAGTGGAAGAGAAGGAGCCATATATGAGGAAAACGTTATGATTCTTAATATCTTTTTTTAAATTTAGATATCTTGTCAAGTCTTGTAGGGTAATTGTTTGCCCAAACTATGTTACTGTAATGAAGATATGGATAAATTAGGGTATATATTATATGGTAATTCCAAATGGATTAATTAATATAGTAGCGAGTACTACAAAGAATACCAGACATTTTAATGATTTTCTTTGCAATAAAGTCAATATGATTTTTCCATGTTGAAAGCTGGTCAATGATTATTCCTAAAAATTTGGTATGTTCAACTTTCTCTAAGATTTGATTGTTTAACTTGATACTGGTTTGTGCTTTTATTTGTTTCTTTTTAGATTTAAATATAATAAAATTCGATTTCTTGATGTTTAGTGTGAGTTGGTTTAGTGTTAGCCATTCATGAACCTTGATTAACTCTTGATTAACCATAGATTCCAGCTTATTGATATCATTCCCTGAACAAAACAGATTAGTATCATCCGCGAATAAAATGGGAGACAATTTACTGGTAGAGTTGATTAAGTCATTAATGTATATTAAGAAAAATAAAGGCCCAAGAACAGATCCTTGGGGCACCCCACATTTAATTGTCATTTCTCTTGAGTTTATATTGTTATATTTAACAATTTGTTTCCTATTTGTAAGATAATTTGATATCCAATCATGACACCTGCCACGTATACCATAAAAATAAAGTTTATTTAAAAGGATATTATGATTTACAGTATCAAATGCCTTTGATAAATCAAGAAATATTCCAATTGTATATTCTTTATTTTCGATAGCCTTGGTTATTTTATCTACAAGTTCAATGATTGCATAATTAGTTGAACTTTTACTTCGAAACCCATATTGTTGATCAGACAAGATTTTATTTTTCTCTATGTATTGAATGAGTCTTTTGTACATTAGTTTTTCAAGGATTTTAGAAAACATGGAAGGACATATATAGGTCTGTAGTTCGTAAATTCATTTTTATCAGATGATTTATGAATTGGTGTTATTAAAGACACTTTTAGTTCATTAGGTATTTTACCTGTTGCAAACGTTAGGTTAAAAATGTGGGATAAAAGTTGACATATATAAGTAGATACATGTTTGATTACTCTACTATTTATTTCATCAATTCCGCAACTTTTTGTACTTTTTCATTTGTTAATTATGCCTTTGATCTCGTCAGAGGATGTGTTTTCTACTGAAATATGGAATTCTTATAACTTCCAGTTAAGTATTTGTGAAATTCGTTAGAGGTTTTATTGAATGTTTTTGCAAGAATTGGTCTTAAAATTGTTTGCTATCGCTACAGGATCAGCTATGTCTTTTTTATCGTGTATAAAAGAGTGAGGTAAATTTGTTTTTGAATGCTTTTTCCTGATTAATTTTTTTTTATTTTTTTTAATTTTTTTATTGCTTAGTTTTTTACTGTATTAATTCTTTTTAGCAATTCTTATCAGGTGGTTTAATTTGTTACGATTTGAATTTTCCTTCGTTTTTTCCTGAAGGAGATTTTAATATTTTTTTATATAAATTTTCTTTAGTTTTCATATATTTTTTTAATCCCTTTGATATCCAGAAATTATTTATCCTATTTTTATTTTTTTATTTTTTTAATTGGAAAATGTTTATCATATATCCCAAAGAATTTACTGTAGAAAATTTTATAGGATACAGTTGGATCATTCTGTGATAATGTTGATTGCCAGTTACAGCTTTGTAATTCATTTGCGAAGGATTCAAGAGATGAGTTAGTAATTATTCTAGTTGTATAGCTCATTGTATCGGATGTATTACATTTGGTTTGTGTTCCATAGTTTGTGACGGAGAATATGGGTAAATGATCAGATATGTCATTAAATAAGATTCCATTTAAATGTTCCGTTTGATGAATTTGATTCGTAAAAATATTATCAATAAGTGTAGCAGTGGATCGTGTTATTCGTGTAGGTTTTATTATAAGTGGCATGTATCCAGAAGAAGATAGTTGATTAAAAAATTGATTAGAGAAATTGCATTTATGATATTTTAGCAGATCAATATTGAAGTCACCTATTAGATAGCAGGGTTTATTTCCTTTATCTGTTTTAGATAAGATGTCTTTTAGATAATGTTCAAATTCGTTGAATTTGCTGTTTGGTGGCCTGTATACCGTTCCTATTATGATGATTTTAGTGGATTCGTTAATAATTTCAATGAACAATAATTCGATATTTTCAGTATTATTTTTAATGTTAATATCATTTCTCAGTTTTATGTTGAAATTTTCCTTTCTGAAAATACAAATACCTCCTCCACTTTTATTTTTTCTGTTTATCTTGATTAAATTATAACCAGGAATTTCAAAGGCATCTCAATTGTCATCATTCAGCCAGGTTTCCGTTACAGCAATTATGGAGAATTTATATGATAGCGAATCTAAGTAGTTAAGGATATGGTATACGTTCGCGGGTGTCATGCGCTTCAGAAATTCTGTACGCAACACAAAAGGCTAAACTATAGAAAACTATATATCGCAGTAAAGCTTTTAAGTTCTTAAAAGAACTGTAGAAAACCATGAAATAATAAAAAATCGTAAAAGTTTTAAACCCATTGAGAAAGAAGGCCCGATTCCGAAAAATGGAGGCTTTCATAAAATCGAATTACCAGCGCTCCAGTTACGGTCAAATCTGAATCTGAATGCTGAATCTCTATCACCAGGTATTGTTTTCCAAAAGCGTGTCGGGGATTTTCGATATTTGATTCCTAAAAAAAAATGACAAGCATTCGAATTTTGATGTTAGATATTTTTCGAGTTGATGTAATATGAACACTAATAACTTGAAATCTAAAGCGAAATCAAACAATCCCCGACACACATTTTGAGATCGAATACCAAAGATGATGTCTGCCAAATTTCGTGGAAATTAGACGTTTCTAGATACCCTATTAATTCACGTTTATGTCGAGCTTCACGGCAAAATATACTTAGGAGAAATAAGCTTCCAAAGTTGTGTAAACAAAAGACACCTCATTTCCGCCATTTTCCGGCTGGGACACCTTCCTATCCAATCAGAATCATTATGAGGTCACTGAGGTCATCATAAAGTAATTGAGCCAGCAAACTCCCGACAAACTGGTTCTACAAACCTCGAGAATCCAACGAACGAGACTTCTAAAATGTATAAACTAATATAGGCGGCAAGACGCTTTGCTCTCGAACTGAACTTTTTATCACAACACTACGGAAATTCAAATTCCCGGACGTTCTTTCGCGCGCCATCAACAGTGCGCCCAGCAAGTGTTAATTAGTTGACACATTTCGTGCTTGTTGATATTATTCGACGGAGCACATTTTCGTCCATAACTCAAAAAGAAAAATTCGAATTCAGAATTTTTTTTCACCAATTCATAGTTTGTAATATTTTATTGCTGATAAGCTAAAAAAAGCAAATTTGAGTTCTGAGACCGCGCGAACGTATATACTGTCAGCAAAAACCAGACATATTCGGAAATATGTGGCACCAGGAGCCCATAAGTAGGAGCCTCCATCTGAGATGTATTCGTGAGACGACCTGTGACCAGATCAGGCTATTTTTAGAACACCAGTTTTCCAGCGAAATTTTAACACCAGGGTTTTTGATTTCGGCTTTGTTACGGAGTTTCTAGCTTTTGGCTTGGTAGGTTTAATATTTGATGTTTTTTTAGTTCCTTGAGAAACAGAACACGAACTTGAAGACTCTTGGTCACTTTCCGATGAAGTACTAAACTCTGCAAAAGAGTCACTGTAACTATCACTATCATTTTCGCTCTCTTCACTTTCAGTTTCTTCAATTTCGCCAATTTCTTCGTCCGCCACTTTGTTCATATATCACAAATAAACACAAATCATCTACCTCATTCATGATTCACAGATTCAGGTAATCATCATCAAAAAATCGGCTACTAAAAAAAATGGAGATAGATTAACGATCGAGTTAGAGGTTGAGTTTGAGTTGAGTTTGAGTTACCGTTGAGTTACCGTTGAGTTAACCAAAAAAATTTTTTTTTGGAACAATGTCTTACAACGTTGTTTGAGATTCCCCAAGGGGGGGTATTGCCTATGGTGGCATGGGGGATATTGCCTATGGTGGCCTGGGGAGGGAGAGGAAGGTGGTAAGGGAAACTATTATTCTGGTATGTTAAAGGTCGTGCTACTGAATAACTCGAACTTAATAGAGAATAGATTTAAATATTAGGTATGTCCTGCAAATTATTTAGGATAGTGCTGTCCCGCCCAACGGTTCCGAAAATCGAACTCCTATTGAGAACATTGCTACCCATTTTAAGCCCAAATTTGCGACCTTATACAAGGACCAATTAATCCGTCCCGAACGTCAAAATAGGTACCATATTAATGGATAAGGGATCTTTTTTGGCTGGGTGAAAGCGGACTCGAAAACCCTACCCTATCGGGCGTACATACCTATATAGCCAATATATGGGAGTAACCCCCAGAAGCTCAAAATAGAACATGATTGACATGTGAAAACACAAAAAGGCAATTTAATTATCTTGAAATCATGCAGTTGCGCTTCAGTACTGAAGCTGTTAAAAACGAGCTGGGATAATTGCATTTGGCTGGCCACCACAAACTCAGTTAACAGAACACCCCAAAGTCATTTCGCATCTGGCACTCTGTGTTTTATATATCCCGGTCAGTGGGAAAAAGAATACTCACTGGTCTTACTCTTTCATATTTAACAAATTGACATCACCAGTTTAGTATGTGTATGTTCTTTTATTGCATTTGATTATGAATTTCGTCATAACATCAAAGTAGTGTGGATCCACGAGGCGATCAGTCACTGAGTTTTTTTTTAACCATGTGTAAGATTTTGTTGCTTTTTTAACCTTTTTCATTTGAGTAGCATTTTATTTAGTAGCCGATTTTTTGATGATGATTACCTGAATCTGTTCCAGCAAGAGAAACGACCATTGAAATACAATAATAACAGTTCTACCCTTTTGTATACAGTACTTGGTTAAGAAATGGTTAGGTATGTGCGGCGAGATGTTCAGACCTGGACCCTGTTTTTGGAATTTGTCACTCGAAAACCTGGATTTACGAATTTCCCAAATAAAAAACCCTGGATTTACGAATTTTTATTTACGATGTGATACGATGCATTCGTCAGGATATTTTGCCAGACTAACACTCTAACACCTTTACGTCTGACTGACGCCATTATTTTTGTTCGCTAGTTTTACTGAAACGCCGATACCACATTATACAAATGATTAAAAATTAATAAATGTTTTTAGGCTATAACCTGGACTAATGATTTTTATGCGTTCATTTAACCTGGATTAGAGAATGAAATGGCCCAAAACCTGGACCCTGTACCGCCGCACATATATATCATGTAATTATTGGGAGTACCCCCCCCCCCCCCCCCCCCCCCCCCCCGTGGATAAACGGCGGCACTGGTCACTGCATTTGTCACACACGAAGACATCGTGCACAACGACCACTAGATTATTTTGAAGTCATTTCGCTATGCCTTTGTTCGAGAAAACTACTGTCGTTGAAAGTTCGTTCGCCAAAGTCAAAGTTAATTTTATTGATAATATATTGAGAAGCGGCCCGTTTAAAAAGTGCCATATATTTCAATCTATTCTCTATTAAGTTCGAGTTATTCAGTAGCACGACCTTTAACCGTACCAGAATATAAACAGTTTCCCTTACCATATCCACCCCACCCCTTCCCCAGGCCACCATAGGCAATACTCCCCCTTGGGGATTCTCAAACAACGCTGTAAGACTGTTGTTCCAAAAATATAATAATTTTTGGTTAACTCAAAGGTAACTCAACGGTAACTCAACGGTAACTCAAACTCAACTCAAACTCAATTCAAACTCAACTCAACCTCTAACTCGATAAATAGCCGATCCCTGGCATTCCAACTCTTGCTATGCCTGATTTTAATGACTGGCATCGATGTCTCATTGACGATTACTGCAGAATTGCCTCATAAAGAGACAACCTATTCAAAACAATTCTCCTCAATCTGTGACAGTTAAGCTACTATATTGGAATTGAAGCCCATATTTGAACATATCAACTCAAGTTCTACAATATCCTTTGATTAGAAGAGAGTTTTCGTAAGAGAACAGTGATTGAAACAACTTTTTTGTGGGATCGAACATTTTCTTGTCACGAACGTTTCTCTTCGACCGCCATTTTGAACAATGAGCCCGCGCTAAATTAAGCGGTATCCTTTACTGCGCACGCTCAAAGCGAAAAAATATTAACCAATCAGTGGTTTTTAAGCCGTGTCCTTCTAAGTGGCCTTCTTCGATGCTAAAACTACAAATCGCTTCCTTCGAACAAGAGGCTACATTTGATATAATGGCTGCTTTTCATCGACTAAATATGTGCTTTGGCATGTTGAATCGGCGAAAAATTATCTTTATATTATATAGCGTTTCTTTTGTTTAGTTTTCAACTGATTGTTCTTGTGTATATGCACCTAGAAGTGACTACAAGACTATCTAGCTTTGTACAAACACTGCAGAAACCGATGCGATACATGTGGAAACGAAACACCAGCAAATTTGAAGGTCAAGAAAAACAGAATGTTACATTTACACTACCGTGGAACGAAACAACACTTCTGTCACGATTTGTAATTGTGGATTCAGTTTCTAGTATTCCTACAAATCCCAATGCTAAATATGTGCTTGTCATCCCTCGTCGAATAAAGAAGATAAATGGCATAGCGATTTTAGCGCTGAATGACCAACAGGCAGCAACAATAGCTGGTCGCATGATGGACTCTATGAACAACTTGGACGGTTTAACGTGTTCACCGCGTAAATTCAAGAATCAAACACTGAACGTAGAAGAAGAATGGAAAGGTTTATTTAATACAACTTGGTGTAATTTTGCGAGGAGAGAGTGGAGCATTCAGACTAGAAACAGCGGCAGGATGGAGAAAGTCAAATTCGGCGAGAATCATAATGTCACGTTTCAAATGTGCAACCTCGTCAATGGGCCTCTCCTTTTGAGAAAAGAGAAATTTGTGCAGCTGAATGGCTTGCGGCCCGACTTTGGACGTCTTTCCTTATTGGATTTCTTTCTGCGTTCAAATGGTACTTTAAAGATAGGGAAATTTGGCAATTGTTTTTATAGCGATGAATTGTTCAATATAGACAGAGGACCCCGTAAGGCGGATGAATTCCCTGAGTACTCCCATTTTGGTGTCACGCATGGTGTGCTTCGTATCATAAAGGAGGACAGAATAGAATGGACGAAATGCGTTGCTACGAATAAACACTGTAAGGAAGAGCCTTACATCGCTCCAACTACACTACCTCAAATTGGCCAGCCTATTTGCTGTAGTGTAGTGTTAGGGGAAATGCTCAAGGATCTTGTGACTGTCTTCACCAAGCTTGGAATCGATTATAGAGTTGTTTATGGTACACTTTTGGGTGGGGAGCGAAGTGGTGCGATTATTCCATATACCTATTACATTGATATGACAATTGAAGAGAAATTTAGCCGTGACGTGAGTAATTTCGATGGGCTGCAAAAGTATTTGAAGGACAAATATTACATATCTGGTCATCTTGAAGGCATGCCTCGGATGATACCGGTAATGCCGGTTCATCTAAACGTAAAAACCTCTCCTTTCTTCAATGGCGAGTTGGACCTTCAAGGAGATAACTTCTTTAGCCCAGAGATTGTAAATACAATTCAAGGCCTTTTACCATTTAACAAAACTGATTGGAGAGCAAGCAGTTATACTGATTTTTATCCTGCTAGACCTGGTTTGTGGAAGGGTTCGTTCAATACAACATTGATTAACGGAGTGGAGTATCGAACAGTAAACGACAAAATTGCATATTTGGAATTAAAGTATGGCAAGGACTGGAAGACACCCGTCATAACAAAGTACGAAAGTCAGTCAGATGTAAAATCAGGGGATAAGTAATTAATTATATTCATGAATTTTTTTTCTGGATTCTGATTTTCTAGCAGTGCAGTTGAAAAGTAATTTGCACTGCAGTGCAACTTACATATACCTTTAAAATTGGTAGCCATACGATTTTCCATTCATAATTAGGAATAATGTAAACTCGTCGTATGTTTTTCAAAGAGCGCTCAAATTGCACTAGCCTCCTTTGCAGGCGTTCTTAAGTGGGGGGATTTTACCTTTTTTTATCTTATTACGTAGCAAGATGGTTTAATTTGTCCAAGTAAACACAGCAACCACTTACAGCAAACCGGTTAACAGATATCTGTCATTTATGTAATATCTCGTAGCACACAGACGTTCCTAAATTAAAAGACTATTCATTATGTAAGCACACGCTTTATATACCCGCACTGCGCTTATACGAATCTACACGAAATACAATTGCTGATCTCTTGCTAAGAGTATCGTAGATATATAGACAGATAGATTTTATTTTCCATTTTTTCTTAATACATGTTATATATATAATACATATATGACAATGGGAGGAGGACTAAAGAAACCCTTACGGGCTTTTACAAGGTAGTGCCCCTTGCAAACTTAAATTTAGTTACATTTTTTATTTAGGTATCAGAAATGGTAGCTGGGTCAGTTATAAACAGTACAGATATATATAATGATTACTAGCTTTCAGTAAAACATATTATTTTAAAAGACAATAAAAAGTAAAAATTATAATGAAAAATCAGAAAATGGAAGTGTATGCAGAGAACAATTAATATTGCCTATAACTATATATAGACGATACTGTGTATGATATTGTATACAGTATGATATATATAATATAGACACATTTTGTTATTTAGATAAGAAATATAGTTTGGCTTTTCTTTGAATAGATATCCTAGTATTGTGATGATGTATGTGAGTATTCTCTATACAGAAATCTTTAAAGTAACCTGGTAGCGTATTATTTGTTAGAGCAAAAGTAAAGGTACTTATGAGAAGATCATTAATTTGATGGATGTTTAGTAGATTTAGTTTTTTTTTAAGTGGAAGAGAAGGAGCCATATATGAGGAAAACGTTATGATTCTTAATATCTTTTTTTAAATATCTTGTCAAGTCTTGTAGGGTAATTGTTTGCCCAAACTATGTTACTGTAATGAAGATATGGATAAATTAGGGTATTATATAGTAATTCCAAATGGATTAATTAATAGAGTAGCGAGTACTACAAAGAATACCAGACATTTTAATGATTTTCTTTGCAATAAAGTCAATATGATTTTTCCATGTTGAAAGCTGGTCAATGATTATTCCTAAAAATTTGGTATGTTCAACTTTCTCTAAGATTTGATTGTTTAACTTGATACTGGTTTGTGCTTTTATTTGTTTCTTTTTAGATTTAAATATAATAAAATTCGATTTCTTGATGTTTAGTGTGAGTTGGTTTAGTGTTAACCATTCATGAACCTTGATTAACTCTTGATTAACCATAGATTCCAGCTTATTGATATCATTCCCTGAACAAAGCAGATTAGTATCATCCGCGAATAAAATGGGAGACAATTTACTGGTAGAGTTGATTAAGTCATTAATGTATATTATGAAAAATAAAGGCCCAAGAACAGATCCTTGGGGCACCCCACATTTAATTGTCATTTCTCTTGAGTTTATATTGTTATATTTAACAATTTGTTTCCTATTTGTAAGATAATTTGATATCCAATCATGACACCTGCCACGTATACCATAAAAATAAAGTTTATTTAAAAGGATATTATGATTTACAGTATCAAATGCCTTTGATAAATCAAGAAATATTCCAATTGTATATTCTTTATTTTCGATAGCCTTGGTTATTTTATCTACAAGTTCAATGATTGCATAATTAGTTGAACTTTTACTTCGAAACCCATATTGTTGATCAGACAAGATTTTATTTTTCTCTATGTATTGAATGAGTCTTTTGTACATTAGTTTTTCAAGGATTTTAGAAAACATGGAAGGACATATATAGGTCTGTAGTTCGTAAATTCATTTTTATCAGATGATTTATGAATTGGTGTTATTAAAGACACTTTTAGTTCATTAGGTATTTTACCTGTTGCAAACGTTAGGTTAAAAATGTGGGATAAAAGTTGACATATATAAGTAGATTACATGTTTGATTACTCTACTATTTATTTCATCAATTCCGCAACTTTTTGTACTTTTTCATTTGTTAATTATGCCTTTGATCTCGTCAGAGGATGTGTTTTCTACTGAAATATGGAATTCTTATAACTTCCAGTTAAGTATTTGTGAAATTCGTTAGAGGTTTTATTGAATGTTTTTGCAAGAATTGGTCTTAAAATTGTTTGCTATCGCTACAGGATCAGCTATGTCTTTTTTATCGTGTATAAAAGAGTGAGGTAAATTTGTTTTTGATGCTTTTTCCTGATTAATTTTTTTTATTTTTTTAAATTTTTTTATTGCTTAGTTTTTTACTGTATTAATTCTTTTTAGCAATTCTTATCAGGTGGTTTAATTTGTTACGATTTGTATTTTCCTTCGTTTTTTCCTGAAGGAGATTTTAATAATTTTTTATATAAATTTTCTTTAGTTTTCATATATTTTTTTAATCCCTTTGATATCCAGAAATTATTTATCCTATTTTTTATTTTTATTTTTTTAATTGGAAAATGTTTATCATATATCCCAAAGAATTTACTGTAGAAAATTTTATAGGATACCTGAGTTGGTGATCATTCTGTGATAATGTTGATTGCCAGTTACAGCTTTGTAATTCATTTGCGAAGGATTCAAGAGATGAGTTAGTAATTATTCTAGTTGTATAGCTCATTGTATCGGATGTATTACATTTGGTTTGTGTTCCATAGTTTGTGACGGAGAATATGGGTAAATGATCAGATATGTCATTAAATAAGATTCCATTTAAATGTTCCGTTTGATGAATTTGATTCGTAAAAATATAATCAATAAGTGTAGCAGTGGATCGTGTTATTCGTGTAGGTTTTATTATAAGAGGCATGTATCCAGAAGAAGATAGTTGATTAAAAAATTGATTAGAGAAATTGCATTTATGATATTTTAGCAGATCAATATTGAAGTCACCTATTAGATAGCAGGGTTTATTTCCTTTATCTGTTTTAGATAAGATGTCTTTTAGATGATGTTCAAATTCGTTGAATTTGCTGTTTGGTGGCCTGTATACCGTTCCTATTATGATGTTTTTAGTGGATTCGTTAATAATTGCAATGAACAATAATTCGATATTTTCAGTATTATTTTTAATGTTAATATCATTTCTCAGTTTTGTGTTGAAATTTTCCTTTCTGAAAATACAAATACCTCCTCCACTTTTATTTTTTCTGTTTATCTTGGTTAAATTATAACCAGGAATTTCAAAGGCATCTCAATTGTCATCATTCAGCCAGGTTTCCGTTACAGCAATTACGGAGAATTGATATGATAGCGAATCTAAGTAGTTAAGAGTACCTGTCAGCAAAAACCAGACATATTCGGAAATATGTGGCACAAGTCAAAAAACCGATTTGTCTCATATTTTAGACATAGGTAGGCCTTAATGTAAAACAAACCACTGTATAGTTTGTTTGGCGAAATATGGCTTTGTTTTCGAGAAAAATGACAAAAATAGTTTTCGCCTCAATTTGACCCTTTGCCGGCCGATAATTTATGTCAACTTTAAAAGCTTATCACGTCAAAACTATATATCTAGCGAACTAATGGAACTAACCTTTGACTGAGCGATGTCTTAAGTTTTACTTGGATGTCATTCTGGCGCGAAACCTTGATTTGGTTTGTCTACATTTTGAACTCAGAGTCAGAATGGTTCCAAGGGATATTTCTCTATTAACATTGCAGTTCATCAATCGAAACCAGCAACAACTTCTACTTATACATGTTACTGGAGATTACATCTTCTTCAGTTACAAGTTTTACCATCCTACATTCCTGAGGTCGAATAACGTGTTCACAACATCTTCAAAAGCTTCAAACGCAGTTGATAATCCAACATTCATGCATTCATGGCTATCCCGGTATTGCCGAACGAGCCCCCGATGAAGTTTTATTGGAGCAGCGACGAAATGCTCGACGAAGACGACAAAGACGGCTTCGAAATCACCCGTATTGGATGCTACCGCGTTCTGTAGAATCTTGGTTTGACATTCATTTTTTTCGGCGAATCATTCCCGATAATTTGTTTTACCGACAAATAAGGATGACACGCGATTCATTTGATCTACTATTGGCAAGAATTAGTCCATTGTATTTAGTGAGAGAAAATACAAGGTTTAGGAGCTGTATTCCGCTGGAGAAAGTTCTTGCAATAAGCCCTTTCACGGTTTTTCGCCGCCATTTTGAATTGGGGCAAACTTTTTGGAGTGGGACTGGGTACTAGTGTTTTTATTCGAAAATCCCTAACGATGATACTAGGGATATAATTCTATGTTCGAAGTAATACAGTTTTCAAATCACGGGATATTATGATATTATTCCATTTTGAAGATGGAACACTGTAATGGCGTCATGTTTCATAGCTGTCAACACACATGCAAACATAACGACAGCTAAATTAAAAGACTCAAACTCGAGTCACGGAGGTTAGTCTGACTAGAGTATATATATCAGTAGTGTTTTTCTCCATCTGAAAATCAACATAACTTTATAAGGGGTGGATCATTAGAAATCTCGGGAGGGGGGGTTAAATATTTTTTAGGCACGATTTTTTTTTGTACCTGTATTTCTCTGCTGGAATTTGTTTTTGAGATGTGTAGCTCTTTGTTTAGGTGGTAGGGTACTTTGAGGAATTTTTTTTGGGACATTTTTTCTTTGCAGGAATTTTTTTTTTGGGAATTGTCACCCCCCCCCCCCCCCCCCCCCCCCCCCCCCCCCCCCTCCCGAGATTTCTAATGATCCACCCCTAACTATATATGCATATTAGTACTGACCACCCGACCATGAGTCGGGTTGTTTATACAAGATCGACTTCGTTTATTAGTACTCTGAACTCTTGCCATCATTATCTACCTATTTATAAGTGGGCAGTCAAATCAATCATCTCTGTGTTACTTTGTTTCTCTCTTCATTATTGAGCTCAAAAAGTTGTAATTGAAATGAATCTAAAACTCAAGTTTCCAACGATATTTTAGGGTCGATCTTTTACCACATCATTTTGCCTGGGGCCGGGTAGTCTAGTTACATGCCAGGCGTTCAATCTGTTAAGTGCTTTACGTGCTTAAGGAACAAATGCTTTTCATTCCAATCTTGTTGGACAAACACTACTATCTCCATCCTCGGAAACCCAGGGGCTGTAGGGGGGAGGGGGAAAGGAAAGGGAAAGAGGGAAAAACAGCCCCTGGGGACATACTCTTACAGAACGAGTTCCAGAGAAGGTTAATGGGATTAAATGATTTAACGATCTGTTAACAAAAATTGCCAATCCAAATCAATTATCACTTTGAAGTTATCACTGAGCCATTGTTTATACATGAATACAAACTGATGGATCTCGCTAAATTCTATTCTATTCTACGCTTGTTGTCGTCCGGTTGTATGGTAGAAGTTCAGAAAACCTCTAAAAAGGTTGTTAATGACGTTATAAATTTGTCATAATTATTATACATTACTTGTAATTTATAATTACCTTCCATGTCTCTGGGCAATGGAAAATATTCTCTGTTTTATGAATGCAGCAACAACAAGATTCACAGAGTAGTAGAGCAGAACCGGCACAGTCCACACAACGAAATGTGGGGTCATCTGCTTTGCACCTGCTGCAAACATAGTGTTTACCAATCAAGCCCTCTCTTTTCAAGGCAGCCTCGACTAACTTGGTCCTGATCTCTTTCCAGTGTTTTACAGAATTTTCTTTCCTCTTCTGATAGTGAGAAGGGATCAGGTCCTCGTAGTGACTAAACCCATATTGACCATGATAATTATCGTCTTCCACATCGGTACATGTCTCTGTTGGTGGTTCATCACATGCATCGACATCCAATGTAGCTGTAGTATTCGTGCTATCTAGAATATTTACAGTGCTCCTCACACGCCTAACTTTCTTTCGCCCTTCCTCATCCACAAAATTCTCGTAGTTTAATTTGGACAACAAACTTTGATTTTCCACGATTACAACCACGACTAAAGAACATACTTACACTGCCAGGCGTTCCATGAAGTTACCCATAAAGAGATTGGGCCCTAATGCTTCAACGCTTTACAATGGTCAGTAAAAACTGGATATAGACGAGTTACAACGTTCAGTAACTACTGGGTTACAACGTGCGACACGGGTGTCCTGAGATAGTACATCCTCGGAAACCCAGGGGCTGTAGGGGGAGGGGGAGGGGAAAAGGAAAGGGGTCGGAAAACAGCCCCTGGGGACAAACTCTTACAGAACGAGTTCCAGAGAAGTTAATGAGATGTGCTCTGATTGGCCACAAAAATATTTTGTGGCCAATCAGCAAAGAGCGGTACGTTGCACGATGACAGATAGTGCGAAGACATCCGGTAGCCCGTTTTAACTTCAAAGTGCACGATTCCCATGTGGCAATATGTAGTCTAAATGCAGTCGTTTCCCTTCCTTCTGCATGTGATCCATAGTTTTCCCTGGCGCCGTTTTTGGGGAATTTCTCTCTCGTTTCAAAACGAAGAGCACAAAAGGTTTCCATACAGGAACATTGGGGTCAACTTTCTCGTTAATGATCTCGAAATCTTCAACATTTCGTTTTCTTCTTTTATCGAGAGATTCTTTGCCACAAACATGGAAGCAAATTATTGGTATGCTTGATTAATTAATTCATAAATAATACTTCAATTCATACTTCATATTATTGCACATATACATGTAGAATGGCAAATGGGATAGGTATGTGTACAGAAAAGAGCTTGTTGGTGCTGGTAATCCCTTTCATCCTGCTTGTGGAAATGGACAAGAAGATATACTCATGACAATGATTGATGAAAAGGGTAATATTATGATGGATGGATGTAACCTAATCTGCACATCCCGACATATAGTCAATCGATGCAATATTGATGAACCAAAATCCGATATCAATCAGTATAATTAGGTAATTGATATCGATTGCTGTTGATCAATCGATAACCAATTGATAATTAAGTGACAAAAAATCCACAGTTATCGATCGATAACCATTTCGATTTGTTTTGACGTTATTTTATTCCAATCGACAACAAACAATGATTGACAAACAATGAAAGGAGAAGGTAGAGGTTGATAAGGTCACAAAGACTTGGTTCATCGATTAACTATCGATTTCCAATATCAATCGATTAATTGCTATCAATTGATTTATCAATTGTTATCGATTATCGATTCATTGATTGACTATGCCGGAGCACATACATGTAAACACATTACAGCAACTTTTAAAATGTTATAATATTCTTTATTTTTTATGTATTTCAGGCAGACACCATGAAGTTTATGTGCCTGTGTGTAATTGTACCAGTACATCAATTATGGAAACTTTGGTCAACTTTCGATTTTGGCCAGCTACACCAGCCAGCCCCACTCTGGCTTTTTCCTTTGATCTGCTTCTTAAACTGCAGGCTCTCATGTTTGAATGTCATGTGTCTGTATATGATTTTGTGAAGCATCTGTCTTTCTATAATAGTGATCCTTTTCTAAAGGTAATATTAATGGTATTATATTAATATACTATTATTCTTTTCTTTGAATGTATGGATGGATAAAAAGGAAATTAATTGCACCATATAAAAATATCATTAAATATTTTATATGGTGTTACAATTAATTTCCATTTATTCATCCTACTATAATATCATTACACATATGTAGTTGACTAAATGCTAGTTACCATTTCTTTTAAATTTGTTGACTTACAACTATGTATATATTCATGTAACAATATATAAGATGTGTAATAATTAAAAGTCTGTACTGATTTTGTGTACTATTGATAGGCCCGAAACATTTATCAACAACTTCTTGAGAGCTTTGAAGAGTTTAGGTAATCAAAGTTTTATAACTGCATTGCAAGAAGTAAATTATGTACAATATTATTTTATCTTTTTAGATATCACTATAAAGCAATAGAATGTATTCCTGTGATTACAAATGAAGGAAATGTTGAAGTCTGATTTCAAGGAATAAAATGCTTTGCCTGCCCTGATGAGTCAGAGGTATTATAATTTTTAACAATATGCATTTTTGGCAATTTTGTTTACTTAACTGCCCATAATATCGCTCATTGTCATCCATTTTTCTACCACTTAATTATTTATTTATCCCTTTTAAATTAAATAAGTATGTTATTAATTTTTTCCTTTCTATAGGTTGCATGATTCTTAATTATTTTAAAATAAAATTTGTATCCATGCAACTTCACAATTTGTCAACAGGAAGGAGATGTTTTTTTGTCAGCGGATGCATGTTTTGGGCTCCCTCGTAAGAAATCATCTGGTCGAAGCTATCAAGAGCCACTTTCAAGTGGTCTTGGCTACTTCATGGACCAAACTGAAGTGGACCAATTTCTTGATGCCTATCCAAAGTCGACTAGCATCAAAGATAGGGAAGAGGTTTATACAACACATATATACCCATCACTGACATGTTTATGACAATATTATTCTAATTCTATAGTTATAATAATATTATTATTATATTTAATTTTGTTATTGTTATTATTAAAGTCTGTATAATAATAATATATAATAATAATATTTTATTATTATATTATTATTATAGTCTGTTCTCAGCTGTGACAAAAAGTAGTTGGGATGAAAAGGATTCCCAGATCATTCTTTTATTCATGTGTTCATTTGTTAGTTCATAAATGTATTCATCCATCCATCCATTTCTTTGTTTGTTCGTTGAGTTACAATTAGTATTTGATCTTTTGTACCATTTATTCAAAAGGATTGCAGCGATTTTCAAGCAGGATCACTTATCAGATCAAAGGGGAGATATGTGGCATTAGATGAGACTGCTGTGTTTGGTATTGCCTGTCGGCATGCTTTCCCATGGAAGTTCCTAAACTTGAAAGGTGGAGAAAGGTAGCAAATTTACTACAAGAAAATGTCAGCACTTTAGTGCATGACAACAATGATGAAACAAACAATGGAACATGGAATGGCAATACTTAGTCTAATATTTATGCACTAATTCTGTTGTTATCTTCCAAATGAAGGATAGGTTATATGGTATTCATGTTGTCTAAAGCGGTTGAACAGGAGAAATTTAACAACAGCAGTATAAAAGTGATGTATGACATTTGCTGTCAGCTTGAAAAGCACTTGAGGGTATGTATAGTAATTAGTTTACTTTTAAGTAAAATAATAGAGTGATTGCAATAAACTCGTGAAATAGTTAGTAGACTAATAGACACTGGTAGACCGTATTTCCATTGTTTACTTTTGTGTTTATTAAACTATTACACACTAACATTCAATTTTTATTTCACTGGTTTATTGCAATCACTCTAGCATAACAGTACAAATAAAATTTATTTAAATTTATTTGTGGTGGGAGTTCTGACTCTAAGCATTGTATAGTTCTCAATGGATAAACTTGCGTTTTTTAGAATCATGGCAGATCAGATCTACTTAATAGAGTAGATCTTGCATGTCCACAGTTTCATGTCTATGGACATGGAGCAGATTGTCAGGTAACAGTTATTACAGAGTTATTAAAGGCCCGGACACACGGTGCAACTTTTCTTGCAACGTTGGCGCAGCAGTTGTAGAAGTAGGATCAAGTTCTACTTATGCAACTGTTGTATCGTGTGACACCCCAAAACACCTTGTTGCGCGCAACGTTGCAAGAAAAGTTGCATCGTGTGTCTGGGCCATTCAAGTATACCCTTTGAAAAGTGCAAAGAAGACGCGTACATGCTCTAAAACTGCACATAGCACGCTCACGCATTTTATATTTCTTCATTGATATATAACGTATTATAAATGCATGGTGTATAAACACGTTTTATATAATCGTTTTCAATTTTGTTTGAATAATAAGATTCGTTACAGCCCGCGACGGTTACCTGGTTGGGGTCTATGCGATGGGGAGGTAATGGAAAGACTTTGGTCATACCTCGGAAAATTCAAGAAAATGACCAAAGAAATGTCCAGCAGTCATCGGCAAGATATACTAACAGATGCGCTGCACTTCTACGCGGTGCATCAAAAGAACATGTTAGGTAATGCTTTGACTTTGCATCCTGTGTAAATCATATTCCATGTTCACCTTATTAATAATGATATTGTAATCTTTTAGTGACGTCCATTGTGTCTCGGCACAAACATACTTTAAAAGTTCAGGAGGAGACAATGGAAACCATACAAGACATCCAAGACAAGTTTTCCAGTACGCCACAGCATGTTTTAATATCTCATTCAATCAATCATTTACGTTTTGCACCATGCAGAACTTTCAACGATTATGCTCGCAATATTTGTTATATTCAACTAGGTGCCCGGTGCTGTACACCAGTGGAGCCGCTGTTCCAGTTGTGTTGTTGACGAATTTATTGCAAAGGATCGTGCCACGCATTAACACATATTTCCACTCCATTTCACTTTTAGATATCATGTCTTCAGAGATGATTCAGAATTGGTTTGATGAAGAAAAGCGGGTCCTTATTAATAAAGTACCCCCCAAAGGTATTAACACAAACAAGACAGTATATTTATTGTCTTTACGTGTTTGGGTTCTCATTAAGGTTCATTTTCAGTCAATCTTCAGGGACATGAATGGGTTGTGGAATATTTCCAGTTGTTGCGCAAATTCTATGCTTTAAGGTGGGTAGTAAGTGCTAAGGGATTTGGTGCTTATTGCACCATGAGGTGACTTGTTGTCTTGTTTTCGTAGAGAAACCGTGATTTTGTCGCAGGGTGATGAATCTCGTGATGGACGTCTGCAAAAGTAAGGTTACACTGAAGTGTTGATCAGGTGGTAACTGTATTTATATATGTTTTTGTTTTGTATTTGTAGGCCAGTTGGTGCAGCGACTAAAATATGTCGAAAAAAGCCACAAAATTAGTGTTAGATGGAAACCAACAGACCCCCAATTCCAGTCTGCACTTATCGCAAGTGAAGCGACGTCATCAAAAACCACACTTGACTTGCTGCGGATGAGTGGCCGCAGGAGATGGTTCCTGTTGAGCTTGATGAAGAAATATGCAGGTCCTTATTTCTTTCAAGTTCATTTTCGACCAGTATAAAAACAATGAATTATCAGTCATTGTTAGTGTATTTTGTGGTTGATTGTCTTTTCTCCTTTTTTTCGAAGATGGACAAGCTCAGGCATACCGCATTATCAAGGCAATTTCAAAAGAGAGCAGAAATTTGAAGGAACTGGTCCAGAAATACAATGCATCCGCACAGATTTTGAAAGAACATGGACATGCATTGAACACTCTGTCTTGGGAGGAAGCTTCTGATGTGAGCAATTCCTCTTTCTACACTACTGTTACTCCGCAGGGAGATCACGAAACTTCAGTTGACCAGCAGGAATTGCTTATACCAGATGCCACCAAGAGAGAAATCCTGGATGCCTATGGCCTTCTTCAAAGAGCAGGTGAAGAACTCACCACGCTCGAAGCAGAGATGTCCCGGGTTATTAGTCATTTTTATAAAGAGTGTTTAGAAATGAAGGAAAAAGAAGTTGGTGTAGTGGAATGTTCCGCTACTGTTCCTAATGAACTTGTTGTGGGTCTCAGAAGTGTCATCGTTCGCAGTATAGATTGTTGTCAGAGAAATTTATTTTTCTCAGTACAGTCATTTAAAATGTTTGTTTTAATTCCTAGCAAAATCGAGGAATATTTAAGAAATTGTGTGCAATTTCCTGTAGAACAAACCTACCCACAAAGTGAAAACGAGATAGATTTTGCTGAAGATTTTCAGGTCTTTTCCGAATGTGATGATTTCACCTTTGACTCAGGAAAAGATGACTATTTGTTTGCAGAAAATGACAGTGGATTTTCATCTGGACTAGGTTCCCCTATTCCATAAGATGTTGCGTTGTCATTGACTGAATTTTAGCTCCCAAATGGACAATTACTTTTGGTCAAGCCATAACAAAAGTTATTCGAATCAGTGACGAGCAATTATGTAGCTACAATTAATCAGTATAGCCGGGTGCTTACACTTATTCCATGAAACAGTACCAAGTAATTTTAAAATCTTGGTGTTAACATAACAATACTTGTTTCAACCACGTAATTTTGATAATTTTGCTAGAATCAATACATTTTGTATGTTATAACAATAATCAATAAAGTCACGGAATCACGGAACCTGGTCTGCATGTCCTATTAGCTCTGTTATGTGTAAATATAAAGGGAATGATAGAAAACTGAGATCCACGAGAAGAGCTAAGAAATAGAAAGAAAGAAAGAAAAAATGGATGAAAGGAAGGAAGCAAAGAAAGAGGGAGGGATGGGAGAAAGGGAACAATGCCTGATCCCAAAACGGCTAAAATAAAGCCTCAGAACGTTATCATCGATTTTTAATAATAATAAAGCCTTTTATTGGGAATGTTTCTGTAAATGGAGTTCGTCTATGGACAATGCATGTAGTAGTGGCATTACAAATATGATAACTACTGACTTACAAAAGCTACTTTACAATTACAGTAATTACTGGGTTACAATGCAAGTGTTTTTTTAACCCCAGTAGTTACTGACCGCACGTCGAGTAACAATTTACAGTAGTTACTGAGTAACAAGATATAGCAACATCGGCGCTAAGGTCGACCACACATGTATACAGTCGCCGGCATCTCGCACGCCACGACGAAGTAATAGACCATGATTCAAGGTGTGTGTACGCTACAAAGAAATGGAAGCTGTAAATAACTGTACTGAGTTTTAGTCAGTTTTTGTTTCATTTTGTTGGAGAATTAGCATTTCTAATATTTCGATTACAAATTCTTCTAGCCCGCGTAGAACTGAGAATTTATAGCGGTGTGTGTCACCTATCTTTGAAGGGAATTTTATTCCTGTTTTCTGGCTTCAGCATGCACTAAATTATTATTTTTAATTTATTGTAAGTAAAGAAAACTATTATTTAAAAGGCGCAAATATTCTTAATCTTTTCTATAACGTCTATAACACATTGACAATTTTTACGAACCTTCTTCAGTTTACAACTGTGTATAAACTATATACATATCTTCAGCATACCTGACAGCAAAATTACATTGTAAAGGTTTGACTTAATTGAATTATCTTCGTTGTTGAAAGTAAGTGTATTTACCATTGATTTGTCAGCCAGCTCACAGTCAGCATACTGATATCCGTAAGTTTTGTATACATTTTAGCAAAGTTTAGGGACGTTTATTAACAGTTATTCTTCAGTGCCTGTGTACTAAGCACCTGGAAATTAACGTAGTCGGACGTCCTATTTATTTCCTCCTTTCAGTTTCACTAGAAGACATTGTCAAATTGCAGGAGTTTTCCTCAGAGGAATCCAATCAGCGGTATACATACAAACCCTGGTTTACTAAAATGGGATTTCTCACAATCCCTGGTTTATGGGAGCTAGATTTGTATTATTATTATTATTCAATGAAATGGGATTTCTCATATTGTAAGCCGGCTCATCATGCAATCACACTTGTATGAATGCCCACATACCATTTAATATTTCTCAAGACAAAACAGTTTGGGTAAAGATTCAACAACACAGTGTATAAATTTATTTAACCGGTTTAACGGCGAGGCTTACATGTCAATTTCCGTTTTATTTCAGTACATCTTACTCCGTACGATCCCTCATATGGTGTACGTATACATCGGTTAAGGTGCGGTAATACGAGCAACAAAATTGTGCAACTTGCGCGCAACATTGTTGCGTTGCAAGTTGCAGAGCAATGTTTCTCGTATTGCCATCGTTAACCAACATACATAGGGTCATTATCGTACAAGTGAGTGAGCAGATTTCGTATGAGTGTGGAAAAAAAACACGGCGCACGGCACGGCACGGTGACGGCACGGATTTAATCGAAATCCTAAGTCATCACGGTCACGGCACGGCACCTTCGTACCGTATGTTTTTCACAGTCATACGAAATCTGCTCTAGTGCGTGTACCAATACGGTTCGGTTCCCATTCATACGAAAACAACTCCATCGGCTACACTCGTGATGTACTGAATGCGAACTGAACATGTTGCTTGTTGCTTTGACTTCTTCGCCGTTTTTTTATATTAAATGGGTGCGTTATAGCCGGACAGCAACTGACAATGTCGGGAGGAGGGAATGGAGAATCCAAGATAAAACAACTTGGACAGCTATAGCTTCATCATCACTTCTTGCTTTTCAACCTGCTTTGACGGGGCTGGTTGACAAGCGCTGATGGGCTTCCGCGACCGAAGTCGGGATGTAGCCCATCGATAAGCGAGGTGGCTTCCCTTTTTCTCATGCTGGCAGGCTCCACCTGCTTAGCATTAGCTAGTGGCCAGGCTACAAAAGACCCCTGTTCCACTTGGCCAGAGTGGGTGGGGTATGCGTCCCACGGCTTGGCGTTGGTATCAACTACCATGGTGACCTGGAAGGCAGCCCATTCAGAGGTGAGTTTCCGACCATGGACAGTTGTTTGAGGGACCTTTTGTCCAGTGGCTACCAATTTTCCGTTCACATCGGTTAAATGGAAGCGCGGGTCAGATGTTTCTAAACGTAAAAAAATAGAAAACGAAGGATATAACATATTCGTTTAGAATACCCTTACATATATGAATGAACTGTTCTTCATCGTCATGCAGTTGTTGTTGTTGTACCTTTTTGTTTCTTTTGGGCACTTTTCTTTCTCTTTTTTTGTTTGGCTGGCAGCTGGACAGTTTTAGCCAGTTCCATGTTTTGTTTGGCTAAATATTGGGGAATGCAGGGGCGGATCCAGGTTTTTGTCAAACAGGGGGTTGTGTTGCGGCCGTTGTGTTGTGTGAGCGGCAAAGCCGCGAACTACTAGGGGGGTGTGGGGGCATGCTCCCCCAGAAAATTTTGAAATCTACAAGCTCTAAAATGCAATTTTTAGAGATCTGGAGTTGTTTTATTAACACAACAAAACTCAATTTTCAGTAAAATTTTGAGTTTATTGGACATCCAACAAAGATGCTTGGAAGAGTCTTCTTGGGTGAGCTTACAAGTATGAAGGCTTCACATACGTTTTTGACGCTAAAAACGGCAGGTTCTTTCTGTTATCAGTCAAACCGGCCTCGAAGTCGAACGGTCGTGTAAACAGTATGAATGAATTATATTATTCTTACGAGGGAGAGAGCTGAAAGTGCAAGAGAGAACTACGGACAGACATATCTATACAAGCGGTATTAAAAAAATATCCATAGGGGGGGTTGCAACCCCCAGAACCCTCCCCCTGGATCCGCCCCTGGGAATGTCAGTAAAAGAAGTCAATATAATATTGATACCTCTCGTAATCTCAGCATTATGACGACCTGTAAGACTCAACTGGAACACTTACCGACACTGCTTATCATTGATGAAACAGTATAATTAATGAAAGTCTCATCATTGGCCAGCTGTCCAACTCCAGTGGCAAAATAACGCTCTGGTATTCCGCCAATATTGCCTACCCATAAAGAGGGGCATCCTAGAGTGTCAAGTTGGTCGATCTTGAAAAAATCATTACATAATTCAGTTTAATATTCGAACGTATTTAATTCTCAGTTCCAATAGTAAACTTACAGAATCTCTAATGATGCCCGTTAGCTTTTTTATGCGAGATTTTTTTGTCTCGTGTTTGGCCTCAATGGGATTAGCGTTGATGTCACTGGCTTTCTGTTCGTATGCTTCTTTTTCTCCAGCGCCAACTGTTGTCCAGAGGGCGTTTGCCCTGCGTTGAGCCTCTCCTTTCCCATTGGTTTTCATTAATGTTTTGGCCACTACAATATTAATTTGACGATGTGAATTAGTGACTATTCTCTTTACTACAACTGCGTTCGATTGACCCTATTCCAGAATACAACAAGGAATTGTTTCATTTTATAATGCAAGATAACAGTGCATCTCTATTAGATATCTTGTATCTCATTAGATATTTGTATAAATGTATACTACAACTTATACAGCCAATTGCAAAAAAAATTATGTAAATCAAGTATATCAGTATATCCATATATCGGGTGCATTATGGGTAATACTTATTTAGAGCTTTTCCACATAATATGCAACAGAGACTTACAAACAACAAAGTTAGGACAAACACATAACATACTAAAGAGTTTCACCAATGTTGTTCGCATGGAACAGCATTTAGGGACTTTTTCAATTACCCATAATGCACCCGATATATTGATATACTATATACTTGATTTACAGAATTTTTGCAATTCGCTGTACTACAATATATATACGATAACTTAGGGGATAGTAAAACATAGTATTGATTAGAATAATAGAATACAAAGTGAATACTAGTTAACAAGAAAGCGCTAAAGGAATTCAGCACACTTCTTTGTTCTTAAAATACTTACAATCCGATTTTAAAAAGTCAGACTTGAACAGTTGATAGGCACTGGTTCTCCGTGTCTTGCACGGAACGGTGTCACCTGCACTCTTAGTCTTCGCACTTCTTTTTCTCGACATTCCTTGGCGCTTGCGCTCATTACCTATCCATTCCTGAAAATTGATTATTGCGTCATTTACTTTCACAGACTACAAAAGTGCAGCTTTGGTCGGTGATTTTTTAAATTTAATTATACATCAGCCTATGGCTAACTGACATATAACCTGCTTTAACAACTTAAAGAATGAATGAATGAATGGATTATATGTAATTCATTTTATTTATTTTAATTTTGAGTTTTTCAATTTCATTTCACTCAAAGTCCCGGCAATAATGTAAAGTACCTTATTATAGTTGATTGATAAGGGGCGAGGTCAATACAACAGTCCAAGTATATGTACCTGGTGTAAATAGTTTTGGTGGTGGGTACCAAGATATACCGCCGGTCCTATGTTATTATATGTCGCTTATGTCTGTAGTGAGAGTACAAAACAACTAACCTTTACTGTTTTGCTGCTAAGGTTTGCTTCTTTAGCAGCCTTGTTGATTGGTTTATCCTTTTCGTTGGATGTCGATGTCATGCCACTTTCCCAGTAGCGCATAAGAATTTTCTTTTTTTTTTCTTCCATGGCTTTCGGCATCTGTTTCATTTAATGGCATGCTCAATATTTCAACCGGAAGATGCATGGGAGATATAGTATTTCCCATTTCACAATAACGAAAAGGTACACTATAATTACTGGGATTTGTTAGCGGTAACCCAGAATAACTACTGTAGCGGTTCCGTGTAACCCAGTAATAACTACTGGGAATTGTTAGCGGTTAATTACTGGGATTTGTTAGCGGTGTAACCCAGTAGTAATTACTGGGATTTGTTAGCGGTTCTGTAACCCAGAATAATTACTGGGATTTGTTAGCGGTTCTGTAACCCAGTAATTACTGGGATAGCGGTTCTGTACCCAGTAATTACTGGGTTAGCGGTTCTGTAACCCAGTTTTGTTAGCGGTTCTGTAACCCAGTAATTACTGGGATTTGTTAGCGGTTCTGTAACCCAGTAATTACTGGGATTTGTTAGCGGTTCTGTAACCCAGTAATTACTGGGATTTGTTAGCGGTTCTGTAACCCAGAATAACTACTGGGATTTGTTAGCGGTTCTGTAACCCAGTAATTACTGGGATTTGTTAGCGGTTCTGTAACCCAGTAATTACTGGGAGCGGTTCTGTAACCCAGTAATAATTTACTGGGATTTTGTTAGCGGTTCTGTAACCCAGTAATTACTGGGATTTGTTAGCGGTTCTGTAACCCAGTAATTACTGGGATTTGTTTTCTGTAGCGGTTTGTTAGCGGTTCTGTAACCCAGTAATTACTGGGATTTGTTAGCGGTTCTGTAACCCAGTAACCCAGTTAATTACTGGGATTTGTTAGCGGTTCTGTAACCCAGTAATTACTGGGATTTGTTAGCGGTTCTGTAACCCAGTAATTACTGGGATTGTGTTAGCGGTTCTGTAACCCAGTAATTACTGGGATTTGTTTCTGTAACCCAGTAATTACTGCGCGTTTCTGTAACCCAGTAATTACTGGGATTTGTTAGCGGTTCTGTAACCCAGTAATTACTGGGATTGTTAGCGGTTCTGTAACCCAGTAATTACTGGGATTTGTTAGCGGTTCTGTAACCCAGTAATTACTGGGATTTGTTAGCGGTTCTGTAACCCAGTAATTACTGGGATTTGTTAGCGGTTCTGTAACCCAGTAATTACCCAGGGATTTGTTAGCGGTTCTGTAACCCAGTAATTACTGGATTTGTTAGCGGTTCTGTAACCCAGTAATTACTGGGATTTGTTAGCGGTTCTGTAACCCAGTAATTACTGGGATTTGTTAGCGGTTCTGTAACCCAGTAATTACTGGGATTTGTTAGCGGTTCTGTAACCCAGTAATTACTGGGATTTGTTAGCGGTTCTGTAACCCAGTAATTACTGGGATTTGTTAGCGGTTCTGTAACCCAGTTACTGGGATTTGTTAGCGGTTCTGTAACCCAGTAATTACTGGGATTTGTTAGCGGTTCTGTAACCCAGTAATTACTGGGATTTGTTAGCGGTTCTGTAACCCAGAATAATTACTGGGATTTGTTAGCGGTTCTGTAACCCAGAAAACTACTGGGATTTGTTAGCGGTTCTGTAACCCAGCGGTTCTACTGGGGGATTTGTTAGCGGTTCTGTAACCCAGTAATTACTGGGATTTGTTAGCGGTTCTGTAACCCAGTAATTACTGGGATTTGTTAGCGGTTCTGTAACCCAGTAATTACTGGGATTTGTTAGCGGTTCTGTAACCCAGTAATTACTGGGATTTGTTAGCGGTTCTGTAACCCAGTAATTACTGGGATTTGTTAGCGGTTCTGTAACCCAGTAATTACTGGGATTTGTTAGCGGTTCTGTAACCCAGTAATTACTGGGATTTGTTAGCGGTTCTGTAACCCAGTAATTACTGGGATTTGTTAGCGGTTCTGTAACCCAGAATAACTACTGGGATTTGTTAGCGGTTCTGTAACCCAGAATAACTACTGGGATTTGTTAGCGGTTCTGTAACCCAGTAATTACTACTGGGATTTGTTAGCGGTTCTGTAACCCAGAATTACTGGGGGATTTGTTAGCGGTTCTGTAAACCCTATAATTACTGGGATTTGTTAGCGGTTCTGTAACCCAGTAAGTACTGGGATTTGTGGCGATTCTGTAACCCAGTAATTACTGGGATTTGTTAGCGGTTCTGTAACCCAGGAATTACTGGGATTTGTTAGCGGTTCTGTAACCCAGTAATTACTGGGATTTGTTAGCGGTTCTGTAACCCAGTAATTACTGGGATTTGTTAGCGGTTCTGTAACCCAGTAATAGAACCGCTAACAAATCCCAGTAATTACTGGGTTACAGAACCGCTAACAAATCCCAGTAATTACTGGGTTACAGAACCGCTAACAAATCCCAGTAATTACTGGGTTACAGAACCGCTAACAAATCCCAGTAATTACTGGGTTACAGAACCGCTAACAAATCCCAGTAATTACTGGGTTACAGAACCGCTAACAAATCCCAGTAATTACTGGGTTACAGAACCGCTAACAAATCCCAGTAATTACTGGGTTACAGAACCGCTAACAAATCCCAGTAATTCTGGGTTACAGAACCGCTAACAAATCCCAGTAATTATTGGGTTACAGAACCGCTAACAAATCCCAGTAATTACTGGGTTACAGAACCGCTAACAAATCCAGTAATTACTGGGTTACAGAACCGCTAACAAATCCCAGTAATTACTGGGTTAACAAATCCCAGTAACTGGGTTACAGAACTAACAAATCCCAGTAATTACTGGGTTACAGAACCGTAATTACTGGGTTACAGAACCGCTAACAAATCCCAGTAATTACTGGGTTACAGAACCGCTAACAAATCCCAGTAATTACTGGGTTACAGAACCGCTAACAAATCCCAGTAATTACTGGGTTACAGAACCGCTAACAAATCCCAGTAATTACTGGGTTACAGAACCGCTAACAAATCCCAGTAATTACTGGGTTACAGAACCGGTTACAGAACCGCTAACAGAACCGCTAACAAATCCCAGTAATTACTGGGTTACAGAACCGCTAACAAATCCCAGTAATTACTGGGTTACAGAACCGCTAACAAATCCCAGTAATTACTGGGTTACAGAACCGCTAACAATCCCAGTAATTACTGGGTTACAGAACCGCTAACAAATCCCAGTAATTACTGGGTTACAGAACCGCTAACAAATCCCAGGGGTTACAGAACCGCTAACAAATCCCAGTAATTACTGGGTTACAGAACCGCTAACAAATCCCAGTAATTACTGGGAACCGCTAACAATCCCAGTAATTACTGGGTTACAGAACCGCTAACAAATCCCAGTAATTACTGGGTTACAGAACCGCTAACAAATCCCAGTAATTACTGGGTTACAGAACCGCTAACAAATCCCAGTAATTACTGGGTTACAGAACCGCTAACCCCCAGTAATTACTGGGTTACAGAAACAAATCCCAGTAATTACAACAAATCCCAGTAATTACTGGGTTACAGAACCGCTAACAAATCCCAGTAATTACTGGGTTACAGAACCGCTAACAAATCCCAGTAATTACTGGGTTACAGAACCGCTAACAAATCCCAGTAATTACTGGGTTACAGAACCGCTAACAAATCCCAGTAATTACTGGGTTACAGAACCGCTAACAACAAATCCCAGTAATTACTGGGTTACAGAACCGCTAACAAATCCCAGTAATTACTGGGTTACAGAACCGCTAACAAATCCCAGTAATTACTGGGTTACAGAACCGCTAACAAATCCCAGTAATTACTGGGTTACAGAACCGCTAACAAATCCCAGTAATTACTGGGTTACAGAACCGCTAACAAATCCCAGTAATTACTGGGTTACAGAACCGCTAACAAATCCCAGTAATTACTGGGTTACAGAACCGCTAACAAATCCCAGTAATTACTGGGTTACAGAACCTGGGTTACAGAACCGCTAACAAATCCCAGTAATTACTGGGTTACAGAACCGGGTAATTACTGGGTTACAGAACCGCTAACAAATCCCAGTAATTACTTAACAAATCCCAGTAATTACTGGGTTACAGAACCGCTAACAAATCCCAGTAATTACTGGGTTACAGAACCGCTAACAAATCCCAGTAATTACTGGGTTACAGAACCGCTAACAAATCCCAGTAGTTATTCTGGGTTACAGAACCGCTAACAAATCCCAGTAATTACTGGGTTACAGAACCGCTAACAAATCCCAGTAATTACTGGTGCTACAGAACCGCTAACAAATCCCTGGGTTACAGAACCGCTAAAACCCAAATTACTGGGTTACAGAACCGCTAACAAATCCCAGTAATTACTGGGTTACAGAACCGCTAACAAATCCCAGTAGTTATTCTGGGTTACAGAACCGCTAACAAATCCCAGTAATTACTGGGTTACACGGAACCGCTAACAATTCCCAGTAGTTATTCTGGGTTACAGAACCGCTAACAAATCCCAGTAATTATAGTGTACCTTTTCGTTATTGTGAAATGGGAAATACTATATCTCCCATGCATCTTCCGGTTGAAATATTGAGCATGCCATTAAATGAAACAGATGCCGAAAGCCATGGAAGAAAAAAAACAGAAAATTCTTATGCGCTACTGGGAAAGTGGCATGACATCGACATCCAACGAAAAGGATAAACCAATCAACAAGGCTGCTAAAGAAGCAAACCTTAGCAGCAAAACAGTAAAGGTTAGTTGTTTTGTACTCTCACTACAGACATAAGCGACATATAATAACATAGGACCGGCGGTATATCTTGGTACCCACCACCAAAACTATTTACACCAGGTACATATACTTGGACTGTTGTATTGACCTCGCCCCTTATCAATCAACTATAATAAGGTACTTTACATTATTGCCGGGACTTTGAGTGAAATGAAATTGAAAAACTCAAAATTAAAATAAATAAAATGAATTACATATAATCCATTCATTCATTCATTCTTTAAGTTGTTAAAGCAGGTTATATGTCAGTTAGCCATAGGCTGATGTATAATTAAATTTAAAAAATCACCGACCAAAGCTGCACTTTTGTAGTCTGTGAAAGTAAATGACGCAATAATCAATTTTCAGGAATGGATAGGTAATGAGCGCAAGCGCCAAGGAATGTCGAGAAAAAGAAGTGCGAAGACTAAGAGTGCAGGTGACACCGTTCCGTGCAAGACACGGAGAACCAGTGCCTATCAACTGTTCAAGTCTGACTTTTTAAAATCGGATTGTAAGTATTTTAAGAACAAAGAAGTGTGCTGAATTCCTTTAGCGCTTTCTTGTTAACTAGTATTCACTTTGTATTCTATTATTCTAATCAATACTATGTTTTACTATCCCCTAAGTTATCGTATATATATTGTAGTACAGCGAATTGCAAAAATTCTGTAAATCAAGTATATAGTATATCAATATATCGGGTGCATTATGGGTAATTGAAAAAGTCCCTAAATGCTGTTCCATGCGAACAACATTGGTGAAACTCTTTAGTATGTTATGTGTTTGTCCTAACTTTGTTGTTTGTAAGTCTCTGTTGCATATTATGTGGAAAAGCTCTAAATAAGTATTACCCATAATGCACCCGATATATGGATATACTGATATACTTGATTTACATAATTTTTGCAATTGGCTGTATAAGTTGTAGTATACATTTATACAAATATCTAATGAGATACAAGATATCTAATAGAGATGCACTGTTATCTTGCATTATAAAATGAAACAATTCCTTGTTGTATTCTGGAATAGGGTCAATCGAACGCAGTTGTAGTAAAGAGAATAGTCACTAATTCACATCGTCAAATTAATATTGTAGTGGCCAAAACATTAATGAAAACCAATGGGAAAGGAGAGGCTCAACGCAGGGCAAACGCCCTCTGGACAACAGTTGGCGCTGGAGAAAAAGAAGCATACGAACAGAAAGCCAGTGACATCAACGCTAATCCCATTGAGGCCAAACACGAGACAAAAAAATCTCGCATAAAAAAGCTAACGGGCATCATTAGAGATTCTGTAAGTTTACTATTGGAACTGAGAATTAAATACGTTCGAATATTAAACTGAATTATGTAATGATTTTTTCAAGATCGACCAACTTGACACTCTAGGATGCCCCTCTTTATGGGTAGGCAATATTGGCGGAATACCAGAGCGTTATTTTGCCACTGGAGTTGGACAGCTGGCCAATGATGAGACTTTCATTAATTATACTGTTTCATCAATGATAAGCAGTGTCGGTAAGTGTTCCAGTTGAGTCTTACAGGTCGTCATAATGCTGAGATTACGAGAGGTATCAATATTATATTGACTTCTTTTACTGACATTCCCAGGGGCGGATCCAGGGGGAGGGTTCTGGGGGTTGCAACCCCCCCTATGGATATTTTTTTTTTAAATACCGCTTGTATAGATATGTCTGTCCGTAGTTCTCTCTTGCACTTTCAGCTCTCTCCCTCGTAAGAATAATATAATTCATTCATACTGTTTACACGACCGTTCGACTTCGAGGCCGGTTTGACTGATAACAGAAAGAACCTGCCGTTTTTAGCGTCAAAAACGTATGTGAAGCCTTCATACTTGTAAGCTCACCCAAGAAGACTCTTCCAAGCATCTTTGTTGGATGTCCAATAAACTCAAAATTTTACTGAAAATTGAGTTTTGTTGTGTTAATAAAAACAACTCCAGATCTCTAAAAATTGCATTTTAGAGCTTGTAGATTTCAAAATTTTCTGGGGGAGCATGCCCCCACACCCCCCTAGTAGTTCGCGGCTTTGCCGCTCACACAACACAACGGCCGCAACACAACCCCCTGTTTGACAAAAACCTGATCCGCCCCTGCATTCCCCAATATTTAGCCAAACAAAACATGGAACTGGCTAAAACTGTCCAGCTGCCAGCCAAACAAAAAAAGAGAAAGAAAAGTGCCCAAAAGAAACAAAAAGGTACAACAACAACAACTGCATGACGATGAAGAACAGTTCATTCATATATGTAAGGGTATTCTAAACGAATATGTTATATCCTTCGTTTTCTATTTTTTTACGTTTAGAAACATCTGACCCGCGCTTCCATTTAACCGATGTGAACGGAAAATTGGTAGCCACTGGACAAAAGGTCCCTCAAACAACTGTCCATGGTCGGAAACTCACCTCTGAATGGGCTGCCTTCCAGGTCACCATGGTAGTTGATACCAACGCCAAGCCGTGGGACGCATACCCCACCCACTCTGGCCAAGTGGAACAGGGGTCTTTTGTAGCCTGGCCACTAGCTAATGCTAAGCAGGTGGAGCCTGCCAGCATGAGAAAAAGGGAAGCCACCTCGCTTATCGATGGGCTACATCCCGACTTCGGTCGCGGAAGCCCATCAGCGCTTGTCAACCAGCCCCGTCAAAGCAGGTTGAAAAGCAAGAAGTGATGATGAAGCTATAGCTGTCCAAGTTGTTTTATCTTGGATTCTCCATTCCCTCCTCCCGACATTGTCAGTTGCTGTCCGGCTATAACGCACCCATTTAATATAAAAAAACGGCGAAGAAGTCAAAGCAACAAGCAACATGTTCAGTTCGCATTCAGTACATCACGAGTGTAGCCGATGGAGTTGTTTTCGTATGAATGGGAACCGAACCGTATTGGTACACGCACTAGAGCAGATTTCGTATGACTGTGAAAAACATACGGTACGAAGGTGCCGTGCCGTGACCGTGATGACTTAGGATTTCGATTAAATCCGTGCCGTCACCGTGCCGTGCCGTGCGCCGTGTTTTTTTTTTCACACTCATACGAAATCTGCTCACTCACTTGTACGATAATGACCCTATGTATGTTGGTTAACGATGGCAATACGAGAAACATTGCTCTGCAACTTGCAACGCAACAATGTTGCGCGCAAGTTGCACAATTTTGTTGCTCGTATTACCGCACCTTAACCGATGTATACGTACACCATATGAGGGATCGTACGGAGTAAGATGTACTGAAATAAAACGGAAATTGACATGTAAGCGTCGCCGTTAAATTATACACTGTGTTGTTGAATCTTTACCCAAACTGTTTTGTCTTGAGAAATATTAAATGGTATGTGGGCATTCATACAAGTGTGATTGCCATGATGAGCCGGCTTACAATATGAGAAATCCCATTTCATTGAATAATAATAATAATACAAATCTAGCTCCCATAAACCAGGGATTGTGAGAAATCCCATTTTAGTAAACCAGGGTTTGTATGTATACCGCTGATTGGATTCCTCTGAGGAAAACTCCTGCAATTTGACAATGTCTTCTAGTGAAACTGAAAGGAGGAAATAAATAGGACGTCCGACTACGTTAATTTCCAGGTGCTTAGTACACAGGCACTGAAGAATAACTGTTAATAAACGTCCCTAAACTTTGCTAAAATGTATACAAAACTTACGGATATCAGTATGCTGACTGTGAGCTGGCTGACAAATCAATGGTAAATACACTTACTTTCAACAACGAAGATAATTCAATTAAGTCAAACCTTTACAATGTAATTTTGCTGTCAGGTATGCTGAAGATATGTATATAGTTTATACACAGTTGTAAACTGAAGAAGGTTCGTAAAAATTGTCAATGTGTTATAGACGTTATAGAAAAGATTAAGAATATTTGCGCCTTTTAAATAATAGTTTTCTTTACTTACAATAAATTAAAAATAATAATTTAGTGCATGCTGAAGCCAGAAAACAGGAATAAAATTCCCTTCAAAGATAGGTGACACACACCGCTATAAATTCTCAGTTCTACGCGGGCTAGAAGAATTTGTAATCGAAATATTAGAAATGCTAATTCTCCAACAAAATGAACAAAAACTGAATAAAACTCAGTACAGTTATTTACAGCTTCCATTTCTTTGTAGCGTACACACACCTTGAATCATAGTCTATTACTTCGTCGTGGCGTGCGAGATGCCGGCGACTGTATACATGTGTGGTCGACCTTAGCGCCGATGTTGCTATATCTTGTTACTCAGTAACTACTGTAAATTGTTACTCGACGTGCGGTCAGTAACTACTGGGGTTGTAAAAACACTTGCATTGTAACCCAGTAATTACTGTAATTGTAAAGTAGCTTTTGTAAGTCAGTAGTTATCATATTTGTAATGCCACTACTACATGCATTGTCCATAGACGAACTCCATTTACAGAAACATTCCCAATAAAAGGCTTTATTATTATTAAAAATCGATGATAACGTTCTGAGGCTTTATTTTAGCCGTTTTGGGATCAGGCATTGTTCCCTTTCTCCCATCCCTCCCTCTTTCTTTGCTTCCTTCCTTTCATCCATTTTTTCTTTCTTTCTTTCTATTTCTTAGCTCTTCTCGTGGATCTCAGTTTTCTATCATTCCCTTTATATTTACACATAACAGAGCTAATAGGACATGCAGACCAGGTTCCGTGATTCCGTGACTTTATTGATTATTGTTATAACATACAAAATGTATTGATTCTAGCAAAATTATCAAAATTACGTGGTTGAAACAAGTATTGTTATGTTAACACCAAGATTTTAAAATTACTTGGTACTGTTTCATGGAATAAGTGTAAGCACCCGGCTATACTGATTAATTGTAGCTACATAATTGCTCGTCACTGATTCGAATAACTTTTGTTATGGCTTGACCAAAAGTAATTGTCCATTTGGGAGCTAAAATTCAGTCAATGACAACGCAACATCTTATGGAATAGGGGAACCTAGTCCAGATGAAAATCCACTGTCATTTTCTGCAAACAAATAGTCATCTTTTCCTGAGTCAAAGGTGAAATCATCACATTCGGAAAAGACCTGAAAATCTTCAGCAAAATCTATCTCGTTTTCACTTTGTGGGTAGGTTTGTTCTACAGGAAATTGCACACAATTTCTTAAATATTCCTCGATTTTGCTAGGAATTAAAACAAACATTTTAAATGACTGTACTGAGAAAAATAAATTTCTCTGACAACAATCTATACTGCGAACGATGACACTTCTGAGACCCACAAACAAGTTCATTAGGAACAGTAGCGGAACATTCCACTACACCAACTTCTTTTTCCTTCATTTCTAAACACTCTTTATAAAAATGACTAATAACCCGGGACATCTCTGCTTCGAGCGTGGTGAGTTCTTCACCTGCTCTTTGAAGAAGGCCATAGGCATCCAGGATTTCTCTCTTGGTGGCATCTGGTATAAGCAATTCCTGCTGGTCAACTGAAGTTTCGTGATCTCCCTGCGGAGTAACAGTAGTGTAGAAAGGAATTGCTCACATCAGAAGCTTCCTCCCAAGACAGAGTGTTCAATGCATGTCCATGTTCTTTCAAAATCTGTGCGGATGCATTGTATTTCTGGACCAGTTCCTTCAAATTTCTGCTCTCTTTTGAAATTGCCTTGATAATGCGGTATGCCTGAGCTTGTCCATCTTCGAAAAAAAGGAGAAAAGACAATCAACCACAAAATACACTAACAATGACTGATAATTCATTGTTTTTATACTGGTCGAAAATGAACTTGAAAGAAATAAGGACCTGCATATTTCTTCATCAAGCTCAACAGGAACCATCTCCTGCGGCCACTCATCCGCAGCAAGTCAAGTGTGGTTTTTGATGACGTCGCTTCACTTGCGATAAGTGCAGACTGGAATTGGGGGTCTGTTGGTTTCCATCTAACACTAATTTTGTGGCTTTTTTCGACATATTTTAGTCGCTGCACCAACTGGCCTACAAATACAAAACAAAAACATATATAAATACAGTTACAACCTGATCAACACTTCAGTGTAACCTTACTTTTGCAGACGTCCATCACGAGATTCATCACCCTGCGACAAAATCACGGTTTCTCTACGAAAAAGACAAGACAACAAGTCACCTCATGGTGCAATAAGCACCAAATCCCTTAGCACTTACTACCCACCTTAAAGCATAGAATTTGCGCAACAACTGGAAATATTCCACAACCCATTCATGTCCCTGAAGATTGACTGAAAATGAACCTTAATGAGAACCCAAACACGTAAAGACAATAAATATACTGTCTTGTTTGTGTTAATACCTTTGGGGGGTACTTTATTAATAAGGACCCGCTTTTCTTCATCAAACCAATTCTGAATCATCTCTGAAGACATGATATCTAAAAGTGAAATGGAGTGGAAATATGTGTTAATGCGTGGCACGATCCTTTGCAATAAATTCGTCAACAACACAACTGGAACAGCGGCTCCACTGGTGTACAGCACCGGGCACCTAGTTGAATATAACAAATATTGCGAGCATAATCGTTGAAAGTTCTGCATGGTGCAAAACGTAAATGGTTGATTGAATGAGATATTAAAACATGCTGTGGCGTACTGGAAAACTTGTCTTGGATGTCTTGTATGGTTTCCATTGTCTCCTCCTGAACTTTTAAAGTATGTTTGTGCCGAGACACAATGGACGTCACTAAAAGATTACAATATCATTATTAATAAGGTGAACATGGAATATGATTTACACAGGATGCAAAGTCAAAGCATTACCTAACATGTTCTTTTGATGCACCGCGTAGAAGTGCAGCGCATCTGTTAGTATATCTTGCCGATGACTGCTGGACATTTCTTTGGTCATTTTCTTGAATTTTCCGAGGTATGACCAAAGTCTTTCCATTACCTCCCCATCGCATAGACCCCAACCAGGTAACCGTCGCGGGCTGTAACGAATCTTATTATTCAAACAAAATTGAAAACGATTATATAAAACGTGTTTATACACCATGCATTTATAATACGTTATATATCAATGAAGAAATATAAAATGCGTGAGCGTGCTATGTGCAGTTTTAGAGCATGTACGCGTCTTCTTTGCACTTTTCAAAGGGTATACTTGAATGGCCCAGACACACGATGCAACTTTTCTTGCAACGTTGCGCGCAACAAGGTGTTTTGGGGTGTCACACGATACAACAGTTGCATAAGTAGAACTTGATCCTACTTCTACAACTGCTGCGCCAACGTTGCAAGAAAAGTTGCACCGTGTGTCCGGGCCTTTAATAACTCTGTAATAACTGTTACCTGACAATCTGCTCCATGTCCATAGACATGAAACTGTGGACATGCAAGATCTACTCTATTAAGTAGATCTGATCTGCCATGATTCTAAAAAACGCAAGTTTATCCATTGAGAACTATACAATGCTTAGAGTCAGAACTCCCACCACAAATAAATTTAAATAAATTTTATTTGTACTGTTATGCTAGAGTGATTGCAATAAACCAGTGAAATAAAAATTGAATGTTAGTGTGTAATAGTTTAATAAACACAAAAGTAAACAATGGAAATACGGTCTACCAGTGTCTATTAGTCTACTAACTATTTCACGAGTTTATTGCAATCACTCTATTATTTTACTTAAAAGTAAACTAATTACTATACATACCCTCAAGTGCTTTTCAAGCTGACAGCAAATGTCATACATCACTTTTATACTGCTGTTGTTAAATTTCTCCTGTTCAACCGCTTTAGACAACATGAATACCATATAACCTATCCTTCATTTGGAAGATAACAACAGAATTAGTGCATAAATATTAGACTAAGTATTGCCATTCCATGTTCCATTGTTTGTTTCATCATTGTTGTCATGCACTAAAGTGCTGACATTTTCTTGTAGTAAATTTGCTACCTTTCTCCACCTTTCAAGTTTAGGAACTTCCATGGGAAAGCATGCCGACAGGCAATACCAAACACAGCAGTCTCATCTAATGCCACATATCTCCCCTTTGATCTGATAAGTGATCCTGCTTGAAAATCGCTGCAATCCTTTTGAATAAATGGTACAAAAGATCAAATACTAATTGTAACTCAACGAACAAACAAAGAAATGGATGGATGGATGAATACATTTATGAACTAACAAATGAACACATGAATAAAAGAATGATCTGGGAATCCTTTTCATCCCAACTACTTTTTGTCACAGCTGAGAACAGACTATAATAATAATATAATAATAAAAAATATTATTATTATATATTATTATTATACAGACTTTAATAATAACAATAACAAAATTAATTATAATAATATTATTATAACTATAGAATTAGAATAATATTGTCATAAACATGTCAGTGATGGGTATATATGTGTTGTATAAACCTCTTCCCTATCTTTGATGCTAGTCGACTTTGGATAGGCATCAAGAAATTGGTCCACTTCAGTTTGGTCCATGAAGTAGCCAAGACCACTTGAAAGTGGCTCTTGATAGCTTCGACCAGATGATTTCTTACGAGGGAGCCCAAAACATGCATCCGCTGACAAAAAAACATCTCCTTCCTGTTGACAAATTGTGAAGTTGCATGGATACAAATTTTATTTTAAAATAATTAAGAATCATGCAACCTATAGAAAGGAAAAAATTAATAACATACTTATTTAATTTAAAAGGGATAAATAAATAATTAAGTGGTAGAAAAATGGATGACAATGAGCGATATTATGGGCAGTTAAGTAAACAAAATTGCCAAAAATGCATATTGTTAAAAATTATAATACCTCTGACTCATCAGGGCAGGCAAAGCATTTTATTCCTGAAATCAGACTTCAACATTTCCTTCATTTGTAATCACAGGAATACATTCTATTGCTTTATAGTGATATCTAAAAAGATAAAATAATATTGTACATAATTTACTTCTTGCAATGCAGTTATAAAACTTTGATTACCTAAACTCTTCAAAGCTCTCAAGAAGTTGTTGATAAATGTTTCGGGCCTATCAATAGTACACAAAATCAGTACAGACTTTTAATTATTACACATCTTATATATTGTTACATGAATATATACATAGTTGTAAGTCAACAAATTTAAAAGAAATGGTAACTAGCATTTAGTCAACTACATATGTGTAATGATATTATAGTAGGATGAATAAATGGAAATTAATTGTAACACCATATAAAATATTTAATGATATTTTTATATGGTGCAATTAATTTCCTTTTTATCCATCCATACATTCAAAGAAAAGAATAATAGTATATTAATATAATACCATTAATATTACCTTTAGAAAAGGATCACTATTATAGAAAGACAGATGCTTCACAAAATCATATACAGACACATGACATTCAAACATGAGAGCCTGCAGTTTAAGAAGCAGATCAAAGGAAAAAGCCAGAGTGGGGCTGGCTGGTGTAGCTGGCCAAAATCGAAAGTTGACCAAAGTTTCCATAATTGATGTACTGGTACAATTACACACAGGCACATAAACTTCATGGTGTCTGCCTGAAATACATAAAAAATAAAGAATATTATAACATTTTAAAAGTTGCTGTAATGTGTTTACATGTATGTGCTCCGGCATAGTCAATCAATGAATCGATAATCGATAACAATTGATAAATCAATTGATAGCAATTAATCGATTGATATTGGAAATCGATAGTTAATCGATGAACCAAGTCTTTGTGACCTTATCAACCTCCACGTTCTCCTTTCATTGTTTGTCAATCATTGTTTGTTGTCGATTGGAATAAAATAACGTCAAAACAAATCGAAATGGTTATCGATAACTGTGGATTTTTTGTCACTTAATTATCAATTGGTTATCGATTGATCAACAGCAATCGATATCAATTACCTAATTATATTGATTGATATCGGATTTTGGTTCATCAATATTGCATCGATTGACTATATGTCGGGATGTGCAGATTAGGTTACATCCATCCATCATAATATTACCCTTTTCATCAATCATTGTCATGAGTATATCTTCTTGTCCATTTCCACAAGCAGGATGAAAGGGATTACCAGCACCAACAAGCTCTTTTCTGTACACATACCTATCCCATTTGCCATTCTACATGTATATGTGCAATAATATGAAGTATGAATTGAAGTATTATTTATGAATTAATTAATCAAGCATACCAATAATTTGCTTCCATGTTTGTGGCAAAGAATCTCTCGATAAAAGAAGAAAACGAAATGTTGAAGATTTCGAGATCATTAACGAGAAAGTTGACCCCAATGTTCCTGTATGGAAACCTTTTGTGCTCTTCGTTTTGAAACGAGAGAGAAATTCCCAAAAACGGCGCCAGGGAAAACTATGGATCACATGCAGAAGGAAGGGAAACGACTGCATTTAGACTACATATTGCCACATGGGAATCGTGCACTTTGAAGTTAAAACGGGCTACCGGATGTCTTCGCACTATCTGTCATCGTGCAACGTACCGCTCTTTGCTGATTGGCCACAAAATATTTTTTGTGGCCAATCAGAGCACATCTCATTAACTTCTCTGGAACTCGTTCTGTAAGAGTTTGTCCCCAGGGGCTGTTTTCCGACCCCTTTCCTTTTCCCCTCCCCCTCCCCCTACAGCCCCTGGGTTTCCGAGGATGTACTATCTCAGGACACCCGTGTCGCACGTTGTAACCCAGTAGTTACTGAACGTTGTAACTCGTCTATATCCAGTTTTTACTGACCATTGTAAAGCGTTGAAGCATTAGGGCCCAATCTCTTTATGGGTAACTTCATGGAACGCCTGGCAGTGTAAGTATGTTCTTTAGTCGTGGTTGTAATCGTGGAAAATCAAAGTTTGTTGTCCAAATTAAACTACGAGAATTTTGTGGATGAGGAAGGGCGAAAGAAAGTTAGGCGTGTGAGGAGCACTGTAAATATTCTAGATAGCACGAATACTACAGCTACATTGGATGTCGATGCATGTGATGAACCACCAACAGAGACATGTACCGATGTGGAAGACGATAATTATCATGGTCAATATGGGTTTAGTCACTACGAGGACCTGATCCCTTCTCACTATCAGAAGAGGAAAGAAAATTCTGTAAAACACTGGAAAGAGATCAGGACCAAGTTAGTCGAGGCTGCCTTGAAAAGAGAGGGCTTGATTGGTAAACACTATGTTTGCAGCAGGTGCAAAGCAGATGACCCCACATTTCGTTGTGTGGACTGTGCCGGTTCTGCTCTACTACTCTGTGAATCTTGTTGTTGCTGCATTCATAAAACAGAGAATATTTTCCATTGCCCAGAGACATGGAAGGTAATTATAAATTACAAGTAATGTATAATAATTATGACAAATTTATAACGTCATTAACAACCTTTTTAGAGGTTTTCTGAACTTCTACCATACAACCGGACGACAACAAGCGTAGAATAGAATAGAATTTAGCGAGATCCATCAGTTTGTATTCATGTATAAACAATGGCTCAGTGATAACTTCAAAGTGATAATTGATTTGGATTGGCAGTTTTTGTTAACAGATCGTTAAATCATTTAATCCCATTAACCTTCTCTGGAACTCGTTCTGTAAGAGTATGTCCCCAGGGGCTGTTTTTCCCTCTTTCCCTTTCCTTTCCCCCTCCCCCCTACAGCCCCTGGGTTTCCGAGGATGGAGATAGTAGTGTTTGTCCAACAAGATTGGAATGAAAAGCATTTGTTCCTTAAGCACGTAAAGCACTTAACAGATTGAACGCCTGGCATGTAACTAGACTACCCGGCCCCAGGCAAAATGATGTGGTAAAAGATCGACCCTAAAATATCGTTGGAAACTTGAGTTTTAGATTCATTTCAATTACAACTTTTTGAGCTCAATAATGAAGAGAGAAACAAAGTAACACAGAGATGATTGATTTGACTGCCCACTTATAAATAGGTAGATAATGATGGCAAGAGTTCAGAGTACTAATAAACGAAGTCGATCTTGTATAAACAACCCGACTCATGGTCGGGTGGTCAGTACTAATATGCATATATAGTTAGGGGTGGATCATTAGAAATCTCGGGAGGGGGGGGGGGGGGGGGGGGGGGGGGGGGGTGACAATTCCCCAAAAAAAATTCCTGCAAAGAAAAAATGTCCCAAAAAAAATTCCTCAAAGTACCCTACCACCTAAACAAAGAGCTACACATCTCAAAAACAAATTCCAGCAGAGAAATACAGGTACAAAAAAAAAAATCGTGCCTAAAAAATATTTAACCCCCCCTCCCGAGATTTCTAATGATCCACCCCTTATAAAGTTATGTTGATTTTCAGATGGAGAAAAACACTACTGATATATATACTCTAGTCAGACTAACCTCCGTGACTCGAGTTTGAGTCTTTTAATTTAGCTGTCGTTATGTTTGCATGTGTGTTGACAGCTATGAAACATGACGCCATTACAGTGTTCCATCTTCAAAATGGAATAATATCATAATATCCCGTGATTTGAAAACTGTATTACTTCGAACATAGAATTATATCCCTAGTATCATCGTTAGGGATTTTCGAATAAAAACACTAGTACCCAGTCCCACTCCAAAAAGTTTGCCCCAATTCAAAATGGCGGCGAAAAACCGTGAAAGGGCTTATTGCAAGAACTTTCTCCAGCGGAATACAGCTCCTAAACCTTGTATTTTCTCTCACTAAATACAATGGACTAATTCTTGCCAATAGTAGATCAAATGAATCGCGTGTCATCCTTATTTGTCGGTAAAAACAAATTATCGGGAATGATTCGCCGAAAAAAATGAATGTCAAACCAAGATTCTACAGAACGCGGTAGCATCCAATACGGGTGATTTCGAAGCCGTCTTTGTCGTCTTCGTCGAGCATTTCGTCGCTGCTCCAATAAAACTTCATCGGGGGCTCGTTCGGCAATACCGGGATAGCCATGAATGCATGAATGTTGGATTATCAACTGCGTTTGAAGCTTTTGAAGATGTTGTGAACACGTTATTCGACCTCAGGAATGTAGGATGGTAAAACTTGTAACTGAAGAAGATGTAATCTCCAGTAACATGTATAAGTAGAAGTTGTTGCTGGTTTCGATTGATGAACTGCAATGTTAATAGAGAAATATCCCTTGGAACCATTCTGACTCTGAGTTCAAAATGTAGACAAACCAAATCAAGGTTTCGCGCCAGAATGACATCCAAGTAAAACTTAAGACATCGCTCAGTCAAAGGTTAGTTCCATTAGTTCGCTAGATATATAGTTTTGACGTGATAAGCTTTTAAAGTTGACATAAATTATCGGCCGGCAAAGGGTCAAATTGAGGCGAAAACTATTAACTACTTAGATTCGCTATCATATCAATTCTCCGTAATTGCTGTAACGGAAACCTGGCTGAATGATGACAATTGAGATGCCTTTGAAATTCCTGGTTATAATTTAATCAAGATAAACAGAAAAATAAAAGTGGAGGAGGTATTTGTATTTTCAGAAAGGAAAATTTCAACATAAAACTGAGAAATGATATTAACATTAAAAATAATACTGAAAATATCGAATTATTGTTCATTGAAATTATTAACGAATCCACTAAAATCATCATAATAGGAACGGTATACAGGCCACCAAACAGCAAATTCAACGAATTTGAACATTATCTAAAAGACATCTTATCTAAAACAGATAAAGGAAATAAACCCTGCTATCTAATAGGTGACTTCAATATTGATCTGCTAAAATATCATAAATGCAATTTCTCTAATCAATTTTTTAATCAACTATCTTCTTCTGGATACATGCCACATAATAAAACCTACACGAATAACACGATCCACTGCTACACTTATTGATAATATTTTTACGAATCAAATTCATCAAACGGAACATTTAAATGGAATCTTATTTAATGACATATCTGATCATTTACCCATATTCTCCGTCACAAACTATGGAACACAAACCAAATGTAATACATCCGATACAATGAGCTATACAACTAGAATAATTACTAACTCATCTCTTGAATCCTTCGCATATGAATTACAAAGCTGTAACTGGCAATCAACATTATCACAGAATGATCACCAACTCAGGTATCCTATAAAATTTTCTACAGTAAATTCTTTGGGATATATGATAAACATTTTCCAATTAAAAAAATAAAAAATAAAAATAGGATAAATAATTTCTGGATATCAAAGGGATTAAAAAAATATATGAAAACTAAAGAAAATTTATATAAAAAAAAATATTAAAATCTCCTTCAGGAAAAAACGAAGGAAAATTCAAATCGTAACAAATTAAACCACCTGATAAGAATTGCTAAAAAGAATTAATACAGTAAAAAACTAAGCAATAAAAAAATTAAAAAAAATAAAAAAATTAATCAGGAAAAAGCATTCAAAAACAAATTTACCTCACTCTTTTATACACGATAAAAAAGACATAGCTGATCCTGTAGCGATAGCAAACAATTTTAAGACCAATTCTTGCAAAAACATTCAATAAAACCTCTAACGAATTTCACAAATACTTAACTAGAAGTTATAAGAATTCCATATTTCAGTAGAAAACACATCCTCTGACGAGATCAAAGGCATAATTAACAAATGAAAAAGTACAAAAAGTTGCGGAATTGATGAAATAAATAGTAGAGTAATCAAACATGTATCTACTTATATATGTCAACTTTTATCCCACATTTTTAACCTAACGTTTGCAACAGGTAAAATACCTAATGAACTAAAAGTGTCTTTAATAACACCAATTCATAAATCATCTGATAAAAATGAATTTACGAACTACAGACCTATATATGTCCTTCCATGTTTTCTAAAATCCTTGAAAAACTAATGTACAAAAGACTCATTCAATACATAGAGAAAAATAAAATCTTGTCTGATCAACAATATGGGTTTCGAAGTAAAAGTTCAACTAATTATGCAATCATTGAACTTGTAGATAAAATAACCAAGGCTATCGAAAATAAAGAATATACAATTGGAATATTTCTTGATTTATCAAAGGCATTTGATACTGTAAATCATAATATCCTTTTAAATAAACTTTATTTTTATGGTATACGTGGCAGGTGTCATGATTGGATATCAAATTATCTTACAAATAGGAAACAAAAATTGTTAAATAAATAAACAATATAAACTCAAGAGAAATGACAATTAAATGTGGGGTGCCCCAAGGATCTGTTCTTGGGCCTTTATTTTTCTTAATATACATTAATGACTTAATCAACTCTACCAGTAAATTGTCTCCCATTTTATTCGCGGATGATACTAATCTGTTTTGTTCAGGGAATGATATCAATAAGCTGGAATCTGTGGTTAATCAAGAGTTAATCAAGGTTCATGAATGGCTAACACTAAACCAACTCACACTAAACATCAAGAAATCGAATTTTATTATATTTAAATCTAAAAAGAAACAAATAAAAGCACAAACCAGTATCAAGTTAAACAATCAAATCTTAGAGAAAGTTGAACATACCAAATTTTTAGGAATAATCATTGACCAGCTTTCAACATGGAAAAATCATATTGACTTTATTGCAAAGAAAATCATTAAAATGTCTGGTATTCTTTGTAGTACTCGCTACTATATTAATTAATCCATTTGGAATTACTATATAATACCCTAATTTATCCATATCTTCATTACAGTAACATAGTTTGGGCAAACAATTACCCTACAAGACTTGACAAGATATTTAAAAAAAAATATATATTAAGAATCATAACGTTTTCCTCATATATGGCTCCTTCTCTTCCACTTTAAAAAAAAAACTAAATCTACTAAACATCCATCAAATTAATGATCTTCTCATAAGTACCTTTACTTTTGCTCTAACAAATAATACGCTACCAGGTTACTTTAAAGATTTCTGTATAGAGAATACTCACATACATCATCACAATACTAGGATATCTATTCAAAACGTGAAAAGCCAAACTATATTTCTTATCTAAATAACAAAATGTGTCTATATTCGGCGTGTATATCATACTGTATACAATATCATACACAGTATCGTCTATATATGTTTTTAGGCAAATTAATTGTTTTCTGCATACACTTCCATTTTCTGATTTTTCATTTTAATATTTACTTTTTATTGTCTTTTAAAATAATATGTTTTACTGAAAGCTAGTAATCATTATATATATCTGTACTGTTTATAACTGACCCAGCTACCATTTCTGATACCTAAATAAAAAATGTAACTAAATTTAAGTTTGCAAGGGGCACTACCTTGTAAAAGCCCGTAAGGGTTTCTTTAGTCCTCCTCCCATTGTCATATATGTATTATATATATAACAAGTATTAAGAAAAAATGGAAAATAAAATCTATCTACAATACTCTTAGTAAGGGATCATGCAGCAATTGTATTTCGTGTAGATTCGTATAAGCGCAGTGCGGGTAAATAAAGCGTGTGCTTACATAATGAATAGTCTTTTGCTTTACGAACGTCTGTGTGCTACGAGATATTGCATAAATGACAGATATCTGTTAAACGCTCTTGCTGTGAGTGTTTGCTGTGTTTTTGGACAAATTAAACCATCTTGCTACGTAATAAGATAAAAAAAAGGTAAAATCCCCCCACCTAAGAACGCCTGCAAAGGAGGCTAGTGCAATTTGAGCGCTCTTTGAAAAACACACGAGTTTACATTATTCCTAATTATGAATGAAAAATCGTATGGCTACCAATTTTAAAGGTACATGTAAGTTGCACTGCAGTGAAAATTGCTTTTCAACTGCACTGCTAGAAAATCAGAATCCAGAAAAATAAATTCATGATATATAATTAATTACTTATCCGCTGATTTTACATCTGATTGACTTTCGTACTTTGTTATGGCGGGTGTCTTCCAGTCCTTGCCATACCTTAATTCCAAATCTGCAATTTTGTCGTTTACTGTTCGATACTCCACTCCGTTAATCAATGTTGTATTGAACGAACCCTTCCACAAACCAGGACTAGCAGGATAAAAATCAGTATAACCGCTTGCTCTCCAATCAGTTTTGTGAAATGGTAAAAGGCCTTGAATTGTATTTACAATCTCTAGGCTAAAGAAGTTATCTCCTTGAAGGTCCAACTCGCCATTGAAGAAAGGAGAGGTTTTTACGTTTAGATGAACCGGCATTGCCGGTATCATCCGAGGCATGCCTTCAAGATGACCAGATATGTAATATTTGTCCTTCAAATACTTTTGCAGCCCATCGAAATTACTCACGTCACGGCTAAATTTCTCTTCAATTGTCATATCAATGTCATAGGTATATGGAATAATCGCACCACTTCGCTCCCCACCCAAAAGTGTACCATAAACAACTCTATAATCGATTCCAAGCTTGGTGACGACAGTCACAAGATCCTTGAGCATTTCCCCTAACACTACACTACAGCAAATAGGCTGGCCAATTTGAGGTAGTGTAGTTGGAGCGATGTAAGGCTCTTCCTTACAGTGTTTATTCGTAGCAACGCATTTCGTCCATTCTATTCTGTCCTCCATTATGATACGAAGCACACCATGTCTGGCACCAAAATGGGAGTACTCAGGCAATTCATCCGCCTTACGGGGTCCTCTGTCTATGTTGAACAATTCATCACTATAAAAACAATTGCCAAATTTCGCTATCTTTAAAGTACCATTTGAACGCAGAAAAAAATCCAATAAGGAAAGACGTCCAAAGTCTGGCCGCAAGCCATTCAGCTGCATAAATTTCTCTTTTCTCAAAACGAAAGGTCCATTGACGAGGTTGCACATTTGAAACGTGACATGATTCTCGCCGAATTTGAATTTCTCTATTCTGCCGCTGTTTTGTAATCTGAATGCTCCACTCTCTCCTCGCAAAATTACACCAAGTTGTATTAAATAAACCTTTCCCATTCTTCTACGTTCAGTGTTTGATTCTTGAATTTACGCGGTGAAACACGCTAAACCGTCCAAGTTGTTCGCATAGAGTCCATCATGCGACCAGCTATTGTTGCTGCCTGTTGGTCATTCCGCTCTAAAAATCGCTGTGCCATTTATCTTCTTTATTCGACGAGGGATGACAAGCACATATTCAGCATTGGAATTTGTAGGAATACTAGAAACTGAATCCACAATTACAAATCGTGACAGAAGTGTTGTTTCGTTCCACGGTAGTGTAGACGTAACATTCTGTTTTTCTTGACCTTCAAATTTGCTGGTGTTTCGTTTCCACATGTATCGCATCGGCTTCTGCAGTGGTTGTGCAAAGCTAAATAGCCTTGTAGTCACTTCTGGGCGAATATACACAAGAACAATCAGTTGAAAACTAAACAAAAGAAACGCTATAATAATAAAGATAATTTTTCGCCGATTCAACATGCCAAAGCACATATTTAGTCGATGAAAAGCAGCCATTATATCAAAAAAAGCCTCTTGTTCGAAGGACCGATTTGTAGTTTTAGCATCGAAGAAGGCCACTTAGAAGGACACGGCTTAAAAACCGCTGATTGGTTAATATTTTTTCGCTTTGAGCGTGCGCAGTAAAAGATACCGCTTAATTTAGCGCGGGCTCATTGTTCAAAATGGCGGTCGAAGAGAAACGTTCGTGACAAGAAAATGTTCCCACAAAAAAGTTGTTTCAAATCACTGTTCTCTTACGAAAACTCTCTTCTAATCAAAGGATATTGTAGAACTTGAGTTGATATGTTCAAATATGGGCTTCAATTCCAATATAGTATCTTAACTGTCACAGATTGAGGAGAATTGTTTTGAATAGTTTCAGTCTCTTTATGAGGCAATTCTGCAGTAATCGTCAATGAGACATCGATGCCAGTCATTAAAATCAGGCATAGCAAGAGTTGGAATGCCATCCAATCCATTCTTCAGGTGTTGTCTGTTGGATGTTTGGACAAAAAGCCTTCCGCTACTTCTTGCAATCTTGGTAAGTTTTTTTTAACTTTCTTTTATATAGATATCAACTTTCTTGGATGGTCATTGTCAGGGAATGATTGAAAAATGCGAAATACATGCAAGAAAATCGAATGTTTTCTTGCATCATTCTTTCCTAAAATAATAATAATATGAATATTAGATCCATCTATTCATATAGCTGTCAACACACATGCAAACTAACGACAGCTAAATTAAAAGACAAACTCGAGTCACGGAGGTCTAAATAATATAAGACTAGGCTTATAAGGTTAACAGTAATTATATTGAGTTGAAAACTGATGCCGTTTGTTGTTCGTGCATGAATGTACCGAATACATTATCATTTAGTGTTCCTGAGATAGTAGTGTTTGTCCAACAAGATTGGAATGAAAAGCATTTGTTCCTTAAGCACGTAAAGCACTTAACAGATTGAACGCCTGGCATGTAACTAGACTACCCGGCCCCAGGCAAATTGATGTGGTAAAAGATCGACCCTAAAATATCGTTGGAAACTTGAGTTTTAGATTCATTTCAATTACAACTTTTTGAGCTCAATAATGAAGAGACAAACAAAGTAACACAGAGATGATTGATTTGACTGCCCACTTATAAATAGGTAGCGGATAATGATGGCAAGAGTTCAGAGTACTAATAAACGAAATCGATCTTGTATAAGGGTGTCTATAAAATGAGAATGCAGACCGGCGGACCAGCGGACCGGCGGACCAGCGGACCGGCGGACCACTTTTGCGGACCACTTTTGCGGACCACTTTTGCGGACCATTTTTGCGGACCAAAAAAAACCTTCGCATTTCTAATAAAAACTACCATCGAAAATTTGAAAATGTTTCGTATATATATTTTACCTATAAAATAAAATAGAAAAGCAACAACATCGTTGATGGTCTGAGGCACAGGATCATAACTAGTACTAACTGATGCCTGAGAGACTGATATAAGCCTCAGGCATGTTAACGATAACAGATGTCAGTCATCAATGTTGATTCTGCATAGAATCAATGTTGTTGCATGAAAACAAACACACGCACAATAAACGACAAGAATAATGTTTGAAGAGCAGTCTGTATATGAACAATGTATAATTTTATAATGTTATACTTTTATAAACACGCTCTTTCCTTAAAACATCTCTGATTGCAAAACAACACTGCATTAAAATCGACCTGTTGTCACAGACCCGGGCTTATAATTAAAACAAGACGCTCAATGAGCGTTTACTCGGGCATTGTGAAAAGGCAAATTTCAGTTGCGTGAGGAAGAACCTGAAAATGATTGCCAGTTAGTTGAAGAAAAAGCATATTCATATCTATTTTTTTTTCGACGTGATGGACGTACTATCACAAGCAACAAACATGGCATAGCGAGATCTTACATGGTTTATTGTATTCAATTGACATGATTATGACATTCAGCTTAACTTGTACTCTGGCTTCAGATATATTTACAATGACTCTATAGCACTTAGTCTATTTTCAGTCAGTCAAATTGCTTGTTCACCTTGATCGTTGGCCAACGGTATGAAAAATCATAAACGACGGTATCTTGCACTCCATTAAAATATCTCTTTACTGCATATAGAAATCAATACATGTTGCTTTTAACAATGAACACAATATTCAAATATAAACACAATGTAAACAAGGATTGACTTGCTTTGTCGCCTCAGATTTGTGTTCTTCTTGATGCCATTTCGGTTGTTATCTCACCTTTGGATTTGTCGTCATTTTGGAGAGCCCAATATGCTATCTAAACGACGAAATCAACGCTTCTCTTTCTAATCGTACACATCTGGCTTCAAGTTGTGGTATACAACAGCTGCTTGGCTAGGCAGTACTCAGTTGAGTTCACACATGTCAACATTTAAGTCAACTTAGATTCATATAGTATTATAGTTCTGTGATTTCATTTGATTTGCTTATGAGCTTGAATTCAATTGATTACCTTTGGACTTTGAGTTCAATTGATTTCCTTTTGATGAGTTCATGTAAAGGCTACTTTCGAAAACGCTCAGTCATCTTTTAGAGTGGGCCCACACGAATCGGCGTATGCCCTTGTATGTGGCTTGCGGAATGAACCCAACATAATTTCACTTCTGCACAAGCCAACTGCGGATTTCAATTCTAGTCTTCGACCCTACGGATGGACTTAGCAATATCCTGCGTATGGAACCCTGAGCGATGAGCGACAATAACTATTTGACACGTTTGTGACGAATATTAATATATGCAACCTCAAGTGACCTCAAGTACGTTAAAATGGGGTAATACAGACATACCTACACGAATCTCGTCACGCAACTCTCATTGTCATATTAAATACCCGACTATACGCTCATTGAGCGTCTTCTTCTTCAACAGATCCCTAATCTCTAATGACGTTTTGATTTTGAATGTATTTTTGCCGTTCACTGACTTGAAGGTGCGTTTTTTCAGTAGACTTTTTGTTTAGATAGCTAATAGCGTTTGCTTGCTGCCTGACTGTCGTCACGCGCTAAACTGAAACTCGGGAAATACTTCGCATACTCGTCTGATTGAAGCCGAAAATATATCCACTTGTCAATAATCCTCATTTTCTAAAGCTCGGGCGCATGCGGCCCGCGCGCCGTAGCTATAGACTAATCTACTCTCAGTTGATAGCCTTGCAAAAGTACGGTAGTGCACCCTATTCAAGACTAACAAGTGGTTGTGCTTGAATTTCGTAGAAAAACCAGTAAAAATATCTTCAGAGATAAGTGTATCAAGAAAGCCGGTAATTCTCAATGTGGACAATGCCCGGGGGGGGGGGGGGGGGGGGGGGGGGGGATTGGCACTCCCATATCAGTATGCTATATAGGTATGTGCCCCCAAATAGGATATGGCTTTTGAACCTCCAGATCCTTAAATGGGGTACCATATTTTGCTTTTTTCCATAAAAATATCAAAATATATCAATCTTTAATTTGGGTACACTTTTTTTTATATTGACTAAAAATTCCGTAACTCGCGTAATAGATCTGATATTAGCGATTTCCAAAGGAATACTATTAGCTTTTTCCTTAAGCGTCCTGTCTATATTTCAGTGACAAATCCTTGGAAAGGGTATGAATTTTCCAATTCTTCATCGACATCCCGGGGGCACACCCCTATCCTAAATTTCCATTTTGAATGAATCGACGCCGGGTAAGCGCTTGTTTTCTCAGTACAGTTTGATCATATGACAAAGTCAACTTTATATTGCTGAAAGCATTCATGTCATTCATCAAGGTCAAGAACGATGTAGTGTTTTTAAAATATGTCCAGTTCTACAGTCGATCATATGATTGAAAGAAGGAGGCAGGATGTACTTGGATGTCCCTGAAAGACAAATCATCCGAGATACAGCCATGCTATCGCTGACTGCCAGTCGGATCGAGTTCACTGACATATTGTGGCAGCGTACGGGAACAAATCAGTCACGCAAACAAACCAAATTCAATAGTCGATACATCGCAGCATTTCACTTTCTATTAGAAACGACCAGTTTTTGATTTATTTTATAGGTAAAAAAATATATACGAATGCGCTTTCAAATTTTCGATGGTATTTTTTTTTTTTTGGTCCGCAAAAGTGGTCCGCAAAAGTGGTCCGCCGGTCCACTGGTCTGCCGGTCTGCATATGTGTTTTATAGACACCCCTTGTATAAACAACCCGACTCATGGTCGGGTGGTCAGTACTAATATGCATATATAGTTATAAAGTTATGATGATTTTCAGATGGAGAAACAAGTATACAATCAATTTAATGTTAGAGTATAGCATGACTTCAAGTCAGTTAACCTGTTTACCTGTTTTAACACTACTGATATATATACTCTAGTCAGACTAACCTCCGTGACTCGAGTTTGAGTCTTTTAATTTAGCTGTCGTTATGTTTGCATGTGTGTTGACAGCTATGAAACATGACGCCATTACAGTGTTCCATCTTCAAAATGGAATAATATCATAATACTGTATCCCGTGATTTGAAAACTGTATTACTTCGAACATAGAATTATATCCCTAGTATCATCGTTAGTTTGTTTCGTTGTTTCGCTGTTTCGTTGTTTCGCTGTTTCGGTGTTTCGTGGTTTAGTAACACCCTTGATAATCCAACATTCATGGCTATTCCGGTATTGCCGAACGAGCCCCCATGCGCTAGACGATAAAGTCCAATTGCAAGAACTTTCTCCAGCGGAATACAGTTCCTAAACCTTGTATTTTCTCTCACTAAATACAATGGACTAATTCTTGCCAATAGTAGATCAAATGAATCGCGTGTCATCCTTATTTGTCGGTAAAACAAATTCTCGGGAATGATTCGCCGAAAAAAATGAATGTCAAACCAAGATTCTACAGAACGCGGTAGCATCCAATACGGGTGATTTCGAAGCCGTCTTTGTCGTCTTCGTCGAGCATTTCGTCGCTGCTCCAATAAAACTTCATCGGGGGCTCGTTCGGCAATACCGGGATAGCCATGAATGTTGGATTATCAACTGCGTTTGAAGCTTTTGAAGATGTTGTGAACACGTTATTCGACCTCAGGAATGTAGGATGGTAAAACTTGTAACTGAAGAAGATGTAATCTCCAGTAACATGTATAAGTAGAAGTTGTTGCTGGTTTCGATTGATGAACTGCAATGTTAATAGAGAAATATCCCTTGGAACCATTCTGACTCTGAGTTCAAAATGTAGACAAACCAAATCAAGGTTTCGCGCCAGAATGACATCCAAGTAAAACTTAAGACATCGCTCAGTCAAAGGTTAGTTCCATTAGTTCGCTAGATATATAGTTTTGACGTGATAAGCTTTTAAAGTTGACATAAATTATCGGCCGGCAAAGGGTCAAATTGAGGCGAAAACTATTTTTGTCATTTTTCTCGAAAACAAAGCCATATTTCGCCAAACAAACTATACAGTGGTTTGTTTTACATTAAGGCCTACCTATGTCTAAAATATGAGACAAATCGGTTTTTTGACTTGTGCCACATATTTCCGAATATGTCTGGTTTTTGCTGACAGGTACTCTTAACTACTTAGATTCGCTATCATATCAATTCTCCGTAATTGCTGTAACGGAAACCTGGCTGAATGATGACAATTGAGATGCCTTTGAAATTCCTGGTTATAATTTAACCAAGATAAACAGAAAAAATAAAAGTGGAGGAGGTATTTGTATTTTCAGAAAGGAAAATTTCAACACAAAACTGAGAAATGATATTAACATTAAAAATAATACTGAAAATATCGAATTATTGTTCATTGCAATTATTAACGAATCCACTAAAAACATCATAATAGGAACGGTATACAGGCCACCAAACAGCAAATTCAACGAATTTGAACATCATCTAAAAGACATCTTATCTAAAACAGATAAAGGAAATAAACCCTGCTATCTAATAGGTGACTTCAATATTGATCTGCTAAAATATCATAAATGCAATTTCTCTAATCAATTTTTTAATCAACTATCTTCTTCTGGATACATGCCACTTACAATAAAACCTACACGAATAACACGATCCACTGCTACACTTATTGATTATATTTTTACGAATCAAATTCATCAAACGGAACATTTAAATGGAATCTTATTTAATGACATATCTGATCATTTACCCATATTCTCCGTCACAAACTATGGAACACAAACCAAATGTAATACATCCGATACAATGAGCTATACAACTAGAATAATTACTAACTCATCTCTTGAATCCTTCGCAAATGAATTACAAAGCTGTAACTGGCAATCAACATCATCACAGAATGATCACCAACTGTATCCTATAAAATTTTCTACAGTAAATTCTTTGGGATATATGATAAACATTTTCCAATTAAAAAATAAATAAATAAAAATAGGATAAATAATTTCTGGATATCAAAGGGATTAAAAAAATATATGAAAACTAAAGAAAATTTATATAAAAAATTATTAAAATCTCCTTCAGGAAAAAACGGAAAATACAAAATCGTAACAAATTAAACCACCTGATAAGAATTTCTAAAAAATAATTAATACAGTAAAAAAACTAAGCAAAAAAATAAAAATAATAATAATAATAATTAATCAGGAAAAAGCATTCAAAAACAAATTTACCTCAATCTTTTATACACGATAAAAAAGACATAACTGATCCTGTAGCGATAGTAAGCAATTTTAATGAATTCTTTGTTAACGTTGGACCAAATCTTGCAAAAACATTCAATAAAACCTCTAACGAATATCACAAATACTTAACTGGAAGTTGTAAGAATTCCATATTAGCCACATTTATAGGCACTATAAATTTAAGTTAATGTGATAACCAGGAACCATTTATAATATCATAATAGCATCTATGTAACTATGTATTCCTGGCATGTCATAACAGTAACGAGAGCAAACAGATCTGGGATTAAGATTAGTTGAGACAAAGCCCCCCTTTCATGTTTACATCCAAAGGTCATCTGGTGATGACTCTCAGATTACAGGTCTTGTATATTGTCCAATCACTGTAACATCGGTATATAATATGTCAATCAAATGTTGTAATGTTAGCTTGCATATGCCTCAAACATGCTCATTCTACATTGAGTCAGCTTGTGGTGCACAAAATGTATTCTCTAGTCCTATTTTAATCTCATTGATGAAGTGGATATTTCTTCCTAAACTGTGTTTGTAACTGTATGCCTGCTACGCGTACTTTGGCGACGATCACAACCGTTGATGATAATTGATCGACCACGCGGTTTTGAATGCCATGCCTGTTCCGATCTTCGTGAGCTGCATCGATTGAATGTGGCTTTAAAGAGGAGCAACTCCAAGCGCTGAAGACACTCATTGAAAGCCCGTAAATGTAATGGCATATTCGGCTCACACACCGCCAAGAATATCCCGCAAGAACCCGATCAAGCGTTACGTACACGTGGCGGTACAGAGCTCTGATATTTATGCCGACAGAACGGGATCGATGCCTTGGGCAATAGCCTGAAGCTCTTCAACAAAGACTAACTGGCTCTCAAGTTACGGGATCGATCTTCTATGCGGAGTGTTTTTTGAAAGAACACCACCATCACTACAACGTCCACAACCAAACCAGCCGAGAACACCGAACCGTTTACCCTGCAACCTACAACAGGACGGCGACACCACGTCGGGCGCTGAATCCTTTACCACGGAGCGGTTTCTTCACACTTGTAGTACATATATATAAATATTTCCGGGATTGTCATATTATTATGTGCAATTTCAACGTTGGGAATAGATTCTAAGAGGCCGCGCGTATACCTCGTGGTCTGGTATCTGGACGTACTATTGTACGTCATCGTCGGTTGAAAACTTTGTTCAA